>OU426869.1:3894434-4271934 GCA_911387685.1 Dolichovespula media
ATCTGTATATATATATATATATATATATATATATATATATATATATATATACATATACAGATATCGTTCACTCGCCGTAAAATTGTCATTCGTAATGATAAACGCGTAGGACACGAGGAGATACGTTAATCTCATTCGGGAATAAATCATTTAAAATGAGAATTAGACAGCTACACAGTTTCGTTCTTTTGTCTCTTTTCATTTTATTATTATATTTTGTCTTTTTCTTTTTTTTTTTTTTTTTTGTATAAAAGTATTACCACAGTAATACGAGCCAATGATTAGGATTAGTGATCTAAGTCCCAATATATACGTTTCTTTTATTAAAATCGTATAATTAAGTTTTAAGATTAATTCCATTAATAAATTCATCGCAATGAGTTGTAATTAAATGTTGTAATTTAATTGCACGATAGAATCGTATGTTAATTATTATTTATTGTAAAAAAAAAAAAGGAAAAGAAAATATTTTAATAACGTTAATTAATAAATTCATCTATTTGTCTTCCAACTGAATTGATACAATGGAAAGGTTTGTTTCTTTTTTTGCTTTTTTTTAAATACCACAACGAAAAGGGGAAAAAAAATAAAAGTAAAGTAAAGTAAAGTAAAAGTAAGATAAAATACTGAGATAAATATGTTTGAATGATCGTGGCGAAAAGACGATGTACCAAGTTGTACAGAGAATCCCTTGATAAGTCGTGAACCGAAGAAGTCTGTCTCTTCTAACATCTTTCCCTTGCAAGGGTTCTCTCGGTAAGATCAAAAGTTCACGAGTTCTCGAGAAAGAGAGAGAGAGAGAGAGAGAGATGGGTTGGGGTGGAAGGGGAAAGAAAATCGAAAGGGATGAGAGAGACCTCGTCCACACTTAACTTCGCCATTTCTCTCTCTCTCTCTCTCTCTCTTCTCTCGACTTTCTCGTATTTTTCTAACCGCCTTTCCTTCATTACGACGAGAATGAGAACAAAAAATCAAATTTCCTAAAAGCCACGATAAATATGCCAAAGGGTAAGACGAAATTTTTGAATTAAACGCATTTTATCAAACTGACGATGAACACCACGTTAATGTCGTTTCATAAAACATATTTAAAAAAAAAAAAAGAAAGAAAAAAATGGAAGGATTTAAAAAAAATACCAAACAATTCCCGCTATTGTTAATAATTTAAACAATACCTGTTTCACGAGAATCAAACGGCATAATACGCCTGAATAATAATAGATGTATAGAATATTATATAGAATTATATTTTATGTAGAATTACATAAAATCTCAAATGAATTGCGGTTAATAAAATTAAATAATGAATAGGTGGCTGATATATTATCGAACGGTCGATTCTTTCTTCTCGAAGTTAACATGAATATATCAATAAATTTGCAAACGCTATAATACAATTTCTATCCTCCCACCTCCCTCCTCCCACCGGTCGTGATCTTGATTAGAACGAAATTTAAGCATGGCTCTACTCGATTAACCTCTCACACAAATTCTTCCCGAGATTATCTAATCTCCAATCTAACGGACTACTAAGCAAATACCTTTTTATCTTAATCGTACACGCAATTATTCGATCCCATTTCTAAGAGACTAAACCATTCGAATGGGATAATATCTAACGAGATACGATCGTCTAATCGGTTATGACGGGTGTGTGTATCATTTTGGAATCGGATTAAGTATGAAGAAATTATAACGAAAGAATATATATATATATATATATATATATATATATTCTATTTTCTGTACAAGGTGAGGTCCAAAAGTTCCGAAGCAATTTTAAAAATCGATTACTCATTTTTTCCCGAGACCTTTCGAAACTTTCTTCCTACGTACTTTGACTTATACTTTTGCAATTTCGAGAGAGAGAGAGAGAGAGAGAGAGAGAAAATTAGCCTAAAAAGTAACGAAAAAAAAGGAATATGTAATTGGTTTTTAAAATCACTTAAAAACTTTTATCCCACCCACTGTACATATATATTTATCAACGGAATTAAGGAAAGTAAAAGAAAAAATAAGAAAAAAAAGAAAAAGAAAGGAACAAGAGAAAGAACAAGAAAAGAAGAAGAAGAAGAGGTATAACATTAGGATTAAAATATTATATATTTTAAGACATTCCCCTCGAACATCCGCTAAAACTTTTTCATGAGTATTATCTCGATGGCGTTGGAAACGAGAATTTAAACGTGCATTTCACTTTCGCCAAATTAAAATCCATTTTCATCAGTGTTACTCATTTCCTCTCTCTCTCTCTCTCTCTCTCTCTCTCTCTCTCTCTCTCTCACTCTTTCTTCGTCTCCGTCCTTCTTTCATGGTCCTCACGAGTCCAACTTTTTGACAAAACAGAAGCGGAGCTTAACTTTTGATTAAGACGGCTAACGAATTAGTCTCTCACACCTAAGAGAAAGACGAACGTGAGGAACAAAGGGGAGAGGGAGAGAGAGAGAGAGAGAGAAAGAACAGAGCGACGTGGTAGAGAGTAGGGTAGGATAGGATGGATCAGGAGGGCGGGAGGAGAAGAAGGAGGAGAAGAAGGGATAGAGAAGTAGAAACAGGGGAATGAGAAGGAAGGAGAGAAATGTACGCTCTTTCCAGAAGAGAATGGAAGTCAATGCGAGCTGAGGAAAAGGTACTGAGGTAAAGAATGAAGTCTAAAAGGGAATGAAAGTCCTCGTGAAATTCTCTTTCTCTCTCTCTCTCTCTCTCTCTCTCATTCTCTCACTCTTTCTTTTGACTTCCTTCTCGGATTGTTTCCACCCGAGAAAGGACCGACTTCTCACGTGGAGAAAGAGAGAGAGAGAGAGAGAGAGAGAGCGAGAGAGAGAGGGAGGGAGAGTGAGACAGAAAGAACAACTTCCTGATTCCGTCTGGTCGGCCAATTTTCTCGACCAACCAATAATAAATAAGAGGGAGAGAGAGAGAGAGAGAGAGAGAGAGAGAGAGAGAGAGAGAGAAGAATAATCAATCTTCTAAGGGAGGGAAAAATTGAATACCGACCAACGTCCTAGCCTTCCCTTTGATTCCGATACAAAAATTCGATTCTTTTTCTCAGTATAAAAAAGAAAAGAAAATAATAAAAGAATAAAAATAAAGAGAACTAAAGGATTGGATTTTTTTTTTTTTTTTTTTTTTTTTTTATTGAATTTAGATGCATCACCGCGATGTATCATTCAGGATTCGCCCGTAAATAAAGTCTTCTAATATTTTTCTAACTGTCAACCGTGGAAAAAGTATTTTTTCGCGAATTGAAAGAACGAGATACGCTCCATTGTATTATTTCGTTATAATAAAGAGAATGTATGCGACGTCAATTCTATGATGACGTTCACATAACCGATTTTGTTCCATGATGAATAAGAAGGAGGAGTGACGGGGAGTGAGAGAGAGGAAGAGAGAGAAAGAGAGAGAGAGGAGAGAGAGAGAGAGAGAGAGAGAGAGAGAGAGAGAGAGAGAGAGAGGAGAGAGAGAGAGAGAGAGAGAGCAAAAAAACAACAATGTCTCGTCCATTAACGAACTTCATGATCGATGCGTTGCAACGAAAAAAAAAAATATACGAGACGACTCTATCCCGACTACTTTATCTACGCGATGATGGAACTATCTACGCGATGATGGAACTATCTACGCGACGTGAATAGAGTAAAACGAGAGAGAAAGAGGGAGAGAGAGAGAGAGAGAATAAAACGAAGTTTTCATTCAGTTGACGGTTCGAACAAAAGTGCCGAAAGCTTTCGATTGCATAGTGTCAAACGAGACAAGTTAGATTCACTCAATTGCAGTTTTACAATTCTTTAACTTTCCTGAAAGATCTTTCAAGTGGTTTAACATCGACAAAATATTTGCGCAAACAGCGTTTGATTTTACTGCCGTGCGTAACACGATATATACGTGTCGATTTTACGAATTATATCAATATAAATTGATAGAAAAATTGAATCGAGAATAACATTGTAAATTGATTAGAAAGATTAATCCGAGTCTATGGAATGATTAGTCATTGAAGGGGATGGGAGAGGGGTCTACGAATAAACAAGAAAATGTGTCGATGATTGTCACGGGCCACGCTAATCACGCTAACTTAGTCGAATTCGTCGTGTCGAGTGTGACTCGACAAAAATCATTGACTTGACAACTCCGTAGACTCGTCTCACCATTGACTAACCGTACCGTAGACTCGTCTCACCATTGACTAACAGTACCGTAGACTCGTCTCACCATTGACTAACCGTACCGTAGACCTACGCTTTCATTCTACTTTTAATTTCGATTAATTTTGTGACATGGTGTAATAAGGACAAAGGAAGGATGAATATACGTATTAAAAAGAAAAAACAAAATAGAAGTACAGAAAAAAGAAAAAGAAAGAACAAAACATTCATTTCACAACGAGAGATAACTAATTTAATCGTTAATTGCAGTTGATTAAATATTATCCAACGTTAGTTCGTATAATAATAAAACTATTCATACGTGGATATTCATGCATGCATGAATATTACTGACAACGTAGAACAATAAAATCTCGACAAAGCAAGAAGCAACGAGATCCAACGAGAGACGCAATATAAAAGAGAGAAATAGAGAGAAAGAGAGAGGAGGGAGGGAGGGAGACATACAATCGAGAATTTATAAAGGCTCCCAACGGCGAAATTTTTTTAAGCAGCGTTATCGCATAATTTACGGCGCTTCTTCTTGCCATAGAGCTAGAAAGAGAAAGAGAGAAAGAGAGAAAGAGAGAGAGAAAGAGAAAGAGAAAAAGAAAAAGAAAAAGAGAGAGAATGCGTGGTATTATGAATAATAAAACAGTATGTAAATATCTAGCAGTGGGAGAATGAAAAAGAGGACGAGAAAAGAGGGATCTAATAATCATCATAATCTAATCGTACATTCGTAATTTTCAAACCGACAAGAATTTCTTTTGCAAAAGATTGATGGATCGTTAATTATCTATCACATTAACATATTCTATTCCATTCTCTTCTCATTCTTCACGCGACGGACCCCAAAAGTTCTCGACTGATTAAAAAAAAAAAAAATTACATCAATTACACAACGCACAACGCCGCTGCTAGCTATCTCTAAACTTTTAACAGGCTAATTTATGTTATTATATTGTAAAACTATAAAATCCTCGGAACTTTTGGTTAAGCTAAGAACTTTTTATTCCGTCCTGTATGTTATAAAAAAAAAAAAAAGGAAAAAAGAAAACAAAATTTTCCACATTTAAAAAACGTATAATAACACGGAGAAAATATATATAGTGTAAAAGTAATAAGAAAAAAATCAAATGTTTTCTATCAAAGAAAAAGGAACGTCTTGAGAAAGAGAGAGAGAGACAGAAATATTAGAAGAATGACTATGCAAAAGAAATTTTCTCTGGATTTCAATTTCTTTTTTAACTTTGAACAAAAAAAAATTCACGACGACAACGACGACGACGACTACGTCGATGTTGTCGTCGTTGTACAAACCTTACAACGTATCAACATACAATTTAATCGACTTTCCTTTTTACCCCCCATAGCAAACGAAATGAACGAAGGAAGAAGCGATTACGCGTGGGATTACCGAAGAGCTCGGTCGCGGACATGTTTGAACCTTCTAGCTTGCTTGCTAGCTTGCTTGCTTGCTTGCTTGCTTGCTTGCTTGCCATGGAATATATATATATCCTAGAGAAATTTGTCTTTCAGACCGAGTAGATGTATTAAGTGCTGCTGGTGTGTCTTAAAGGGAAGTAGAAGGAGATAGAACGAGATTCGAGGAGAGAGGAAGGGGAACGAGATTCCACAAGTGAAATGTTGAGGGTAGTGGGTGGAGGTTGCAGGGGGGATAAGAAGGAACCAGTTTATCTATATATGCGTGTGTAATCATGGTATCTCTACAAGACTTTCTCGACCTTCGAAAACGGAGGAAGGATGGGAGAGAAAGAGAGAGATAGAGAGAGGAAACGGAGGTAGAAGGATTTTGCCCAAATCCAGTAGGTTCAAATTTCATTAAGCTCCGTAATCCTCCTTCTCTTTCTAACAGGAGGAAGATCTCTTTTTACTATCTCTATCTCTCTATTTCTATTTCTATCTCTATCTCTTTCACTTTCTCTCTCTCTCTCTCTCTCTCTCTCTCTCTCTCTCTCTCTCTATCTATCTATCTATCTATCTCTCTTACTCTCTCTTCGTATCTGGGAATTCGTTAGATTAGAAAGATACCGTCTGAAAACTTTAATTCGTCGTGTATCACTGCTTCGCACAATGTAAGGAAGAAAAAGGATGGATTAAATAGATTCGATGTCTTTTTTCCCCTAGCCCCCCTCTCCCCGTTGTTACAATTATTAAGCGAACAGACCGATCCAAAAGTTCCTATGGACGGATATTAAAAATCAATTATTACTTTCCGCGTGACCCTCCTCGCGTTTCCAGCTTAGACGTAGTAATAGTTTCACGCTAACCAGACTCGTAAGTTTTACAATTTGCGAAACGATAACCAGAAGAAGTAGAAATAAAACTAACCTGAAACAAAGTCTCGAGAAAAAGGAGTAATTGATTTATAATAATTCACGATTGTAGAAGCTATCGGCCGAGTCTGTATTGTTCTTTCTCTCTCCCTCCCTTCCTCCCTACCGCGCCCTTTTATCTCTGTCCAATTTTTGTATCGAATTAAAGAGCTATAGCAAATGATTTCAAAAGGAGATAACACACAGAGGGGCAGTAATAAAAAGGATGCTGCAGTATCAGATAATTAGATAGATTAAGAACTCGATTTGGAGAAATAAGAGAGAGAGAGAGGGGGGCTCGTAATTAATCCTTATTCGATCCTATGGACTCCAAAGTACTCAAGATAAGGGATAAGATGACGAAGAAGAAGAGAAGAAGAAGAAGAAAAAAAAGAAGGGAAACAACAACGCGTGGAGGATGTGTGGAAAAATTTCTCGTTTGAAAGGAAAGATGAGAGAGAGAAAAAAACGAAAAAAAAGAAAGGAAATTAAAAAAAAAAGATTCCCGTTGAAGGAGGAAAAAGCCCGAAGTTGGTAAAGTTTAGAGGACGAAGAGTCGAGAGAGAGAGAGAGAGAGAGAGAGAGAGAGAGAGAGAGAGAGAGAGAGGATGAAGGGACGGTGATATAAGGAAGAACTCGTTTAAAAAGGAGGCCGGAACGAGTTTAGACCGCGAAACGCGAGATTCATAGGTTTTCGAGAGAAAGAGAGAGAGAGAGAGAGAGAGAGAGAGAGAGAGAGAGAGAGAGAGAGAGGTTGAACTCTTTCTTTTTCACTAGAGTAGCAAGCAGCAGATCGTAATACTCGGCAATCAAGACCAAAGTGCTTCAAAGTGTAAAAAGTTTTAGCTGGTATAGCTCTAACTATACCGTTGCGTTTAAGATGCTCGACGTGTAAGGAGGATATGCGAGGAAGTAAAAAAAAAAAAAAGGAAAGAATAAAGAGAAAGAAAGAGAGAAAGAGAAAATGCAACCCCGTACGTATAATAACAATAACAATAATAATGTCAATTAAACGATGCTTTAAATTTCATTACAACGATTAGATGCTGCTGTTGCAAGACTATATTCCCCCCCCCACCATACTTTTTAGTAATAAAATTAAAACTATTTCTTAATTCTCTCTCTCTCTCTCTCTCTCTCTCTCTCTCTCTCTCTATGTCTCAGTCTCTGTCTCCTTTTCTCTATGGACATACACACACACACACACACACACATATATATATAGAGTATAGTACAGTGGTGGTAGTAATAGAAGGCCCTTTCAACCAAGAAACTCGAACTAGCACCATAGCGCCAGTCGTCTTTCCCTATTTAACCAAGGTGAATTTAGTGGACCGAGTGATATTGCATACTCTACGATTATTTAGATCCTTCCAACCGCAAAGCCTCGCAAATTTCCTCTCTACACGACTCTCTCTCTCTCTCTCTCTCTCTCTCTCTCTCTCTCTCTCTCTCTCTATCTCTATATCTCTATATCTCTATCTATCTATCTCTCTCTATCTCTCTCGCTCGCTCGCTTGCTCGCTTGCTTGCTTGTTCGTTCTATCCATAATAGCTTGCTGCACCTGCTACGGTATACCAATGTTTACACGTTCCCATGGATATCGATGGAATCTTCCCTCTGAACTGTCCTAGACCCGATTGCTTTCTAAACGACATGGGAATTGGAAACACATCTTCTAAATCCATGTAATATATACATATATATATATATATACATATATACATATATATTATATATGGAGATAAATAAATATATACATCTCTTCTTTCGAAAGAATTACCATACTAAAAACGACGAATCATATATGGGCGACAAGCAATACAGACGAATAAATAAAAGATCGATAGAGTCGACGACGACCATAGAGATTTGTCATTCGAAACTCGTCTTGATTCGTAAAAACTCAAGAAATAGAGAAAAGGACGAAAAGAGAAGGAGAATGAGAAATTGGGAGGAGGTGGTGGTGGTGGTGGTGGTGGCAGCAGTGGGAAGGGAAGGGAAGGGAAGGAGAGTGAGCGTGAGTAGTATGGCTTGGGAAAGGGTTGAACGGAATGGAAGCGAAGATATCGGCTAGGAAGACGATGTTTCGTGAACTAGAAATTCTCGTTCGTTCACCTGTAAAGCGATATCGTCAGGCACACACCCCAATTCCCCTCCTCTCCCCTTTTTCTTTCTCTCTCTCTCTCTCTCTCTCTCTCTCTCTCTCTCTCTCCCCGGCTCTTCTCCCTTATCTTCTCTTCTCTCTTTCGAAAAGATACATTTTCCTCGCTTCGAATCTCACAAAACACTTTCGACGTCGAATCGACAAAAGAGGGAACATGCAAAAAAGAATGGAAACGTTATCGTCCTCGTATTGTTGCGCTACTGTTTCGCTAGCAACTACCTGCTGGTATCATGCGGCATGCTCGCTAGTACTGGTATTACTAGTACTAGTAGTAGTACTAGTACTACTACTACTACTACTATTACTAGTCTGGTTCAACCACTTGGAAAATGTATCTTCTCTAACGGTTCTCCTTGTCGAGAACGAGACCGCCTATGTGTTTTACCAAAGATACATTGTTTCTACCTTGTAAAATTACACCTTCGAAAAATACCTAAAACGAGAATGATGCATGTATGTATCATCGAATGGGGAAAAACTCTACGTTCCGAAGCTATTCTACTTATCCCCTTTAAAATAAGAGAATAATGAATAATGAATAAATAAATAAATGAATGAATGAATAAGTAAATCACGTGATATCAAATCAAGTAAAAAAAAAAGAAAAACTAAATAAAATAATGCAGCGATCGCGTGTAATATACCGAAGTTCAAGAGTAGATTAGAATACGAAAACCCCATCACGAAGAAACCGACTATGTCGAGAATTGAAATAGAAAGGGGTGGTCTCATCTCTCTCTCTCTCTCTCTCTCTCTCTCTCTCTCTCTCTCTCTCTCTCTCTCTCTCTCTCTCTCTCTCTCTCTCTTCCAGAATTACTCTATGATTTCGCTCGTAAGTTTTATGAGAGAGGTGTACGAGCGTCACGCTGAGTTTCCGCGCTCGTACTTCGCCATGCTTCGAAGTGAGTTTTCCACCCTTGTCCTCACCCTCAACTACCCTTCATCTCCTCCTCCTCCCGGCAGGCCGATCACCCCTCAACGAAAGAGAGAGAGAGAGAGAGAGAGAAAGAGAGAGAACGTGTAACCGCTTCGCGAGTAACTGATGGAGACATCCGTAGAGCTGACGTTTCGCTAACTCCAAATTCTCGTTCATCTAACTACATAGAGAGAGAGAGAGAGAGAGAGAGAGAGAGAGAGAGAGAGAGAGAGAGAGAGAGACGCTGACATTTGGAAAGCTTTCTGACGAAAGTTAAAATCGACAAAATATTCGAAAAAATAATCCAAAGAGCATCGGCAAAATCGATTTATCTTATAATACATTATCATCTAAAATTCGTTCAAATGATATGCAATGGAAAGGAATAAAAGATCGTTGTGATGGTCAACGTTCACTTTCATTTCCAACAAAAAGAAGAAAAAAAAATTGTTTTCAACGGCACAATGTACGTGTTTACTTAACCCATTGTTGATCGAATCACGAGAACGTGCATATATACTCATGCGTGTTTGCACGTGCATACAAGTTACATGTAATTACTAAAGTACATAGCGGGGAAAAAGGGAAAAATGTTCCTAGGTAATTTTCAAAACCGATTACCCTTTTTCGAGACTTTTTTGTTTCGGTTCAATTATATTAATAAAAATTTTAATTTGTAATTATATCGACATAACTCTAGCGAAACGTATTGACTTTCACAAAGAATAGCCTGATCGACAATGTGGTAATAACGACGACTTATTTTACGGAGAAAAAGAAGAGGAAGAAGAAGAAAGAAGATCAAGTGGATAGAACCGAAACGTTGATGTGTTCTTCGAAAAAGAAGAAGAAAAAAAAAGTCCAAAAAATCGCTTCTCGAGATCGAATTTACGATCGGAAGATGACGACGATAAAAGGTTTCGCGTGTCGATACCTTCTTTTCCTTCTTTCATCTTTATCGATGACGTCGGCCCCAAATGCTTGGTATAGAAAAGTTTTCTTCAAGGAATCGGTTAGCTACACATTTCCACGTTGACAGAAATAACATTTCTATTAAACGAAAAGAAATAACAGAGTTCTCCTGCCCTTCCCAAATTACAGAAGGCTTCATATCCTATTCTATATCGAATCGACTTTAACTAGAAATCTAAAAATCTATAACTTTTCGTTTATAAACGGAAAAATATCCCGTAGTTGTCATAAAAATTAAATTATATTTGTTCCAAGTTCTCCGCGACTTTTAGTCCCGAAGATGTTCCTATGTGAACGTAACAATGTAAACAAAAGAAATTATTCTTTTGGTAAAAAATTATTTGTTTATTAACAATTCATTAATCTATGCAACTTTATAAATCAACCACAATTCGAATTGTTTTCGTTGACGAAATAAGATGAATTTAGTCGATAATAATTTTTTTATAAAAATTGTTTATAACAAATTGTTAATTAATTATTAACAATAAGTTGCAAAAAGGTAGAAAGTTCTGTCCTTTAAAATGATACATGTTCCAAGTCTCTATGACTTTTAGTTCCGGAGATATATCTACGTAAGTGAAATAATATTAAAAAACCAATTGTTCATTACATAAAAAAAATAATTTGTTTATTAACAATCCATTAATTTATGCAACTTCATAAATCAACCACAATTCGAATTGTTTTCGTTGAAGAAATAAGATGAAATTAGTCGATAATAATTTGTTTATAAAAATTGTTTATAACAAATTGTTAATTAATTATTAACAATAAGTTAAAAAATAGGAGAAAATCTACCCTTTAAAATGATATTTGTTTCAAGTCTCTACGATTTTTAGTTATGGAGATATTCCCATTTAAATGGAAAACGTTTACGTTGTCCTATTGACCTACATAATTTCATTCAAAACGCCCAGTGACACACTGACCTACATAAATTCCAAGAATTTACGCATCTCAGCTGATCGAATTACTACTACTATACTATTACTTACTAGAACAGCTGTAATATACAAATTATGAATGGAAATCTTTCGAGGGCGATATCTTCGGAACGAAAAATCGTACAGACTTGAAACAAATACCGTTTTCAAGCGCAATTTACTCTTTATTTGTTTAAATAATGCAATAATATTGTTATAATAAAATCGATTTTGTTAATAATTTTTTAAATCGAATTTTTTTCTTTTCTTTGGTTACAAGGACATAATTATGACGGAATCATTTTCATTTTTTGTTATAATTATGTAAATTTTAATTTGTTTATTTAAAATAAGGAATTAATAGTTGGCATTGACTCGCAACTTCGTCTCGCTCGTAGACTCGTCCATTGACTAATCACACCGTAGATCTATTTCCTTTCTACATATCGTTTTAAATTATAATAGTGATATATATCAACAAAATATTATATTAAAAAAACGAAACAAATAAATAAAAGATAGATATAAGTCGATAAGATAGCTGGATATCCCACTAGAAGTTAGAAAACGTGAGGTATATCGAAGTCACGTATCATTCTCTTCTCCTTTTCATTTATTTCATACCCGAGCAATAGCCGGATCGACACTTTGGACCACGTGCAAAAGAGAAAGAGAAAGAGAAGAGCAACCGAGAAAAACATCGCACGAAAAAAAAAACAAAAAAGAGAAAAAGTAAAAAGATATGAGAAGTATCGATAAGGAATTCGTATTACGATTGAAAAACGATAAATTCGTAAAACGCGATATGAAACGTGACAAGATATTTTTCTTCCTTCCTTTTTTTTTATTTTATTTTATTTTCTTTTCCCTTGTTATCTTCGTAAAATATCTTGACGAACCAACGGAGTGAGAAGAGTGAAGAATTTCGAATACAATAGAACAGAATTGTCGAGAAACAAAGAACGTGGGAGAGAAATATTATATATTCTCTCCATCCCTCCCTCTTTCTCTGTCTTTCTCTCTCTCTCTTTCTCTCTCTCTCTCTTTCTCTCTCTTTTCCAGTTATTTTTTTTCTGTTTTTTTTTCTTTTTTTTCCACAAAATGGAACATACGGAAGCTTCGATCGCTTTAATATTACGGTGGAAAACATGAAAATGTGTAAAGGGAATCTATAGCAAGGTATAGTAATCTTGTAGAAGATAGTATAGCTCGTAAAAGTTGACGAGACTAGCTATTCTCTCCTTCGGCTAACTTCTCGTCATTCTCGAGATACGATCTACGAAGAACAATGCCTCGGTCAGTTTCCGGCAGGTTGCCAGAGAAATTTCGCGGTTCTCCCACGCGTTCGATTCAATACCTACACGAGAGAGAGAGAGAGAGAGAGAGAGAGAGAGAGAGAGAGAGAGAGAGAGAAAAGAGAGATCCCGAACCATTGCATAATCGAAATTCACGAGCGTACACAGCACAGGCGGCCACGAAATAGCATCGCTTAAAATTCTCGAGAATGAGCTATCTAACAATAACTATTCGTATGGGGAAAGTAAAATTTAATGTGAGAGAGAAATAGAGAGAGAGAGAGAGAGAGAGAGAGAGAGAGGAGTTACGAGTGTTTACGACACGCTTCTTTGGTTTCATCCTACGTTCAATTGCCAGTTATTTAATCGTAAAAAAAAGTATCATCCAAAATAATCGCTATAGAATGAAATAAATTTCATGGGGGTTTCACGATATTAATGATTTTTTTTTTTTTATTTGACATATTTCTTGTTACCTCTATTTATTTCAATTTACTTTCAATACGCGAAAATCGAACTTTTATTATTAATAAAAAATAATAGAACAAATTTCATTATTAAAAAATTGATGGAAGTTTTGAAGCGTTTTCATATAAACATTTAAAAAGAGAGAAAGAAAAGAAAAAAAAATTACCAAGCGAGTTCGCCTAGCAACGAATTTTTCAAATAAACTAATACGTATTCTCGATCCCAAACGATTTGTTTTTGCCCCCCCCCCGGCCTCCTCATCTTCTCTCCCATCTCCAAAATTCCGTAGTCTCGATTTATTCGAGCATTCGCATCGCGAGATCCCCAGGATTTCCTCGGAAAATAACTAAAATCAGTTATTTCCGTGCGGTAAGTCCGGCCGAGCGTAAAACTGCCAGACCGTTAATCGATTGATGGAACCGTTAACTGTAACGATGGCTCTGTTAAATAGTTGATCTCTACACATACATACATAGATACATACATGCATATATATATATATATATATATATATATATATATATATATATATATGTCTATTGTATATATATTGAAAGCTGAAAATTTTAATTCGTTCTTTTTTTCAATCCGCCAAGAGTCAATCGCTATATTGAAGATCGAAAGAATAACAGAAATGGTAAAAAAGTAAGTAAATAAAGACAAAAGTAAATAAAAAATGAGAAATGAAATGAAAACGAATTTAGACAATAAAAAAAAAAGAATAGAATACCACGAACCGTCTACTTTAAAAAATGACGTGTACCAATTTTTTTAATTGATCTTGATATATATATATATATTTATATATAAAATAGATCAGAAAAAAAAATAACGTTCTATGCAAGGAATAGAGAAAAAGAGAAAGAGAGATGAAGTATAAAATACGTGACAACGAAGGCTAAAATTTCGGTCGTTATCGGTTTTTTCCAACTATCTTGGCAGCCCTTCTGACATGGTCCACCCTTTGTAGTCCGAACGAAGAGCATCCGACGATAAATGTCGCGACACCTGTCACATCTAACAAAGAGGAGTATATCCCTCTCACACGTACACATATATAATATATATATATGTATATACATATACATATATATACATATAGCTTGAACGCATACCTTTCCGTAAAGCTTACCCTACACGTATCTCTTTGTAAAGCTTTTCACACAGTGTTTATATACAAAAGAAAATATATATATATATGCATATGTATAAAGCTGCACCACAAATCTGCCTATACAGTATCAATGAACAATCTATCTGGATGCTATGCAATTCTCGTCAACGCTGCATATCAATCTTCGTTATTGGTAGAGAAAGAGAGAGAGAGAGAGAGAGAGGGGAGAGATAGATAGATAGAAGAAATAGAGAAAAGTTAAATTAGAGAGCGTGTAACGTTCACTCGATATTCCTGAACGAATCAAACTTTTTATTATTCTTCTTGTTAGGTAAATTCTTCTCGTGGTAGATTTGGCGATAAAAAATAAAAACAAAAAATAAAATATAATAAAAGAAAAGAGAGAGAGAAAAGGAAAGAATCGATAGGGTCGGAAGTTTCATTAATGTTGAAGTAGCTGCTAACGTTTTTTAAAGAAGAGAGAGAGAGAGAAACACTAGGAAAGTAAAACTCTTTCAACTTATGTCGATCATTCCCAAGTGTCTTTAAATTAACGAAGCAGGAATTACTGAGCGAGCTATTTTTAATCGCGTTATTCGTAAATTGCTCTTTCATTAAAGAGCAGTCGTCGAACCGAGAAAAATCCGATTTGTATAATGGACTAGGCATAAATATATATATATATATATATATATATATATATATATCTCTCTCTCTCTCTCTCTCTCTCTCTCTCTCTCTCTCTCTCTCTCTCTCTCTCTCTCTCTTTGGCTTTTCTATCACAGAGAACCACTAACTTTTATCGTAATAACATCGAAACGAGTGAGAGGAACACGAGAGGTAATGTATTCAAATCTTGTTAAAAGTATTAAAGCTTCAAGAGTACTCTCTCCCTCCCTCCCTTTCTCCCTCTTTCTCTCTCTGCTTCATCTCAGATACATACACGCACATACATACATACATACACACACATATACCTAACTCGTCAGACTAAACCTTCCTCCCTTTCCCTATCTCCATCCTCCAGTGGAATCCCGAAGGAACCGACACACGTCCCTTTAGCTCGGTGAACTTAACTCTTCTCTTCGTATTCCTACGTACTCGATCTTCTATCTTCTTCTCTTGAACGCATATAAGCCCTTCGTTGGTAAGTAGAGACTATGTTTGGACAGGCAACGGGTACACTGTGTGATCGCGTACGCAAAGTTACGCGGCTTGGAAGGTAAACGTGTGTCTTCGTGCTATGAATACGTGTGTGTCTCCGTACTCTATGAATGTGTATGTGTATGTGTATGTGTATGTGTAAGAGAAAGAGAGAGCGAGAGAGAGAGAGAGAGAGAGAGAGAGAGAGAGAAGGAAGGAAGTAAATAGACGAAGAGAGTTTGGATGCATCCACACGCACGTTTGTACTATCGACTATGCAAGTGAATACGTTTCTCTTCCTTTCTTGATAGACTGAGAGAAACTGAGAGATTCTCTCTCTATCTCTCTCTCTCTCTCTCTCTCTCTCTCTCTCTCTCTCTCTCTCTCTCTCTCTCTTTCTCTCTCTTTCTGCCTATCTCAACACCTTGATAGGCATCTATGGAACAAACTTAACTTATATTACTACCACTATCTCCCTCTTGCACGCGTGACTTCGACCGACATAGAACAGAAGGTGTAAAGATGGCATGCAACGTTAAACCGTTAGGTTCGTTTACTACTTTCGCACTTACACATTGAAACGTTCTCTAACTATGTCTTAACACGTTTTGACTCTTTGATGACTCTTCTAAATAAAGAAATAAAAAAAAAATATATATATCTTATCGTTGACGTAATTATGATAATGTTATACTGTTTAATATGTTATCATTAACATTATTAAAATAAGAAAAACCATATGTTAATTTTATTATAAACATAATTTTGTGATAATGTAATAAACATTAACGCACGTATGTTAAAATACTAAAATTGTGTTATTATGAATAAAATTGCATATATCTATTATTATCATTATAATTATTATCATTATTATCATCGAAAGAAAAATAATTATAATTATTGTTACCCTTAAGGAATTAAATTTATAATAGAAAAAAATTTTAAATATATAAAGTACCAATTTTATTTTTTTTTCCTACGTCGTTAAAAACATACAAGCAATTTTACTCTACCATTTAGAACGACACAAATAGAGAATACGTGTGAACAAATTAAACGAAACCATGTATGTCCCGTTATATCACGTATTTCATGCATTTAATCAACGACATATAATGAACGCGTCCCATGTAATATGTTGCAATTATCACAACTGCCTCGAAATCAGAAACTCGCGGACAGTTTTGTTGTAATAAACGTGAAATTGAAAAATATATGAGACTATGCGAACTAGAAAGACATATTTTCAGAAAAATATTTCCTGCGATGAATATGACTTAAAAGGAAAAAAAAATAAGAATAAAAACGTTGGAATTGTTTCACGATATTTTTTGCGTATTCTAAACGACGAGATATTACTAATTTATTATGAAATAAATACATTATGAAATTGGAGAGATTTGCTAAAATTCTCTAGTGGTAATAAAAGTTTCTAAATTATTTGAAATGTCAAATTACTCTTTTTCGAGACTTTTCAAGCAAATTTTTCTTCTCCTTCAAATTATAAAGCTACAAGACCAAGTTTGCAAACCTAAAAGCCCAACTACGTCATCTAAAAAGACTCGTAAAGAAAATAATTGACGTTTAAAATGACCTAAGAACTTTTAGTCCTATCCCGTCTACTTCCTAGCATTCTATGAAATATCTTAGAGAAGAGATATGCGAGGAACGATAAGGCCGGGAGATATTCGAGAGATCGAGGGTTATATTTTCTTGCTATTTGTCGTGCTAGAATTTTAATGAAAAATTGTTTAGAAAGGTAGACGTAGATAGATAGATGGATAGTTAGGTAGATAGAGTGAGAGAGAGAGAGAGAGAGAGAGAGAGAGAGAGAGAGAGAGAGAGAGAGAGAGATATTAAGGAAGATGATGATAAAAGGTGCACTAAAAAATGATCAAAAGAAGCTTGAAGAATGTAGCCATACACATTCATATGCGTATATATATATATGATATAAAACGCATATATTACACGTACCTACGTATGAATACTATATAAAAAATCGTACATGTTTATACGAAACCATGAATAATCCATAAATATAGATAGTAGATAATATTTGCCCGTTGGAAAATTCAAACCACCGAAGATTTTTTTCAGTTAGTATGGCCGGAAAAAGGAAGATGAAAAAGAGACATCGTCTCTCGGTGGCTCGCATAGAAATCATGTGGTTTCAAGACCGACGGCCGTATTGGCATTGCTTCGTCGAAAGCTTCTCTTCTCTCTCTCTCTCTCTTCAACAGACGAGTAATTAATTAACCGGTCGAATGGAGCTACCTATAGCGATAAATTAATAGCCTGGACATATGCATGTATATGCATATATATCTGTGTATGTGTATATATATATGTGTGTGTGTGTGTGTGTGTGTGTGTGCGTCTATAGATAGATATATACCTAGATTCGAACATACATGGCAGGATTCTTGTGGTCTACGATTTCGGTCCAGATTATGGATTCTGTCAGAGAGAGATAGAGAAATAGAGAGAGAGAAAGAGAGAAATGATGATTTTTTATTAATGATCAAAATTCTCGATAACAATTATGATTCTGTATCATTTCTATATCATTTCTATTATTCCTATCTTATTTTATAGATATTCTGTTATATGTTTTATATTAGCAATTTGAAATTTTCGAAGACAATATATAAGAAATAAATATATTGATTTTTATAAATGTTCAATACTTCTAATAGGAATAATTCGAAATTCTAGGACATCTATGAATGATACATAGTAAGGATGAAAAAGATGACGATAGTCAAAAGGAACCTTCTTAAAGTCTATACAGGCAACGTAACACAAAAGATGAATACATGGAATTTTTTCTACGACAGCAAAGATAAAAAAGAAGAATGAAAAAAAAATAAGAAGAAGAAAAAAGACGGAGACATTCTTATGGATTGGAAGGAAAGACTATGACGACGAGAAGCAGTAGAGTATATATGGTCGATGACCCGTATGGAGGATGTGCTAACGGATCGTCCATGTTCGAACGAATCGAGAACCTCGACGAATACGAAGAAGAGGGAGGAGGAGGAGGAGGAGGAGGAGGAGGAGGAGGAGGAACGAAAAGAAGGACGAAAATTGACTGACGATAACGTTGAAATCATCAAATATTTCTATCCCTCTTTCTCTCTCTTTCTTTCTCTCTCCACCTCTTTCCTGCTTAGTTACATACTATATTTATACAGTCAAAGATGCATCTGGTGGATCTAATTTTGTTGGACAGAAAAATAAACGATCCTATAATGATCATGATATATAGGGTGAACCATTTCGTTTTCGATCGATAAATCTGATCTAATAAAATAAAAATAATAGTTAAGTACATGAATGAAAAGAAAAGAATAATAGGAAGAGAGAAGCAGAGAGAGAGAGAGAGATAGAGAGAGAGAGAGAAAGAGAGAAATTTTATCTGCGATAACTTCGATCTCTCTTTTGATCGCTCAATCGATTATTTTTAAATACAGTTTTAGTCTAATAAAATCCTCCCCTAAGACCTTTGTAATACGTATCTACGAGGAACCGTGCACACGTCGCCCGTTTCGAGATCCCAACACGTTAATGCCGACAATCACGAACCTATTTGGAACAGTACAGCAAGACAACACTTCGGTTGATTGAGCCAACAAAGGAATGAGGACGAGCGAACTCGTAATGAATCGTGTCTGGAGTCGGACGATGTAACAACGATCGTTATTTCTGTTCTTATTCGTCTGATGCACACGATTAAAATGTAAATACTAGAGGAAGGACAAGTTCCTCCATATTTCTCCCTCTCTCTCTCTCTCTCTCTCTCTCTCTCTCTCTCTCTCTCTCTTCTATATATATATATATATATATGAGAGAAAAGAATGCAAAAGGATTGCAATATGGGACGAAAGAAAACTTGACCTTTAACATTTCTTCTTTATTATTAGGACGATCACGACTATTCATTTTCTTTTAACATATTTTATCTACGATAAGATGAAAATTATACTTGAATGTATATATATATATAAACATCACATCACGGAATCCAATCACGTACGAGTTAAAAAGAAAAGTGCATTCGATCGATTTAATTTCCTATCTAGTCCCTAACTCATACACAGCATACAAACATACATATGTATATACATAACTTAGATCCAAAGACTTTCGTTCTAAGAATGGCAACTTCATGGGCTTGGTAAACGTGCATTCTCGTTCCATGGAACATATATAAGGTGAGAATCAGCAACTACGTCAATTAATTACAATATATATTGTTAAACTAAATATAAAGTTATTATAAATAACATAGTGACATATAAAAAATATGATATATATATACATATAATGTACCAGGTGATAATCTATCGTTTTCCTGAATAACACACATATATATAGTGAGCGAAAAGTTATTACGCTTATAATTTTACGATCTGAAAAAAGAATATACAAACTGACCTAAAAAAGTTTCAAGAAAAAGAGCACAATTGATTTTAAAAATTAGCCGAGGTAATTTCGACTCGCTACTCCATCCTTCCTCTCTCAGACAAAATAAAATGTTTAAATCTGATAACAGCGATCAGTCTTGTTTCTTTTCTCTCTCTTTCCGAATATTAATGAACATTTTCTTTCTGCAATATCTTAATGGTTTATTGACTCACCCTGTATATCATGTTCATGCAAGAGAAGGAACTTTCACCGCAGCTTGCCGGAGGCTCGATGACGTTGACGATTGGCCGACCTTGCGTTCCAAGTACTGCTAGCTATTTAGATTACGCGGAACGCTCGCCTCTCTTCTCTGGTTAAGAGTTTTGAACGTTTTCGAGGCTCAAGTTCGAATCTCTTCTCGAGTAGGAAAAATGAAAGATAGATAGATAGATAAATAGAAAGAGAGAGAGAGAGAGAGAGAGAGAGAGATGAAAATAGAACTGGAGGAGTATCCCGGTCGAGAGTATTCGACGGGAAAAAAAAAGAAAGAAGGAAGTCTAAAGAGGAAGACATATATACATCCGAGTCGCATAACGAGCTACGCAGACGACAATTTTATTTATTTTTTTCTTCTTTTTTTACATTACTAGATCTAACGAGTACGTACTTGAATTCTTACAGCTTAGATACTTTAAATAACGATGGGGAAAAAAACAATAACAACAAAAAAAGAAAGAAAGAAAAGAGAAGACCGTGTGAACAAAATGAAAATACTGATAATAATAAAAAAATAATTGTATAAAAATTATATTCAACCTAAGACATGATTACTCTGACTTAACTTAGAAAATTATAATTTCACAAAGAGAAATAAAAAAAAGAAGAAAAAATTTCATATGAATATATAAATATTATCTGTTGAAACGTCGAAAACTGGACAAGTTTTGAATTGGTTGCGACATGAAAAAAAGTAGACAGAAAATAAGAAAATAAAAAAAAAATAAAAAATAGGGAGAGAATTCAACTTTCAAACATGGATTTACTTTACAGAGTGATCAAAAAATCGGGATTGACACAAGCCTGTGTTTGATTCGTCGATATGAATTCACGATAAAACGTGTGTGTGTGTGTGTGTGCGTGCGTGTGTATCATATATGTATGTATGTATGTACATAAACATATATACTGTGTGCCTATGTACTGTACATATATAATATAACATCAGGTTTATGTACAATAGTCCATAGGGAAAAATTTCCTACAACTGCAACTATTCGACAAACGGACGACGTACATATGCATATATGGCTCGCATGTAAGTTTTAATATTTAGTTTATATTTACATTGCGGTATATAGTTTCTAGTTCGTAGAGGAAATTCACAGGAGACGAAAGATGACGTTTTCAAATAAAAACATACGATTAGATTATAATGTACAATCATTTTCCTAATGGAAAATAAATTTGTTTTAGTGTAATAACAATCCCAAAATCATTTTGATTAATAATTAATCCGGGCCAAACGATTACCCCAAATAATGTTATTCTAATCCTGCGAGGATAATAGTGTTAATATAAATTTTTACCTAACTTTGTGAACTTTAGATTATATTAATTGTTTGAAAATTAATGTCATTTCGATTGGTATTAAACCTGAACGAAATAAGGTCCTATATAATTTGATTCTAATCCTGTGAAGATAAGAGTATCGATATAAGTTTTAATCTAACTTCGCAGCCCGTATATACTCTCATTATCCGGTGTACAGGTTCGTCGGACTACGAAGCAACTAGTGTGTAGTTATATGTATACCGTTAATTCGAGAAAATGGATGACGTAACTCCATCTGTAAAGCTAAAGATTCAAACAAAAAAAAAAAAACAGGAAAGAAAACAACAACGAAGACGAGGAAAGAAGAAAAATCAAAAAAAAAATTTCATCTGTTGCCATTAATCCGAATTCCGAGCAGGGTGCAATAAAAAATGGCGCAATATTTGCTCGTTTTGTTGAAGTAAAAGATGATCGTTATGTCCGCCATGACACTTACCTAGACTTCTTGAAACCTATTACGCATCTCGAGATGACATAAATATATATATATATATATACACACACAAATATATACACGCACATATAAATAATATACAACAATAATACATAATTAAAGTTATTAACACGTTGATACGAGTAACGTAATGACGGAGATTTTCTATGTTCTGAAAATATAATTAATCGGTTTCGATGTAACGAGTTTACATGTAGAATTAGATTGCGCGGTAAATTTAAAAAAAAAAGAAAAACAGAAAAAATCGAACTTCAACTCACCGCTGACTAACGTCGAATACTTCTGATTGTACTCTCGTCATCCTCGAAAAATCACCAGCAAGGATCATCGATGAATCTGACAGGAGCAGCTACACGGGTGATATCATGTCGCAGTAATTTAGCGTGAAAGAAAATTTCAAATAAAAGAAAGTCCGGCACCGGTGGTTGTCCTTGAAGTGGAAAATAGAGAGAAAAGAGTTCCGGTATGGAAAAAAATAGAGAGAGAGAGAGAGAGAGAGAGAGAGAGAGAGAGAAAGAGAGAGAAAAAAACAAAACGTTGGACGAGACCCTCGTGCGTGCTACGTTGTTCCTCTCCCCCACCTCCTCCTATCTCTTTTTCTCTTCCACTTGCTGGTTATAGCACAGGCGCAGAAAAAGAAAGGATCATGCTTGCAAAAGGTGAAAACCGGCAAAGGCGAAAGTCTCACAAAAGTATAATACTCGTTCGAACGCGAATACACTCGCAAATATTAATTGCCGGTAGTTATTACGATGTAACGACGAACTAAATCACGTCTACCGAGAAAATATTGACGAAAATACGGGACTATTACCAAAGAAGGAGAACTCGTACGGGTCGCGTTGTATGTATATAGTATAGCTATTCACGCGACGTTTACAACCGGCATTCGAGTAAATGTGCAACAGCGCGTTTACTTCTCCTTTCGCTTATTCATTCGAAATATCTCTTTGATTTGATCGAATCAACAAGGGGAAAAATGATTGTTACGTTGTCGATTGAGTTCTACGAACTCATAAATGTTATTTCGTACAACCGGTGCACCAGGGTCACAACTTACTACTCGCAAGGCACACACGGCCCATACGATTAGCTAACCGACCGTACTCGTGAAAGGCGACCGCGGTTCTGATCGCCCTTAGCTACTGGGAGAGCGCGCCTACCGCTACGAGCCACGCAATTGGTCCGATTACTTGGCGGGGAGGACGCACCGGATTGGTCGTTCGACCGCTCCCTGTCGACCGGCACCAGTGGCAGCACTTGACGTCCTTTCTCTTCTCTCATCAGTGGTTCTCCTTTTTAATTCTTTTTAAATCTTCGCAACAGTGGTTCTTCTTTCGAATTTTGTTAAATCTTCACAACAGCGGCTCTCCTTTCTAATTTTTTTTTTAAATCTTCGCAGTCAATAATTCTCAAAGATAGAAAATAATACTAATAAAAAAATGTTAAAGAGATAATACAATTTGATTAGAATTAGTGAATATGAAACAAATAATACTTTCTTATAATTATTTAGATTTGAAAATTGAAATTCTGAACTTGTAAGAGGATATGAATTATTCAACAGCTTTTCTCTACGAACAAAAAGTATAGTCGTTATAAAGATAATATTTATAATATATACAGAGAAAGCTTGAAATGATATAATTATGAAATGGAGTATTAAACTTCAACGCACGAGTTATTTATTTTAAAACTTCTTATCCACTATAAAACGTTCGTCGTGTCAAACTTCAATAGTAGATATATATATATATCTTTCGTAGCTTATCCTTAATCTTCAATGTCATTCTACGATACTGAAAACTTCTTCTGCGATATCTGAAAATGTATAAAGTACACCATTAATAGTAAAATTCATCTTTATTATGATTAATGAAGATTTACATGGCTGCTTCTTTTTCAACGTACGTTGTAGGTACTGTAGATATAGAGATTACAATAAATCATACACAATTACATTTTTGTTTGCATAATAATAATGATCATAATTATAATATAATAATAATAATATTAATAATAATAATAATAATAATAATAATAATAATAATAATAATACGAATAATATTAAACACAAAATCAAACGATTTTTCTCTCTTCTCATATTGATTTCATCCTAGTACCGGGATATAATTGAAATGAAAAGGAATTATTTAATTATATAATCTTCATCTTTGATACAAATTTTCATCCATACATTTTTCAAGAATTGACTGCAACTGAAATAATATATATTCACGATGAGATCAATTTTTAAAGTTTCCGATCTTACAATATTTTATATTGTATATTATTACCACATGTATTAATAAGCAATATACTCACAGGTTTTCTTATGTTTCTACTACTGCTTAAATAGATTGAAACACATCAATTAGAAACATTTTATAATTACTATAGCAGTAACTCTAAAATACATCATCCAAAAGATTTGAAAACAAATTCTAATGATCGGAAAATCATTAAAATGATCACATAGTGCAATTAACATAAAATAGACTCTTTGAAATACAAATAGTTTAGAAAAATTAAAATCTTGTTTCGATCGTCTCTGTCTAACTATTAATAATCCTCTCTCTTTCTTAATGACAATTTATATATATATCTCCTGTAATCTCTCATTAATTACTATAGTACCTATAAAGACTTAGGGGTATGTAAGATTTATTATTACACAATATGCGAGTTCGGTGAAATCTTATCGAGATTGGAAATGACTATTATTCAGACAATTTCGACATGCACACATTATCGAAAATGAACGATTGCCAAACGACGGAGAAATGTTCGTCGATTATTTAAAAAAAAAAAAAAAAAAAAAAATAATAGAAAAGAAAAGAAAAGAAAAGAAAAGAAAGAAAATGAAAAGAAAAAATAAAGTTTAGCCAAAACGCGTATATAGTTAAAGGTGGCCGAAAAACAAAATTAGGATATAATAACGTAACTATGTATGTAAAATAAAGATGTGTATGTGTGAACAATGAAGCGTTTTAACCTTTCATTTAAAATATACATTATCGGCGAAGCAACAAACGCTATCGTTTCGAGCGAGCGATGCTATAACACATTGCTCTTCGATTAATCGCCACGTTATATCGCACACTAGGAATTTTCATCTCCAACAAAATCATCTCCCTCCTATTCCTTCCCAATCGTCAAATTACGCTTTTAACGTTTGTCTTTCCTTTATCTCTTCGTTATCTATATTAAATTATATCAATATTTGTTTCATTTAATATTTATATATAAATATATATATGTATACATATATATATATATGTAGCCATATACATATATATCATCACTCCAGTCTCTCCATATAGTTTAATAACGTAGGTACACTTTGTCAACAATCACTGCCACTTTACATCTGTTTTGTCTACTTATCTCTCAAATAGTTCTTCAATCGTCACTAAATTATGCTGGCTTTTGAGAACCTTTCTTGCCAATCAGTGATTTATGGATATGTGGGATAACACCTGCGAAAAGAAAACAATAATAATCCATGATCTTATACTAAGGCGCATACACCATATGGATATATAGATAGGCATACCTCCTCCTGCGATAGTGGCCTTAATGAGACTGTCTAATTCTTCGTCACCTCGAATAGCAAGTTGCAAATGTCTTGGAGTTATACGTTTAACCTTTAAATCTTTAGACGCATTTCCTGCCAATTCCAAGACCTATCAACAAAAGGTTAAATAATTATGAAATATTCAAGTATGATAACTAATACAACACAATAATTATACACCGAGTTTCAATATCAAGAGTGTCTCTGCATTGTTTATTAAAATAAATATAAATAATTCGTAATATATCATTATAAACTCTTTTCTAAATAATGGCGGGAAAAGTCTGCCATAATACCCCACGTGAGCTCATCATTAGCGTCACTTGCGGCCACTTTTCTAACTACCACCACACGTTGCTCGCGTCATGCTACATGTATGTGTATGTATATATATGTATATATAGATATTATATATATATATATATCACCCTACACGTTCACAGGCCCGCGCGCGCGCACGCACGCACGCACACACCAAATGCTCTGACCCTCGCCTTCTCAACATGATATCTCTCCTCTCTTTCGCACCAATCTAACTTACCTCGGCTGTCAGATATTCTAAGATAGCTGCGCTGTATACTGCAGCCGTTGCACCAACCCGACCATGACTGGTAGTCCTGTTTTTCAAATGTCGATGTATTCTACCTACAGGAAACTGAAATCCAAATAAATGAACATACACTAATTTATAATGATAATAATAATAATAATAGTTCCAATTTCCACTAATATATCTATCACAATATATAGCACACATGCACCCTTCTCTCTCTCTCTCTCTCTCTCTCTCTCTCTCTCTCTCTCTCTCTCGCTTTCTAACCTAAGAAAATTATCGATGATAAAGAGAGAAAGAAAAAGAAAGAATGATAAAAAGAAAGAATGCATAATCATATTCTCCGATGACAAAAGAGAGAAATATTTTTAGGATGGTATATATATATATATACACAGCACGTATATATCGTAAGCTATTGTCCGTCTAAATAACATCGACCTTTCTGACACAACGCGTCAGCAGCTTTCCGTCGTTGTTAGAAAAGAACAAAATTAAATGATACAATGAACGGCAATAAAACAGCCTAATCCTTTTAATACCAGAGACAGAAAGAAATTTTTGAAATCTATGTCGATTTGGCACGCAATAACTTAACTTATTGCGTCTCTTCTTGTCCTGTATACATGGCGATGACTCTGATATATATATATATATATATATATATATATATATATATATATATATACACATCATATATAGAATACATTTAAGACCATTTTTTTGTAAATATGAAAATATTACTGCGAAAATATGGGAGAGCGAGCAAAGAGAGAGAGAGAGAGTCATCGCGATGTATATTCTCTCTCTCTCTCTCTCTCTCTCTCTCTCTCTCTCTCTCTCTCTCTCTCTCTCTCTCTCTCTCTCTCTCTCTCCCCTACATTTCGTCTTTCTCGTCGACCAGGATCCACACCACACACACAGGCGCACACACACACACAGAGAGAGACTCACAAACGGGACGAATATCGAGCGACACGCGATGGAGATTCGGCTTTCCCGAAGGTTTCCCAGCTTTTCTGGCATATTCGTTTCGTCATTCGATGAAACATTATTAACACGCCCTACATTCTCTGTCCCTTTTTAACGTGTTATATAAATCGATTATACTCGATAAACGATCAACAACTTTATCCCATCTGCCGTCTCTCTGTAAACTCTTCCAACGTTTTATTTCCTACAAGAATTCACGCACGCACACATACACACACATTCATGTTACTTTGGAGCATACGTTAGATATACGTTCCTACACACATACGCGCGCGCGCGCATAAGCTTCGCTTTTATACAGAATAAATAACGAACTTAAGCTCCTTATTCCTCGTGTCACAGCACGCACAAACACACACCACACCGCACACACACACATACCCACGCACAACACAAACACAAGTGTCCATCTTTTTTGGTTAACCTCTAAAACGATAGAGTGGAAAAATGAATCTATTATAACGCAACGTCGCGTAACACACACCTCGTCTTAACTAATAAATATTTCTCTCTATCTCTATCTCTCTATTTTTTTGTCATACCTCATGAAATTCTTCTCTTACGAATCACATGACGTCATATAAATATTTGTGTGTGTGTGTGTGTGTGTGTGTGTGTATAACGAAAAGTCAAAACACGAAGTAATAGTTACGAGTGAAACGATTGCACGTCAATAATGATGCATTTTTGTTCGATCCTTTGGATATTATTTCGCGAGAATAAATAATTCTCTTTGATAGAAATAGAGAGAGAGAGAAAGGAAAAGATATAGTATATGTTCTCTCCCGAAGAAGATATTTATATTATAACAGTATAGACGTTAGTTGTTGAACACTTCGAAATACTGTCGACATAGTCGTCGTCGTTTCGAAAGGGTATAAAATATTCAGAGATGGACGAGTTGAATTGAAAGGCCCGGCGATCAAAGGGGGTTTGATAGGGGGAAAGATCGAAAGAGGGTGAAGAGGGGGTGGTTGTCGTGTAAACGGTCCCACCATCCGAGGAGACTTGTTTGAAATAACCAAGCAAGCATAACTTTTCTTGAGACTTCGATTCGTGAAATAATATATTTTCTAATCCATCTAACGATCACATTTATCATCGAACGAGTAGAATAAATTATGTAGAATCGTAGAAATGGTTAAACGTTAAAAGCGCGACTTCTTAAATATAAAAAACAGATCTCTTTGTTGGTAACGATAAAAGATAGAAGACTCGTTTTGCTTCGCGCCAACTACGACCGTTTAACATGTAAAGACCGTTGAATTTAACAGTTGAAAAAACGTAGAAAAATTACATATATTAATGCGGACGTTTTAATAATGTATAGAAAAAAAGTATGTTTCCATTGGGTCGTAGAGTGGGTGAATAATGAACTCACCTGCAAGCCAGCCCTCGCCGAACGAGAGACCGCCTTTGCCTTCGCTTTGCCAGAGTCCTTGCCCGCCTTTCCACCAGCCTGTTCACAGACGAAAATCACGATTAATTTTAGCGATAGAAGAACGAAACCTCGTCAGTAAAAGGTCGAGAGTCCGTCGAACACGAGGAGATGTATATCGATTGTGGATGGCTGAAGGATCCGGTAAAAACTCGCGGATTACTCACCATTATGCTAGGAGAGCCTTTGCGGTTCGCTACACGACAGACTTGCGGGAAGCACAGACGACGCCGTCTAAGCACGATCCCGCCAAATACGCTTGGCGCTGCTGCCGCGTCCCGCGGTCCACTCACGTGACCATTTATGACCAATGGCAATGCGATAACTAAACGACCCTGGCGACCTCGAGCGTCCTAATGTCGTACTACGAAGAGCAAGAGGAACACGTTAACGAAAGCGAATACGGCGACGCGTTCGTTTCGATGCTTCTCCTTGAATGCGAACTATGCGTTTCACGTGATTCTCTCCTTTCATTTGCTTTCAGAATACTCGCCGAGCCAACGGATCGCTTTTTATTTATCTCGAAGCTTCGAGAACTTTCCAATCTCTATTCTTTCTCCTCCTTCTCTCTCTCTCTCTCTCTCTCTCTCTCTCTCTCTCTCTCTCTCTCATCTATCTCTCTATCTCTCTCGCTCTCTCTTGTTTCGTGTTATTTTGCTTCTTTTTCTTTTATTTTTCTTTCTTTTTCTCTCTTTTTTATGGCGGTTGGGACGCAACTGGTGGCCCTCACATTTGTTATACTTTCTTTACATTTTTTTATAACAAATAACGAAATTTATACAATTCATAATTGAACTGAATACTTATATGCATTTACAATATTAAAAATATAAATTTTAATATATTCTTTTATGTGATACGATAATAAAAATTTAGAGCTTAAACTAAGATATTTATATTAAAAATTCTTTATCTTGAAAAATATATAACTAAACGAAAATATCTTTAGAAAATATTTTTTTAGTCGCGTAGAAAAACAACGATAAAAATAAACATAATAAAAATGTCATGACAATCTTTATTGACAGGTAAAAAGGCAGTAGCACAAAATACTTCGATATACAAGGATACATTTGTATATATATTAAAGTAATCTCTAGAAAATAGAATATTACCAGGATTAAATAACGAGAAGGAAATCAAAAGAAATGATACCATATAATATGTCACGGTTTGGTTCAAATACGAATAAAATTAATTCTAAAGCGATCCGTGGCGCTGTATTAGAGAGGACGTTTCAAATTCGAAGGACCGTCGTACATTTGTATATCCGACAATCACACACTTTTATATACACGTTCTTCAAATAAACACGAATTTTTATGGAAAAAAAAAAGAAAAATTAAAAAACGACGAATGAAATACCGTTTTGCAGTTCGCATTCGATGGAAGAACGAAAAATCATAAAAAAATAACAGACGATTGGTGTAGAATTTCGTTGTGAATATTACGACGATGAATTATTAATTTTGTTATACTCGATGGGAAATCGATTGCCCGCTGCGAGCTTCAATCAATGGAATAGCAACGAAGGATTAAACGAGACTGTTCAAAATTGCAAGTGGCACGGTGGGTCACGATATCGACGAGTCTGTTACATGGGACATGCGCGTGTCGAATACTCGAAGCCTCGCTTCTAATTTTTCCCGCCATTTCCCGCCCCTTCTCGTCGTTACACACTACACTACCGAATGCTACATAGTCAATACAAAGGCCTTTTCTCGTTCGTTTATCGTTGGCCCTGTCGTTCGATTCGTCCAACAAATACATCCGCCATATTTGTTAAATATGATATATATATATATATATATATATATATATATATATATATATATATATACATATATAGAATTATTTATTGTAGATTGCTGTTGGCTTCGGCTAGCTCGTCACACTTTTCATCGATGTCATCCTACAATTAACAAATTAAATATCGATCAATAAATTATTTAAATCATTATTCATATACATAGACACGCAAACACACACACACACACACACACATCGTATATAGATACATATGTATGATATTGAAAATAATAATGAAACATTCGTTTGTTACTCTTATTTTAATTTTTCTTATATCTCTCCAAATTCTTCGAATGAGAATAAGAAACTTTTCTACTTCCATTTCCGAAGTGTCTCGCAAGGATATTTCTTCGGGATTAGAAATATCGAAATAGATTTTATCTTGTAGCAACTTCCACTTGATTCATTTATCACTTGGATTTATCATATGAAAGGAGAAATCGATGTGTATATGTGAAAAATTGTCATTTAACATAGAATAAAATGTATTTAAATATAAAGTTTTCTAATTGATTTAATACTTTGATCCTTTTATCACCTACCTCATCCAATTGCAAACATTTGCCCCACTCGACCAGAGTAATCATGTGATCGTTATTGGCATCGCAAGAATCGAAGAAAGGTGCTATGCAATGTTCCAAGGCCATCAGGGGTGCCTTTATAGGGAAAAGTTCGTGTCTGGAAACTGCCCTATCGTGTGGATGACCATCGAGGTCACACCACTTCCAAATGGCAGCATTCGTCCAGCGCAGTGTCATGTTCGTTTCAGCTTCGCGTTGCATTTTCAAGTAGTGCGATGGTAGCTCTTGACGATCGGCTAGGTCACGCATTATGTTGAACAACCAGTCGCGCATACGCCTTGGGAAATCTGCCATGTCTTCTTCCTTGCACATCTGAGTAGCAACGAGAAATGCATGTGGGTAAGAGACGATCGATACACCAAGTATGCCATTCACGAGCAAGGAGATTCGCAATAAGAGATTGGAATTTATTTTATATATATATATATATATATATATATATTTGCACGGGATCGTACGTTTTATATCTTGAATCAATTAAGGTATATAATCGATATAAAAATTTAATTATAATATAAAAAATGAATCGACGATATAAATATAATACAGAATTTTGTTTAATACTCACCGGCATTTGCTTGCACTCGCCATAATATTCGATATGAACGTGCTTATAGTCAGGTCCTCTGCACCTGGTATCATCAGTGTCACAGAAACAACGTGCTTGATAGACTTCACAATCGCTGCCAAAAGTTTCATTGTAATTTGTGCAGACCTTACGACGCGGATCGACTTCCTGATCGCAAACTTCGACGCAAACGCATTCGGCGATCCCGTCTTCGGTTGACTAGAAATTATTAAAATGTATCAAACATAAGTTTCGAGTCTTCCTGTTCGAGATAATTTATCTCGATTGTCGATTAACTAAGATTTTCAAACTTACCTTACAAATGCGTCCAGCGCCGCAATGTTTGTTCATACAAGGATCGACCTCGATCAAACGTTGTTTCTTCGTTGCAAGCTCGTTTCCAACATTTTCGAATGAAACATCAGCATCCTTGCTCTGGTCTTCCGCTATCTCGTCGGCTTCTAACATGTTCATCACTTCATCCTGAGGAGACGGCTCGGTCGTTGTCGTCGTTCGATGTTTCCTTCGATGCTGTGACGATAGACGATATCGTTGATCGAGATAATCATATTTATTATATATATATATATTCGAACGTCAGGTATATATCGAAGAATTTGTTCGATATTAAAAATGAAGAAAATGATTGGAAAGAGAGATAATAACTTACGAATATATTTGAAAGATATTTTCTAATTAAATTGTAATAAATATATCGAATAAATAGATTTCTGAAATTTACCAACCTGTCGTGCAAACACGTCTGTTACAAGAGCCATTAAAAGGAGCCCGAGGAAGAGCAGCTGCAGCCTCGTCGTCCGCATTGCGATCCCTGCGACAAACGATCGATCGATAAGTGCGTACTTTAAAGTAAAGTGTGTGTGCGTTTACGAGTTTTATTATTAAATACCGCGCGTACGTCTAGTAGATTGGAATTAATTGAATACATTGAGTCTTATTAATTAATGATTCTAAGCGCCATCTTGATATTGTTATCAATTGCGAGAGACATTTGAAAAGTTCGCGATTATTTATTCCTTCTTTCTTTCTTTCTCATGCATCAATTACATTCTAAAAGTATATCGATTGTAAATAATATATATATGTATGTATACATTTTGCTTTGTTATAATTAAGATCTTCAAAGTGACGATATTTGTATAGGTATCTAGAAGAGTTGTTAAAATTTTTGAATTTAACAGCCCGTTTTTCCATGACGATCATTTTCTAAAAAATGCTCTCGAGTAGATAGAATTCAAAAGGATCGAAGTTATCGATTTTACGATGCGTTACGATTCCTTGGGTCAACATCACCAACGATAATAAATCGCTTAAGGCTTTTGATAGGAGTAACAAAGCGATAACCTAAATACTTGAAACTAATCATAGTCTTGCGTACGTCTTCAATATGAGAAAGTTATATACGACTTTAAAAAGATGATTCGATGATCGACCCCTTTTTCTTTTCGTTACTTATTTCGCATACGTGTTATTACGACATGCCCCTTCTTCTCGTTCGATACATACATACATATATATATATATATATGTACATAGAGATACATATGTTTTAACTTCCACGAAAGAACGAGGCGAGATCTATTTACGTATCCGTCATCTCTTAGTTTATCGCAAGGAAAGAGTTAATGAGAAATCAAGGCCTCGATAAAGCATTATTTCCTGTTAATCTGAAAAAAGAGAGAGAGAAAGAGAGAGAGAGAGAGAGAGAGAGAGAAGATCCATTTTATCATTTCGACGAATCTTATTTAAAAGATTTGTGTGTGTCTATTCAAAGTTAAGTTAGATCTTTTTCTCATTTTTCCAAATACACTTACTCTATCACAAACAATATTTTATTTTAGACAATACTTTTATCTGACATAGAAAGAGAGAAGGAATGAAAGAAAAGAAAAAGGGAAGACTCGTAAAATTAAACAAAAAGAAAAGAGAAAAAAAACGTTCTTCAATGATATACTTTCGAAATTAATTAAATGCTATAACTTAAAGCTTTATTTGCCTATCCTTTGATATCCTTTTTTCAAGGTAGAACGGATACTTTGGTATTTACGATACTTACACTCGAGAGATTGCGAAATTTTAATTTTCTTAATTAAAAAGCGAGAGAAAAGAGAGAGAGAGAGAGAGAGAGAGAGAGAGAGAGAAAGAAAAATATTATAACTACAAGATAATGAATTGTTCAGCTGGACGTCTATTATATTTTGTTTTTCTTTTACTTTCATAATGCAAAGTTTTTTCATAATACGAAGATTAGGCTATCGCTGTTAACGTTTCGTTGCTTTTTAAGTAAAAATAAAATTCTCGTCATCTCTTTTATCTATTTTCTTTCGAATTATTTCTAACGGGGGGGGGGGGCTAATCTCGTTAAATAAAACGGCCAACATACCAAAAGGAACAAACGAAAAATTATTATCAACTGGTACGGCGCTCGTTCTCGTTTTTATTCCGCCTACGTGTAGGTTAATGTTAATCGTATTCCGTGGGTGGGTTTTGAACGAGAATCGTTTTCTTCGTGTCGCTCGTGAACGTTCCGTGAGTAAGTAAGTAAGTACATATACGCCAGAAAAAAAGTATTCGCGGAGTAACACCAGAGTTCTGACCGAAGAACCATCGAGAGAAGCCAGTTGACACGCAAAGTTCGTATAAATGCGCGCCGGCGTAGTAATATTCCTGCCAATTCGGTGACGAGAGAGATGGAGGGCGCTGCTTTTCTCTCTCGCGAAAGTTCTGTGTGTGTGTGTGTGTGTGTGTGAGCAAATGAATTTGTAGTATGTATATATATATATATATATATATATACATATACATATATACATATATGTATGTATGTACGTGTACACACATTTATTTCAAATCTTTATCCATTTTTCAATCAAATTTGTAAGCGTCTTTAATCCTAAATAAAAAAAAAAAAAAGAACCAAATGTCTATCCCATTGAACCAACCCAACCATAAGACTCCCATTGCACAATAATTAATATCCGATATTGAATAATAGCATGAGTTTTCGTCTTTGCTTTTATTCTCTTTTATTTATTAATCGTACAATATGCTCGCATATCGTAGACGTAATAATAGTACGTGGTTTACCAAATGTACCAAACAAACGAATGGTGAATTTAGAACGAACGCAAGTAAAAGATGTTTTAAATAGCACCCACGTGAGGAACGCATAAAATTATATTTTCGAAAAAGGGAACGTTGGAAAATAGTATTCCATTATTTTTTCTTTTCTTTTTTTTTCCCCCCTCAATTCGAGTACTATATTTATATATAGCATCAAACGACGAAGGATGTTTAAGAAGGATGTCGAATATCCGTTCGCGAGAAGGATGATTACATTCGCGCCTACGAGAATGAGATAACTTTTAAAAATGAATGATTACTTTGTTACGATGGAAATAAAAGAGAGAGAGAGAGAGAGAGAGAGAGAAACAAAGAACAAAACATTCCTTTATGTTTTCTTTCTTTCTTTTTCGTTTTTTTTTTTTTTTAATATATATAAGCGATTCTCCATTATCATTTCTAAGATAATAAAAAAAAATGTATAATAATTGCACGTATAGATGCATTTGCATAAAAAACTTATATGTACATATATTATATATATATATGTACTTATATGTACATATATATATATATATATATATATATATATAAAATATATAATAATTTTATACATACATAAATACATATATTGTTTCTAAGTTACAAGTGAAAAGAGAAGTGATATTTTTGACCAAATATAGTACGTACCTGAAACGTTCGATTTTCTATCTCTCTCTTTCTCTCCTTCCTTTTGAAAGATTGACTTTGACGAAACGACCAGAGAAGAAACAACCCTCCAAATCGGTCGCTGGACCGGTACTGACTGGAGCCTGGAAACGGTCGAGAAACCGAACGAAACGAGATGATCTCATCATCCCCTCTCTCTCGCTCACTCTCTCTCTCTCTCTCTCTCTCTCTCTCTCTCTCTCTCTCTCTCTCTTTCGTTTAGACGTTCTCTTCCTACACCCCCGTTTGATCATCCAGCCACATGGCGGGATACGTGCTAGATATCGTTTCATGTCTTTAAACGTTCTCTCATCCTCTCATTCACGTTACGCAATAACGAGAATGCATAAATGAGAATTTAAGAAAAGAAAGTTATACAAACGTAAAATTTATTTTAACACCACAAGTAACAAATCCTGATTCGGGCTACAAAATTAAACAATTTAACAGGATATTCTCGTCCGTTTCTCACTCTGTCTTTCTCAATCTCTCTCTCTCTCTCTCTTTCTTTCTCACAGGCTGTCGAAACGAGAAACATTAGTTAAAAATTGAAAACGATTATATGTAACAAATAGTCAATGATTCGCAAAGTTTATATGGACATTATTAATTCAAGCAAAACATTATAATTATTATTTCATAGAACTATTAAACCATGTTACCTCTGTTAAATTATTCTCTCCTATTAGAAAATTCAAATTATGAACGAAGTAAAACTTTCCCGCAAATCGACCATTGTACTAGTATTACACGTAAGCCGAAGAGGTAAGCGAAATCGTGCCACCTCTTGGCGGGACATGTTATGCTATTAGAAATGTCAAATTATGGACAAATCGGAAATATAACTTTCAATATCCCTAACGCCATCTAGCGTGGAGTTCGGTACTAAATAATTATTTTAAGACAATTTTAATACTCCTAGCGCCATCTAGCGTTTGAGAACCGCTACTATATAATACCACTAAGGAACTTTTTAGTACCCCTGGCGCCATCTAGCGTTTGAAAACTGGTACTATATAATTCTTTTAAGTGGCCTTTTAGTACCCCTGGCGCCATCTAGCGTGCAAGAATCGGTACTATATATTTCTTTTAAGTGACCTTTTAGTACCCCTGGCGCCATCTAGCGTTTGAGAATTGATACTACGTAGTTCTTTTAAAAACTTTAATACCCCTGGCGCCATCTAGCGTGTGGGAACCGGTACTATATTATTTTTTAAGTAACTTTTTAGTACCCCTGGCGCCATCTAGCGTTTTCAGTCTGAACTATATTATATTTTCCCGCCTTTTATACGACGACCTCCACTATTGTCATGTGCTCCTATTACAAATCCCGCATTTTTGCGACGATATGACGACCGATTATAAGCATCCATGAACGTATATATATATATATATATTAGATAAATGCGTATATACTGGCTATGTAATACTTAAAAAATACATTATATTTGATATCTATATAGAGATTTATTTTATTATGTATGAATAGATTTAATATAATATAATTTAGAATAGATTTAATATAATATAACTTAATTATACTTATGGTATAATATAATATTATCAGAATATATATATTATTACAAAATGTATATTATTACAAAATGTTGTAGGAAACTGTAAAATCAATTTTACATATAAATTAATTCTTATGGAACATTATCCAAATAAATATTGCTATTTTATTATTGTATATATTATTTCTAGTTGTCAAGATCCTTTTGACAATGCTTTAGCATTCTGTGCTTATATGAATTTAACGTATGATGATCTCCGAGTGTTTCCATTCTTTTGATAATACTTTAGACCGTCTTCGTGTTTCCTAAAGTAATTATATAGATAATTTATAATTGTCTGCACTGTTTTAACAGCTTAAGTTATTAACTTTCCTTATACTGCAAGAATAATTACATATATTATTTCCAATTATATCCATCCTTTTAATAGTATTTTAAAATTCTTTTATATATAGCTTAAAGTACAACGTATAGTAAGATAAAGTGACTACATATGCACTTTTCCAAGAATGAAGTTTAGTCATGTACTACTAATCCTTTGAACTTGTTTCAAGAGAAATATAATTTGCATATGTATTTCCATTTTGATTCAAGTAAATCTGCATCTACCTGTAACACATATGAATATTATTAACACATAATAAAGCTTTACTATGTAACACAGATCTGAAAGGATATAATGATTGGTAAAAGTTGAAACTGAACTACATGAAGAGAGGGAACCTTCGCTGCAAAGAATTTATAGTCTTCTGCTCATTTATAATCAGACTGCACGTAGTATAGTATTTGAAATAAACTTTAATTATCGAATATTATGCAATCTTTTCTTTTCATATATATACATAATATGTATCACTTTCTTATAAATATTACTTTCAAGATTTAGACCTGGAAGAAATCAATGATATTTCATTATTTATTGCAATCGATTAAAATTTATAGAAATTCGTAAAGTAGAAAGTTTTATTAAGTTAATACGTACCTGGTAGAACATCGACGCAACTATGTTGAAATTAAAACGTTGATTGGTAGATTATCATACGATTCATCGTATATCCGCCAATAGGAGCAAAATCAAGGGACAAAACTCAGGTTCACCAGCAATATGGCTGTCAGTATAAATTTGATGCCTCTAACATGCGTTTCTCTCTGAAAAATTTGGCAAATGGACTCTCTTTCTGTAAATTTTCTTTAAATGCGCAATGTGATGTAACCTTCGAGGAATTGAATAAATGGGAAACAGCGATGAGGGTTGCTTGAAATCTACGACAGAAGATAATTGTATTTTATAATAGGTATACATATACTCCTTTCCTATTTACATATTTACGTGTCCATATTGCGCCTTTTTCAAGACATTTCATAATACTTTGGGATATTAATTATCTATAGAGAATATTACACTTTTAATTTCACTTACTCCTCTATATGTTTTTTATTAGCGTGATATTTCACTATCAACGAAATTTTTTAATAACCGTCTCGTATGTTCTGTGTGTGCTTACGTGCGTGCGCGCGCGCGCGCGCGCGCGTGTGTATTGTCTCCACCCCAGTATTAAAATTAATTCTTTCATTGAATATTTACTTCAACATATCTAACTTGCACTTTCTCATATGTCATTTATTCTCTGTTATTTTCCATGAAATAAATAAGCCTGTGTTGCTTTAATCATATAATAACTGTTTGGATAAAATATATATAGCATTGTTATGCATTTTCTAAACTATGAATACTCAAAGAAAAAAATGGAGTATATAACATGTTACTCAAATTAATTATTTTAATAGAATGAATCGTAGAAGAAATTGGAAATATACAAATATAGCTTTTTATCATTTCAGGTATCTCAGTTGGTTCTTATTTATAATATATAATCATGACATCAAGGTAATATATATATGAGATTTAAAACTGATTTCCTGTTTAAATATTTTGTGTTCATAGGAATAATAATTTTGATTCTCTCCTTTAATTTTTAATGTTTCATATTATCATCTTAGGTTGGACAGATTATTTATATTATTAGAAACTGGCACAAATGCGGTGACAAAAAGAGCGGCTGCTCAGCAACTTGGAGAAGCACAAAGATTACATCCTCATGATCTTCACCATCTATTAGCTCGAGTTTGTACTCTTTTGAAATCTCCACAATGGGATACAAGGATTTCAGCGGCGCATGCAGTGCAAGCCATACTTACTCAGGTTCCTCCTTGGAATCCGGAGCCAGTAGAAGGCAAATCATGCCAGGGTATCTTTTTATCCATATTAGAATCTATTTCCATTCGCATCATTTTATATATCATTTTTGCCATCTACTATTTACAGATGAATCAAACACAGAGAAACAACGTGCGTTCGGTAATAAATTGACTTTAGAAAGTTTCGACATGGAAAAAATCCTAGCTCGTAGTTCTCATTTGACTGGATCAGAGGGTAGCGAGTATGATTTAATTGTACCGGAGGGTGAACAAGTTAATCTTCCGAATCAAGATAAAAAAATGATTGCTGACAAATTGGGTTTACATCCACGATTAATGGGCATTGATACATCGGAACTATTTACTTCTGACGATCTCCTACCTGCGGTATGTTCTCCAGTGTCTGAAGTGACATCTCTTAAGATACCTATTGAAGAAACATTAAAACAACCAGGTGGACTTAGCAGAAGAGAAATGAATAGAGCAAGACGCAAGGTATTCTTATTATACGAACTTTGTGTTACATTATCCTCCTTCCTATTATTGAAAAGGTAAATAAAGAATTATTAAAAAACATCTTTTTCTTTTTTAATTTATAGGCACGACAGACAGTATCTAAACGATCGCGGGAGACTGACGATCCTCCGGATAACGTAACGACATCGGATACAGTAGTAAATAATAGTGGAGATATGTTAACTAAAAAATTTAAATTAGAGGAAACGATCTCATCGAATACAGGAACTTTTGGCAGTGTATCAAACGAAATTGTAAACGGTGTGCCAGATGGAACTGGTTCTTGGCCAGATTCTGTAATTGACTGGCCCTTAGAATCATTTGCAGAAAATCTTTGTCAAGATTTATTTAGTCAAAAGTGGGAAGTACGTCATGGCGCAGCGACCGCTTTGCGAGAACTTGTACGTCTTCATGGGAAAGGTAATTGTTACGCGTTTCTTCTTAATTAATTTAATAAAAGAAAAAAAAAATATTTACAATATATACATATATATATATATATATATATATATATATATATAATGCATCTTTATAAATTAATATAGGCGCAGGAAAATTTCGTGATCAGACTGTAGAAGAAATGAAAGAAAGCCATTATCAATGGGTGATCGATGCTGCCTTAAGGCTTTTATGCGTACTAGGCCTTGATCGTTTCGGTGACTTCGTATCGGATCAAGTCGTTGCTCCCGTCAGAGAAACTTGCGCGCAAGCGCTTGGTTCTCTCTTATTGTTAATACCAAAAGATAAAGATGACAAAGTTAATAATAACGGCATTATGGGAATACTTTCTATCGTATTGAAACTTTTAGGATACGATGAATGGGAAGCTAGACATGGTGCTTTGTTAGCATTGAAATATTTACTGGTTGTACGTGACGATCTATTAGATGAAGTATTATTAAAAGTATTTCCTGCCATCATGCAAGGTCTTTCCGATCCGGTAGACGATGTAGGTGCCGCAGCGGCAAGTGCGCTCATACCAGTAGCATCTGCTTTACCAAGATTATTAAAGCCTCCGGAATTGGAGGCAATAGTGACGCGACTTTGGCAATTATTGCGTGAACAGGACGAGCTGGCGGCCGCGTGCAACAGTTTTATGGGCCTGTTAGCCGCTATACTTTCGTTACCAGCTGCGCGTGCTTCTATTACACCTCAACCGTTATCACAGGTATTACGCTCTTTATCGGCATAGTTCTCATAAAATATTCTTAGTTATCGGCGATACTCTCGTAGAATTTATCGATGGTATCGTATTAACTTGTATGTACATAAATACTTTTACAGGTATTACCAAGATTATGGCCTTTTCTTAGCCATTCGAGTTCAAGCGTACGTAAAGCTACTTTACAAACGTTGCAAACATTGACCGGAGATGACGGTAATCTGAGCGAGGATAAAAAAGAGAGATGGGGTGTGGGCGGTGGAATCGTGTTACAAGAAGCTTTACGTCATGTCTTTCAACGTGTATTAATCGAACACGTTACCGCGATCCAAGACGTAGCCGTATGCGTTTGGGAAAATCTAGTCATACAGAGTGATCTTGAACTTCTACTGCATGCAGCTTGTCCCTTAGTTAGCACATGGCTTTGCCTAACTATGCAACCGGAGCATGTGCCATTTAATCCAAATTTATTAGTGACCGTGGCTTCTCCTGGCAAGGGGACAAAAAGTAACCATCAAGTAGGTAACTGTGATGGACAGTCAGACTGTAGTAGCAACGGTGGAAGCAATAGTATTAGCGGCAGTATAAAATCTTCTACGGAGTTAAAAGTATATATTGGTGGAATTGAAACCGTAGCGCAAAATCTAAGACACGCTAATGTAGTACAAGCACGTTGCAAAGCGTCACGGATGCTTGGACTTTTATCACACTATATAGTTCAACCAGCACCGGGCGTCATTTATACGCCAGACATTCCTAGTCCAGCCGTATGTTACGCTAAAGTATTATTGGCACATCTTAATTCACGTTCAGCGTTACAGCGGACAATTGCAGGCCTTACCATGTCACATTGGGCCGTCGTTGAAGAATCCAATCCACCCGTTATACCCGACATACTTAAGTATGAAAATCAAATTTCATAAAAGTATTGCGTCACAATTGAACCTAATAATTAAATACAATTGTATTTTTTATTTATTTATTTATTTTTTTTTAAAGGGATCGACTGTTGCAATGTTTAGCCGAATGTATATATTACGATGAAATTGCTACGTCGTTCACGCGTTTGTTACACGAAAGCCGTGATTACGTTGCGACTTTGAAACATTACAAATTGAATGTACCCGTCGAAGTGGATTCTTCTGGCGTAATGACTTTCGATCAGATCGCAATACTAGCTGGAAAACCTATTTTAGAACTTTGTGCCATCAGTAGTGCAGGAGGATCTACTGGAACAACCTCGGGCGTTGGTGGAAATGGTATTGGGATTAAATTGAAGCCGAAATTGGTGGAAAGTTTAGAAGAAAGAAGGCGAGCTTTGGAAGTTGGTGCCTCTACAACGGCGGCACAACAACAATCGTTGAATATTATGTCGATGGCTGCATTAGCAGGAGCTGCTACTATGTTACATTGTCTACCGGAAGCACCGCAGCCATTGAATCCAATCGTTAAGCCATTAATGGAAGCTATCAAACGCGAAGAGAACGAAGAATTGCAGAAATTAGCTGCTAAACATTTAGCTCATCTCGTAGATCTTTGTGTCGATAGAAATCCTTCCCCCAATACAAAAGTACGTTCACGTATTATTTCTTTAACTTGAAATTAATCAAGTTCTGATCGTTCAAGAAAATTTCTAAATTTCATTTATCCATTATATTAGATATCAACTAATTTGTGCACATTTCTGTGTTCGGACACTGAGTTCACGCCGAGAGTGACAAACGCGAAAGATAGTGAAACTTTCGACGGTATTCTTACGTTGAATAATAGGCAAAAACATGCCGAAAGAATAGCTTATAATCGTGGAGCAGGAAGCGGAGTCGGCGGAGGAAGAGGCCCAGGTAGACCACCTATCACCGAAATTCCATTAGAAGAATTACTTGCTTGCGAGGAGCCCGAAGCGAAAGCTGCTAGAACACGACGTCGTGGAGCTACGTTAGCTCTTACGGCCTTAGGTAGGTATATCTTTAATCGATCAATATCCTCTTCCTTCTAAATTCATCCGAGGTGTTTGCCCGTTTAACAACTGAATTCTTTTTGACTTTATTTCAAAATCCAGCAAAATTATTTGGTGCTCAATTACCTAAGCGTTTACCTCATCTTTGGGATTTGATTCTGCCAAACATATTACGACAAGGCTCGGAAGAAGATGTTCTTCCCAAGAATTCTCAGGAGGAAGCTAATCAACTTATTTCTGGTTTACAAGTACTTGAAATTATGGCTCCGTGTTTGCATTCTTCTTTGTTACCACCGGCCCTCGAGTGTTTATCTCGTTTATGCGATTTATTGGCAAACCCATATAAAGCCGTTAGGCATATGGCATCACGTTGCATAGCTGTATTAGCTAGTGTGGATGCAGAAAAGGTATGAATCGTTATTACTTTAATATATGCGAGTTCAATGCGTACGAGCGTTAATATAATTGATTTTAGAGGTATTATTTTATTTCAGACTATGCAATATGTAATACGTAGTGTTATACCACTATTAGAAGCTAGTGGTAGGGAAAGAAGCCAGTCTAAAATTCTTACTGCTCCAAATGAAGTAGATTTGATGAGACAGGGTGCTGCCGAAGCGTTGGCCTGTATAATAGAAACCTTGGGCGTCAATGTCATTCCATATTCTGTACTTTTTATGGTACCTCTGCTTGGTAGAATGAGCGATCAAAATCAAGCCGTAAGATTGGTTTGCAGTGCAACGTTTGCAACGTTAGTACAATTGTTGCCACTTGATCCCGGTGCAATTGCGGATCCACCTGATTTAGTGTGAGATATTCATTACATTATTACAAATATAAATACTTAAATGTCTCCCGTTGTAAAAGATATCTGTATATGTTTCTCACGTTACAGAGAGGAGAAGGCTCAAGAACGAAGATTCCTCGAACAACTGTTAAATCCTCGTAGTATACCAGATACGGAATTATTGATTCCCGTGGAAGCAGAATTACGTAGTTATCAACGTCAAGGATTAAACTGGTTGGATTTCTTAAATCGTTATCACTTACATGGTGTTCTATGCGACGACATGGGCCTTGGCAAGACCTTACAAACTCTTTGTATATTGGCCTTGGATCATCACCGTAATACACAGGCACCGCCTAGTTTGGTAGTATGTCCACCCACATTGACGGGTCATTGGGTGTACGAAGCAGAAAAATTTTTCCGAAGTCAGGATCTTTCGGTCATTCAATACGCTGGTACACCTCCGGAACGTGAAAAATTAAGACCCCGCGTCTCTCAGCACAGATTGGTTGTAGGAAGTTACGATATTGTAAGAAAGGATATAGAATTTTTTGAAGCCCTCCAATGGAATTATTGTGTTCTTGACGAAGGTCACGTGATTAAGAATGGAAAGACCAAAAGTGCCCAAGCAGCTAAACGGTTGCGTGCTAATCACAGACTGATATTATCTGGAACACCAGTACAAAACGATGTACTTGAATTATGGTCTCTCTTTGACTTTCTAATGCCAGGTTTTCTTGGTAGCGAGAAACAATTTGCAGCAAAGTATTCTCGTCCTATTTTAGCTTGCAGAGAACCTAAAGCTGGTCCAAAGGAACAGGAAGCTGGTGCCTTAGCAATGGAAGCCCTTCATAGACAGGTAACAACCTATTCCATACGGCATAATAAAACGTCGTAATATAAAAGCTCATAACGCGTTATTTAATATAAATGTTAATATATTATTTAGGTATTACCATTTTTATTAAGACGAAACAAAGAAGATGTTCTTCAAGATTTACCACCTAAAATCACGCAAGATTACTATTGCGATCTTTCGCCGCTACAACGTAATCTCTATGAAGATTTTCGTACACGACATTCTGCTGCCTTTATCAGTAACGTTTCATGTGGATCCGCGAGTGATCCTCATGGTGGTCATGTCTTCGAAGCGATACGTTATTTGCGTAATGTCTGTAATCATCCTAAGCTAGTGTTAAGTCCAAAACATCCTCTCTACCAAACGGTGAGTAATAGCATGTTAATTAACAAGACCAGACCTTCCGTTATTATTCATTTTGATTATTACTCTCTCTCATTGTAATCTTCGCTATTAGGTATGCAATACACTGAAACAACAGCAAACTACATTAGCTGATATCGAGCATGGAGCAAAGTTACCAGCTTTAAAACAATTGTTACTAGACTGCGGTATCGGACAATCTCAACAGAGTAGAAATTCATCATCGACTAGTACAACTAGTGACAATCAACACACTCAGCAACAATTAGTGAGCCAACACCGTGTTCTTATATTTTGTCAATTAAAAGCAATGCTTGATATCGTAGAGAAGGATCTACTTCGAACTCATCTACCGACTGTAACATATTTACGTCTTGATGGAAGTGTACCAGCCACTCAAAGGCATTCCGTTGTTGCACGTTTTAATGCTGATCCTTCGATAGACGTACTATTATTAACGACCCAAGTCGGTGGTTTGGGATTAAATTTGACCGGTGCCGATACCGTGATCTTCGTTGAACATGATTGGAATCCTATGAAAGATCTTCAGGCTATGGATCGAGCTCATCGTATTGGTCAGAAAAAAGTTGTCAACGTTTATCGTCTTATCACTAGGTCTACGGTAGAGGAAAAGATTATGGGGTTACAAAAGTTCAAATTACTTACTGCCAATACTGTGATTTCTACAGAAAATGCTTCTCTGGAAACTATGGCTACCGACCAGGTATAAACTTGTCGATTCCTTGTTCGTTTAATGTATTTTTCTTTATAAATATTTCTTTTTTTTTTCTAATCTACGATATTAAATTCTATTTTACAGTTACTAGACTTATTCTCTTTGGAGAATGGTAAAGGGAAAAAATCTGAGAATCAAGAAAATACTGGAGTATCCAAAGTTCCGTGCGTACAAGGTGTTAATCGTTCAGTACTTGAGATATTACCCGAACTTTGGGAGCAACAACAGTACGATGACGAATATGATCTCGATACATTTTTATCGACTTTAAAGGCTGATAGCCAATAAGCAGCAACAACAAAACAACATGTCATATATATATATATATACCTCTGATGAATTGTTTTACGATATCGTTGAATATGTCATATATTTACAAGTACAATTGTTAGAAATCGTATATAAAATGTAAAAGGAGATCTATCACGAGAGAGAGAGAGAGAGAGAGAGAGAGAGAGAGAGAGGAGAGAGAGTGAGAGAAAGCGTCATCGCATAGGCCATGTCAAATGATCGAATAATTGATAATCGATCCCGAAAAATAGATCAACTTAAGTATAATAATAAACATAGAAGTTGTCCTCTTTTTTTAAATAAAACGATACGGACGTAGTGACGTAAGTTATAAAATGATTGTATTGATTATTATTTAACAAGATAAGTGAATTTTTAGTTTATTTATATTAATTTATAAAAATCTCAATACAATTATATATATATATATTTTTATATATATATATGTATATATAATTTCGTATTTGTACTACCACGTAACACCAGTAGGCGTATCATAATTATTATTATTTATATATATTATACACTAAGTCCGTACAATTATACAACAATTATGATTCCTAATTCTTTATACAACCTTAATACTTTCTATCGTCAGAGAGAAACAACGTTTACAATTTTCTATCTTCAATTATTTGATTTGCTTTTTTTTTCTCTCTGTCACCATCACGGAAAATATCTTATATTTTTATTATATTACGAAATATGTCCTTGATAAATTAATGGGCACTGTCATGATCAATATTTCGCGTGCTTACGACGACAGTTCTCTTTTAATACGATTATCTGATTTTCATTTTTTATCAATATTATAGTTTACTTTTATAATCAGGATCTAGATTTTTCGAGGCAAATATATTATGCGGATCTAGATGAGCTTTGGCGGCACGATAAAGAGAAACGCCTGCTTGTCCAACAGCTTCTGGATAAAACGAAGCTCTTAATTTACCAACGCCGTGATGATGAGATAAAGAGCCTCCACTAGCTAATATTTCTTCTCTAGCTGCTTCCTCGATCTCTTCGTATGTTCCTACAGGATCCTCTAGACCGATATAATTTAACGCCATATAAAAATAGACACAACAGCCTGCATCATAGGTTTGAGTTATGCGACAAGATATCATAAAGTGTTTTATATCTCGAGCATGGCATTCCTTGGCTACTCGAGATTTGACATTACAGCACAAGGAATAAGTACGATTCCAAGCAACCGATGTTTCAAAGGATTCTGCCACAACACCATACTCCAAGCCAAGATCACGTATATATGCAATAACGAAAGTCAAAGTGTAGCCACGTTCACCGTTCGTTTCTCCAGCAGGTATACCATTGTATAATTTAGCAATATTATAAATCTTTTTCTCTTGAACTGTAATCTCCTCTGAAGTGTTCCCTTCAAAAAGAAGCGTAGCTACGCAAATCCTATCCCACTTGAAACACTTTATCCTTGTGACATAAGCATGTTTGAGACTCTCCAATATCGAACTACTCCAACTTGATTTCGGACGTAACATTTGACCAAATTGAAATTGATCATTGTCCATTAATCTTATGCTTGAAGGTTGACAACGTTCTTTAGCTACCTGAAATTTATGCAACCAAATTGATAACAACATTTTAATGAAGATAATATGAATTATATAAAAAAAATATCTTTACCATCCTCATGGCCAAGAGTCCACTGTGAAAGTCAGGGAAAACAATACTTCCGTATTTGGTTACCCTTGGTAAAGGTCGGACTTTGATAATAACTTCTGTAATGCAACCCAAGGTACCTTCACTACCAAGTATTATATGATCAAAATCTGGTCCGCAAGATGAACGAGGTACCAATGATCCTCGTTCCAAGGTAATTTCAAAGTCTTCGGTCCGACCAGTGACCATTCGGACACGTAAGACTAAATCCTCGATATTTCCATAAGTATTTTTTTTCATACCACTGGCTCTAGTTGCTACCCAACCACCTAGACTGTTATCAATCCAAACAATATAATGTGTAAAGTATCCAGAATTTAACTAACAAATTAGCTCTAAATGAAAATAATCAAATGATTTATTTCCAATTTTTAATTTATATAAAGGACAAAAAATAACAAACATTCTATATTTTTTTATGGTACCTAGAAAACTCGTAGGAATCTGGTTCGTGACCTGAGGTTAGACCCTGTTGACGTAATGTACGTTCTAAATCTTGCCCAATAATACCTGCTTGTACACAGGCTATTAAATTTTCTTTGTCAATCCATAATATTTTATTCATTTGTGTAGTATCTAATGAAATTATTGTCCGACGTTCTGTCGTTGGACACCAAGCAGCACCACTAACGCTAGTTCCACCACCGAAAGGAATACAAACAGCTTGATATTCCGCACAAATTTTCACAATCTTGACAACATCTTCATGACATTCTAAGAAGAGTGAAATTATATAGAGAGAGAAGTAATTACATATTACACAAGAATGTACACAGAGGAATATAATGAGGCTTACTTGGCCAAAGAATGATATCTGGTATTCTTTTAAACATTCCATGTCTAAGGACAAAGATTTCTCTTAAAGTGTGACCATGTGCTCTGATCAATCGATCTATTCCTTTCAACGAATAATCGATATTGAGCCTATTGATAGAATCCAATAATTCTGTTGAAATAATTGACTCTGGGAAATTTGTTGGTACATCTTGTGATGTGATTTTCGAATTGAAGTCCACATTGAACACATCTTTAACCCATTTAGTGAAATATGGTAGCTTGTGATTACCAATAGGATATCTAAAGGAAATAAGATAGATAATAAATAAGATTTACTGAGAGATTAACAATAATGATACGTTATATTTCTCATATTTGATACATCAAGATTAGAATTCATCATAAAGATCTATCAAACTATTTGTAGAGGCAGCAACGTTTTTAAGATTGGAATTAGAAGCTCTTTGCTTACCACAAACAGATGTTTAACTTTAGAACGCCTTTTTGTTCTCCAACACTCTAATTTGATCAGTTAAAAACTGCTACTTCTGCTATAGGCTGGAATATAAGAAAGCTTAAAGCAATTTTCACCAAGGACAAAAAAAGGTAATTTATCTTTTTTTCTTTTTGCTAAGTCGCTGCCTATACAAATGAGTTATCAGTTAGCACTAGCTATTATTATTCTCTTTTTACTACTTCCTGCTATTACTTCTATCTTCTTTTTCACGTTGGAAGGTCATAAAAAAAGAAAAAAAAAAAAAAAAAAAAATTTGTATCATTATTACTGCTATTAACATAACCATGATATAATGCACTCATACTATGGAACTAAGAAAATAAAAATATTGTAAAGTAAATACATAATGTAAATATCTTCTTTTACTTCAAAAACACAGAATGTTAAGTAAAAGAAATTTGTTTGTATATGGTAAAAATGCATAGAAATTTTCATGCTTGGAAAAGTATGTCATGTAAGAAGATTCAATATTTGTTTAGAATAATAAGATTCTAATTTATGCTAATGTATTTCGAATGCATTGTAAATATAAAAGAAAGAAAAAATATGTTTAGAATAAATTTCTATGCTAAATAACAGTCTACTTGATAAATATTGTTACATTAAAAAAAAATATTCGCTTAGAATTTGTATCTTATTATATTAGAAGACATCTGTAAGATAAATGTTTGAATATTCAATATTTCTTTATACTTATATAATACCATAACTTGCATTTATTTCTCGCATTGACTTTTTTATATTTTCGACACATTATTTAGGATTAATAATTTAATCTCCTTTTTATGCAATGTCAGGAAAACAATATCCTTCTTATCATGTTATGATAATCACATTAATTTAATTATGTTTACATTAATTATTCTTAATAGATGTTACAAAAAGTACCTGTTACCACTAAATTCGACAATACTGTTGTCATCAAGGCAAAATTGTGAATCTTTATAACCCCAACCATTCCATTTCAAAACGTCTTGCCTAAAAATGATAAAATAAAAATTATAAACATTTCATTTTCGAATATATATATAATAATTAAGGAATCGAAAATTCGTAAACTTAAGAATATAAAGTTAATTGAAAAAATATGTCATCCAATTAGTCGCGTGAATGTTTTCTCGAGCGCCCTCCATCGTGTTTACATATGTACATAACTATCATCGTCAACGACAATAACCGAAATCGATCGAACGTCACCGATCTAAAATAAAACGAGGGAAAAATAATTTGGAAACAATTAATACAAAAAAATGTGTTTGGATTACTTTAACAAACTGCTTCTGAAATTTTTTAAATGTCAAGATCAAAAACCTAACCTTTTCTATTCGACAACAATTATAATTACGAAATGAATCAATCTACATTAAATATGTACGTGTGTGTATATATATTTATATATAGAGAGAGAAAGAGGAGAGAGAAATATAAAGAACATTAAAGTATAAAAATACAGCTTAAGGAATCTTGAATTTTCAATCGGTCGTGGGAAAGACACGTCAGATATAAAACAAAGGAACATGGTTATAAATGAAACCTTGATCTTATGACTTGAATAATGATATAAAATTCAAATGACAGATAAATATAGTCACTAGCATTGTTATGAGAAGATATTTGAACATATTTGAATGTTCTCATTTCCACGAATTAAATTTGAGGCGTGGCCGAGTTTGACGATTTTTTTTCATTACACCATGGCTCCTTTGTAGTATGATAAAAGTGATAAAAATAGAGAATGAAAGAAAAAGTGAAATATGTAAAAGATATGTATCTTTAAATATATATATATATATATATATGTATGTATGTATATATATTTTACCTGTTCTTTGGAACGGTAGATTCTGTTTTATTATCTGATATCTTCGTCGAAGTAATCGTATTTATTTTGTTCGACATGTTCAATGAACGTATCTCAGGATGTGACGAAAGAAAACACAAGACGAAAAAAGATACTGCTTTGCTTCACGATTGCTTCACAAACAACTTCGGGTTGCTTCGTGTCGTTTCGTGTCGTCTTCTCTAATAAACGGCAACCACCTTTATTACTGACACGCGCACCGGCACAACAGATTTAAATCAATAGAGCCCCCGCCCAAACACCGAATCACCATCTGAGCCGAACTGAGCCGAACTGAGCCGAACTGAACCGAACAAAACCGAACTGAACCGAACAAAACCGAATTGACCCGAGTAGTAAGTAAATAAAATAGAGCGCCATCGTACGTTAACTAAATGTACCACATATTATATTTATCGACGAATAGAAACTCGAGAAACTTAGTGTTAACAATTATTCTGATTGGTTGAAACAGTTAAGATAACAATTAGATTCGACGATAAAGAAATATACAAAGAGAGACTTTTTAACTACGTTCAGCAAATTATCATTGATATGAATTATAAATAATCAAGGTTCCATTTAAATTCCATCAACATTAATTAAAAATAACAGAAAACTTTAATTCAATAAGGTGTGTAAGAATCTATGAAAGATAACTTATACAATATTTCTAATTGGCTATATAACTATATAATTTAACTTTAATCTATATATTTGATCTATATAGCAATAAATGATACTCTCTATGTCATACTTATATCTCAATAAACAAAAATATTATTGCAAATATAAATCTTAAGAACCATCTTATATTTATATCTTACAATCTTGTTCTCCATATCCTATCAAAGGAAATATCCTCCCTAAAACTTAAGAGAAAGCTGAATCACTAAATCAAGAGCACTATATAATCTATATAAAAGAATGTTAGATTGTGAAAAAAGAAGAGTGGATGCAATTTATATATTAGATGGAAAGATTGAAAAACTGAATAAAATTCAAGAAAAAAGAAATTATATTTTAGAATGTTTAATTTCTTTACTAGAATACAGAATACAAAATATAAGGATAAATAAATAAGAAATGTTTTGATATATAGTTTAGTTTAATTCTATTTAATTTTGATTTATATTAAAATCTTCATCCAATATGATAAATTGCATTAGATACATTATTAATGCTTTTTTTTTTTTTTAAATAACACGATAGGAATAATATATAACTGAGTTTTTAAAGATGTCTTGACTATTTACTTGACAGATTACTTTATATACTTATTTAAAAGATACTGGTTATACAAAATCTGATTACTACATAGAACATCGTACATTTGTATTAATTATTCAATCTAAAAAAAATACCTTCAGCAAAAATCCTATGCTGTTGATAATGTTTCTTCTACTGATGAATAGCATCGGTATAATTTTTTTATGCAATATGATAAACATATAGAAATGACTAAAATTGCACATCTTTTCCTTGAAAAAAAAGGTTCGTTGTTAATAATAAATATTTATAATAAATGAAGGGATTAATAATAATAATAATAATAATAATAATAATAATAATAATAATAATAATAATAATAATAATAATAATAATAATAATAATAGTATTACTGCAATAAATAATATTTCGTATGCGATAAGCCGAATATGGCCCACTCTATTTCGGCGCGAAATTTAAACCGAGAAGATTTGTATTAAGCGCGTCATAATATTTGTTTCTAAATAGAAATAGATCAATTTATCGATTTAATGAAATAATAAATAATAGATTAAGATATTTTTGTCGTACATACAATATGTTAAAATCGAAATCGAATTTAGTAACAGTCGCATTGTGTGTTTATCAAATTAAATGAATGTTTTTTCTATTCGCCTTATATTTTGTTTTTTTTCGAAAAAAAAGAAACATAAAAAAAGAAATACTCGAAATAGAGATCGTCTACACGTCGATCCACAAACGATCATCAATTTATATTCACTATATGAACACATTACGGATTCACATATGTACGTATGTACATGCATTATTTTTTTTGATTATACTCAACAACAATGAAGTGACGATTTTAATCGAAGTTAGCCTTTTCTTTTTTATTGTTGGTTTTTCTTTTGTCATTTCGTTTACTCTTTCACGATTGGTGTTAAAACTCAAATGGAACAACTAGTGTGATAAACGATAACAAATAAATTATTCGTTGATATTTTTTTTTGTTTTTTGATTTTTCTTCTTAATAATTCTTTATGCGATCTTATAAGCATACTAATTCTAACTTTTGACATATATTATTCTTTTTATACATACACATCTATATATCCTATATACCTACGTTCATGTAATATAACTCTATACGTGCACGTGTATATATATATATATATACACACACGCATATTGATCTTTCTAAAGCTACCACATTCTCAACCTAAAGAGCATACAGGTGCAACTCAGCTAATAACGTATTATGAGTACATTGCACATAAAGACACGTGTATGTATAATTTGTTGGCATATGCCTACATTAGATATAACACACTCTTCTTCCTTTTCTTTACACAACTTTTTACAAGAGTTTTAACGCCAACGATTAATAATAGAAGCGGAATTCTCGTCCTTTCCAATATGTCCAAAGTAATAATAACAAATAGCGCTATTAATTTTATTTGTTATTGTTTATATTGCACTGTTCGTGATAGATCGACGTATTACCTACAATATTGGCTAATTAATAAGCCGATTCATGTCATACGCATAGAGCGTTGAAACTTTTTGGAAGCAACGAGAACGGCAGTGTTGCGTTCTTTCTCCTCATGTCTCATAAGGTCAAAATAGATCCCCGTGATTCAGGTAATTGAGAAAAACAGGGACTAGACATTTTAAAGTGGTGTTAATTCGACCGATGGTTGTCCCATTTTTGTTCGTAAAGCTGCAACATCGTCCTCTATTCGAATTAACAATTTATATTTCTGCAAAAAAAAAAGAAAAGAAAAAATAATAAACAAGTGTACAATTCTATTATTTTTATTTGTTCATTTACATTTTGATATCTCTGACTCACCGTACTGTTATCACCTGGTGTTTTTATCCATGCATATAACATATATCCTGGTATGCAAAGCATAGACGATAATGCTGTGAACCAGCCCAATACGTGTGACCACCAGGGGTACTCGTAATCCAAGTATTTTACCGGTGTCCATTGCACCAAGTTGAAGACAAAAACTCCCTGTTATAACAATTAATCAAACTACTACGTACAGCATCAGCAAGATTTTTTTTGATAACATTTATATTACTCACGACACATATCATCGGAGTCGTTATAGTCCAACAAAATTTCCACCACATTAGAGGATAATAACCGATCATATCCCGAAGAGCATCGTAAAATCTGTTCACCCCGAAAGCCCAACTGATCGAGATACATTCGAAGAAGATCAGGAAGAGCAGGCAGAATCCAGATACAGCATAAGAGTCCAGAATTTGAAAGACGTACATTCCACCTTGAGAAATGCACGATAGTCCAATGAGATAAGATAAAGCACAGACGATCGCAATAAAGACTTCTTTACGTCGGCGTAACAACTGAGGCCATTCGTCCACCTATTTTATACAAATAACAAATGTCTTTTTTTATTCGAATAATACAGAAAATAAAACAAATTTTTCAAACGATAGTTTACCATTGCAGTGATGAACCCTTCCATAGTACAAAATTGCGAATCCAGACCAATTAAAAGTAACATAAAGAAGAAAAGACACGACCAGAGAGGTGCGCCTGGTAACTGAAGGACTGCAGAAGGGTAAGCAAGAAATGCTAATCCTGGTCCTGAAGCAGCAACTTCGGCTACAGGTTTCTGTTGTTCGTGAGCCATGAAGCCAACAACCGAGAAGATGACAAAGCCAGCAAACATGCTGGTCGATGAATTTACCGAGCAAACGATCAGGGCATCCTTGTAGACGTTGTTAGTAAATTTGTTGTAGCTACCAAGAGCAACCAATGTTCCAAGGCCGAGTCCATAGGAAAAGAAAATCTGTGTAACTGCGTCTATCCATACCTGTTGAATTTTTTTTATTTTTATTTTTCTTTTCCTTTTTTTGTTGTTTTTTTCTTTTTTCTTTTTTTTTAATAATCGGAAGAAAAATTTAATAACATTTTACATTTTTTATTTTAACTTACCTCGGATTCTTTTAATTTCGACAGATTTGGACTGATGTAAAATTTTATACCCTCCATTGCACCAGGCAAAGTAATCCCACGAATTAATAAAATCGTAAGTAAAACGTAAGGAAAGAGCGAAGTGAAGTAAACTACCTTGCCAGTCCATTTCACGCCTTTCCAGATACAAAAGTAACATAAAATCCATACCAATAATAGAGTACCAGCTAATTCCCAACGTATAGTACCTACGTACTCTACTCCCTCACTGATTTGTAATGCTCGACGTCTATGAAAATAGGAAATGATACATTAATTTTCTTCGTGTTTCTTTCTTTCTTTTTTTTCTTTTTCAAATGATCATTATCATCCTACTCACTCCCAGAATTCTTTAACAGGATCTGTCAGTTCATTGACGGTGACGTTCATTTGATTAACAGAACACATCTTAATTACACTGTGATTCCTTGTCATTTGATTCCAACAAAGTAACGAACTTCTATCGTAAGGATTTACGCAATATTTTGTGTTCCAGTAATTATTACAGCTACCCCAAGGTAATTCTAAAATAGAAGGTGAACGAAATTAGGGGTATAGACAATTTCTTCAATAATTTTAATATAAGAAAAGAATTATAATGTTATACTAACCACTGTGCATGGACATAAAGAAATAAAATATCGCCCATGCAAGGATAACAATGTAATAAACGTTCATCCAACAGGACATCACGGCGGCGGCATAACCGATGCCTTTAAAAAGTGGAGCAATTTTAAAAACACCCAAACCACCGACTGTTAACATTTGTCCGAGAGCTAATTCCATGAAGAACATTGGTATACCAGCTAGTACCAATGTTAAGAAATATGGGATCAAGAAAGCACCGCCTCCATTTTTATAACAGAGGTAAGGAAAACGCCATACATTGCCGAGTCCAATGGCCAGTCCAACCTTGAAGATGAAATTAATTTTTGACGACACACATTAATTAATCAATATTCGTTCTACTGTATTTTTCATTTATTTACCACGCTAAGAATGAAGTCCAATTTGGTACTCCACGTTCCACGCTCCGGAAGTGGTTTGCCATTGTTAGCTGGAGTACATGCCAAATTCAAAGACGTACTCGCATTATCAGGATTTTCCGAGTCAGGCACATCAGCTTCTCTAGATGTTTCCGTCATTTTTTTTGTAAATAGACTGCTAATGAATTATACTGTTCAATTATCTTGGATCTTGACCAACCACTTCACCTGACCCCTGAGATAACGTTCTTACGTAGGATGCTGATCTTCGTACATAACACCGTACCTGTGCAATCAAGATCATTCGATGATTCGACGATCTTAAGAAACGTTTGTCTGCATCCTGTCATTAGAATGAAAATCTACGGAAAAGGAAACTATTCGTTTCGGTCAAAGACGATGCAAAGAAACAATTATCTCAATCCACTTCAGAACGATACAGTTAAACGGTACTCATTGTTCCGAGTGTCACGAGAAACTGGGTCAATCTATGATGAATGAATCAAACAAAAAAAAGAAAAAAGAAAAAAAGAGAGAAATAAGGAAAATGAAGAAGAACAAAATTTGTCGACTTTTTATGGTCAAACATTTAACCATGGATTCGAAGCTAAAAGAGACCTAGTAGACCTTCTTATCTTCTATTAGATAATTACACTACGCTTGGCATTGTACCTCAATCACTATCACCCGTTTAGTAAGACATTGGACTGTCTCGTTCGATGAGGGAGATCTATGATTAACCGGACGTTCACCAGGTCGATTGGTAATCTTAAAGAATGTAAAATTCATTGGAAAGATCGAACAAACGTGAGTGACAGCGTGAACTGACGAGAAGACACATTTTTGTATTATTTGTATGATAATATTTCACAAACAAATTCTTTCTCCTTCTCTAGGAAAGAATAAGAAGAAAGGTTTCTAGAAATGGTGGCGTGTTCCAACCACCTGAACAAAGAAGGGTGAAGGCCTCCACCAGCATTTGCCAGTATAGGAGCAGAGTTAAATACTAATGTCCGGCAGGGGGTCCGTGTAATAAATATCACTATCATGGGTGACCCCCTCCCCTCTCTTCCACCGTATTCATCCATTGGCTCCCTCTTCCTCTTCCACGCTCATAAAAAACAGCTATATTCTAATTAGCCGAGGATGTGCTGTTCCGCGTGTCCGATGTTGCATCGCTATGCGCGTTGACTGTCGACCCTGTGTCATCTGGCTTACCTTACACCCTCCCCCAACCCTTCTCATCATCCATCATAAATCTTATATTTACACCTAGATTAGCTAAGAATATCTGTCAATGAACTCTCTTAATAACTTGAAAATCAATGTCCATCGTTGTTCATACTTCCTGTTCGATACAATAGATAAAATCGTTCGAATCGAATCATAGAAATTTTCTAATATACACACACACACATACCTAATTTATTAAGCTTTCTAATAGCAGAATTCGTTTTGATGATCCTAAGATAGACTTCACTTAGTCCGCACTTCACTTTGAGAGAGTCGAACACAAGCGAATCAAACACTGATCGATCTTGTTTTCTTCTCGTTTTTTCTTTCTTTTTTTTTTATGTTTCTTGTTCGAAAGTCCAAGCTTGGATCGTTAACGAAGATCGATAGATCGGTCCATGGTTTCTAACACAATGCCGTTCTCTAATTTTAATACGACGTAGAACTCTCGAAAGAACCAAACTGTTTAACGTCCTTCGATCAGAGAGGAACTGGAAAGACTCTTCTTCTTCTATCTGTGGATGATGACTACGTGGATGAAGCTGGGGAGCTTTCGTGCATGTCGGCTCACCGACTGAAATCAGCGAGATAGAAAACCGGGAGAGATTCCCCCTTTTCCTTTTTCCCCTCTTCTCTCTCTTCTCTCTCATCCCTTCTCCCACACCCTTACATCTCCATGTATATATCTCCACTTCCATAAGGCCATCATCTCTGACTTATGTTAGTTTACTTCTTTGTGATCGCGATCCATCTTACTTTTATATTGATCCTTGTATCGATCCTTTTATGGATTATCGGGACAACTTAATAATAATTACTTAGTTATCGATATCTGCTAAATTATTTTTTAGGCGGACGCATTCTTTCTAATCACTCTGGATCATATACCTTGATCATCATAGAAAATTATTGAAAACAGGATGATCTTCTTCCTTGACCATGATCCATGTTTTATAGATTTTGATTATTTTTTTTTAAATAATTTCTATTTTTTTTTTTTAATTGTTCTTTGGTAGTCATATCTTTTCTTATCACTTTAACTTTAAGGAAAAGATCAAAGACCGAATTATCGCTTTCTTCGATTGTGATATTAATGGCATAGATCTCTTTAAAAGATCAATTTGTCATTCTTAATTGTTCAAGATCCTTAAACAATCAAATTAAATCGATTTCAAAGTAACACAATCCTAATAAAAAGGAATTATACAATTGATCGTTATAATGAAGTTTTCTCATTGAGTGTCTTGAATGATCATCGTAGCAAAAAAAAAATCGAGGAAGAAGAGTGGAGACTGAAGAGAGGAGGAGAAGGAAAAAGGCAAAAAGAGAGGGAGTCAGTAAGTTCGCATCCAGTATATCATCATCAAGTTGACATCGCTCTGCTAGTTCGTACGAAGCCCTCCACTTCATGACTTCGCGTATCAATAGCCATACACAATCTCTGCGCTTCATCCGTTTCTTTCTCCTATTTTACAATATCCTTTCAAATTTTCCTACTTCCGCAATATCTCTTTTTCTCTTTTCTTTCTTATATTTTATTATCATTACATCCTTCTCCTCTTTATACGTCCTAAAAAAAAAGATTTCAATTAGTATTAAAATTATTTTAATAATTTTAAATGGAAAGAGAGAGAAAGATAAAGAGCCAGAGAGAGAGAGAGAGAGAGAGAGAGAGAGAGAGAGAGAGAGGGAGTACAATACTCAAATAATACATTATAATAATATAGATACTTTCTCATTATATATCTCTCGTTGTTATTATTTTTTTTTTATTTTCTAACACCCCACACCTTTCGTTTATCATTATCATTGTTATAATTATTGGTGTATTTTATTATATGAGGAAATAAAAATCGTTTCGGGATGATGGAGGAGGAGGAGGAGGAGTCGAGGGTGAGCCTGATCGAAAGGGATTTTTGATAGGGAAGGGGGTAATGGTTCTTCAAGGGGAGGAACTTAACGATGGAAACGAGAACGCGGGAATCGACCTTGCATTCAAAGCAATCCACCACCATGCGTTGCTCGTAGTTGACTGATGCTTCATGTTCATGGTAGGGAGTGGAATCCGGATGGATTTAGGGCAGGAGGTTTAGGGATACGCGCGGAGTGAGTAGTTCCATGAGTCTATCCGGATCTACGTCTGCCTATGAGCTACCAGGAAAATGACGCTTCGTACGTGGACTTGGTCTCGTCCCATTAATATCAATATTAGAGCCATAAATGTATTAGTCACATGCATAAAAAAAAATCTTAATAAGAATTTTCTTTCTTTTTTTTTTTTTTTTAATTTAATAATCTATATGAAATATACGCAATATGTTTCTATGGATTTATCTCGAGAGTATCGATTTTTTTTCTATTCTCTTTTAAATTTGCTTACAGATGAGGTATTAAAAATAAAGGTAAAACGGAGAAAAGTATACGGATGTCCTTACCAGTATCGGAACATTTCCGATGAAACGAAATAATGATAAAGTAGGCGAGCAAGACTAGGAAGCTGGTATATCCGGAGGGTCCACGTGACACCGATCTATCCCTGCATCCGTTCTCGGTACAGTCCATCGTATAGATTGGTAACGCTTGACACTGTATAAACATGTTTCAAAGTTATACGAAAATATTTGATATGATACATTCTCTTTTTCGTATTTTCTTTTTTTTTAATTTCAACAATAGTTGAGAGAAAAAAATAAGAAAAAAGGAAATGTGTAAGAATTCTTATGTCTTTTCCAAGATTTGTTGATCTATGACGATTGAATTTTTCGAAGTAATCGTCTTTTGATGACATTGAAATATATGTGTATTTTTTGTTTAAGATAATTTTTCAATTAATAATGAAAAATTGATGGTGATACGAATTATTTGAAATTTCATTTATAATCAATGTTAATTTCACATTTTCCGAGTAGATCCGTTTTGCTATTAATATTAGGTATTAGGTAGGATGGAGGGGAGTATCCCAAATGACAAGAGGATGTGCGGGAAGTGCCGCGGGAACCACGATAGTTACCGTCCTTCTCGATAGAAATTCGAGTAAAGTAAGCTATGATATTTTTATATTCAAATTATTTTTATAATAGATATTGTTTTATTTTTAAAAATATTCTAATTATAAACTATCATAACACCATGCTATCGTAACACTGTACAACGCGTGATTAGAAAGAAACACATTAGAAATTAATATTCGTCATAATCTTAAAATAAAAGTGTATATATATATATATATGTGTGTATATATATTTAAAATCGAATATACATTTATTGATTTAAACTTATCGTTTTGTTAAAAAACAGATGAAATTGATTATAGCAATTAAATCGAAACTTTTGCGGCCTTTTTTAAAAAGTTCGATCTATATATCGATTTTTCGAAATGAGCCAACCAATGAAACGATATAAGAGCGAACGATTTCTGATTGGTGTATTTGAAATAATCGAGTTATCTCGATTAGTAGCTCAAAAATTCGATAGTGCAGCGTGTACTCACGTGAAATGGACAGCGGATAATCTTACGTCACACATGTCACAGATGTCAGTAATTTTTTCTATTGTTTACTTATAATGGTAGACAAATGATGTTATTACGAATTTTACGGAAAAGTGTAATAAAAAATTGTTAATTGAATCGATTTTTTTTAGTATAGGTGCTAATAATAAAAAAATAATGAAACGATAATAATAAATTATTTCTGCTTATATTAAGATCTTTGATTCCCGAAGGTTATGTTTTCAAGCAGTTTGAGGAAAACGCCTATAATTTCTAAGTATCATCGTTTTTACGATGAGGACAGGTGGCATGCTGGATGCCCGTGAATTTGGAAAACGTATACGTCGTTTGATAGATGTTAATTACTCTTATCGTAAACTTTTACTTTTCATTCTAATCTGCGGCGGCGTACTTTTATATTTTGGGCCACAATTTGCACAATGGCTTTTTTCTACAGCCAGAGAACCAATAGAAGGTAATATTAAGTAAGACCGAATTACGTTATAAGATCGGGTGTACAATTTTAAAGAATTAATTATTTTTGTTTTTTAGCGTTCGAACAACATTGTATGACCGAAAGATTGGCTACTTTTTATTTCGATGCGGCAGAATATAATGTAAATATACTTCATAATCCACCTTTGGAAAAAGAACATCAATACTTGCCATATATTGGCAATGGAGTATTTGGTATACCTGTCTCTCCAGAGGGTTGGATGTATATTAAACATGGCAGAGCTTTGTTATTACCTATACAATGGCAGCCATTAGTCTCTCATCCTTTATACGAAAATAGTTTTTATAGTGAATCTACTGTTACTCATTTCACGACTGGAATTGTTCATAAGTATCAATGTCTAAGAGAAGGTTATCACTTGAGTTTTCAGTATTATGCTCATCGAGTTTTAGATGCAATATTGGTGCAGGATGTGAAAATCGTTAATCCTACGTCGCTATCTCAAGAGATACCGTTGAAACCATTAACTGCTGCACATTGGGCTAATTCACGATTAGAAACTATTAAGTAAATATTAATATCATTTTGTAAAAGTTTTGTCAATTCAAGTTTGCTACATAAAATAACTATGTATTCATCTAGGATACAAGTGGATGGTTCAAGTCAAGAGTATAATTTAATATCTGGATTCGTTCCTCTATCTGACTCAAATAAAGTTATTGTTATATCCATAGTTTATAAAGATCCACCGAAAATGATACAAATTAAAGCGAGGAGTACTATAAAACTTGAATTTCTTACAAGCATACAATACAGCGAACCAGTTTCATCTGAACGATATCATATTGAAAGAGATGTAACCAAGAGGAAAGCCATAGATGTAAGTATCGTTTTTAAACATTACATAAAATGTCTCTATAATATTTTTTGGTTTTCTATAATATTTATTCTATTTAATGTAGATATTAAAAAAAGCAATAGTGCAACAACAGAAAGGTTTGAAAGAAGAACATGTAAAAGTATGGCAAAGTTATTGGTCTACTGGTTTTAGAATAAGTGATTCTAAAGCTGCAGGAGCTATTAATGGTCATAAAATAAATTCTACAATGTATTTGGTGCTTTCTCAAATTCCACGAGGCCTTGTAGATGTAGAAAAAAAAATTGCAACCAACGAGGGTTGCTATCATGGTCATCACACATTGTAATAAATTACAAATTTCATTTTTATATCGTCCAAAGATATTTAGACAACTATAAATGTATACTTTTAGAGACGCTCCCAAATTATGGAAAGATACTTCATCAATTGATAGTATAAATGAGATTGTCGATGCGTGGTTATTAACTTTAGAAAAACGAAGCTGTCATCATTTAATGGTAGGAGGTCCTCCAGCAGTACAGCAAGCTATTGTTTTAAGCCTTGGAGGCTTAAGATTTACCAATCAACATCTGGAGTTTAATATCGATCCGCAATATCTCCATCGAGATTACTTATTTAGGTACGATATAAAATATGTACGATATTATATAACAAAAGATTTCTAACTTTTATATATTTGCAGACGAATAAGTTATGGTAACGTAACGCATGTAAATATATCAGTAACGGTAGGAGATGATAATCGTGCAATTTTGGGAGTTGCCTTAGACAAAAGTGACAGCGTATATTTTGGATGCGATGCAGGTTGTTTAGATGCACCGGTTTCTTTAAGTCAAACTTATACCAATTTTCCGGTAAAATTAACTAAACCATTGACTGCTATACTTTATATAACATCTGACTATCAACACATGCAAGATTTACGAAATGCTTTACATGTGCATGCAGTAGACGATGGTGCGTATATTAATACACATTTATAACATGATACGAATACGTGAAATATTATACTTTTTATTTTTTTTTTTTTATAGCTCCAGCTCACGATCATCACGTAATGGCTTTACATAAGCATGGCCATCAACTTGGAGGTTTGCCTACTCTTTTCTGGATTAGTATATGTTTTCTCATCATTGTTTTTCATTTGTTCCTTTGTAAACTAATACTGAATGAATATTATGGTCATCAAGATCGACAAAAAGTGAGATATAATAAACCTTGAACATTGTACATAGTTATTTTATTCTATTGTTAAAGTCATTCCCATTTACAGAAACAAAGATATTATGTTAAATACTTCAAAATAAGATTTTATATACTATTTTCATTTTTCGATATATTTTTTAAATAATCATTCCAGTGATTTAAAGAGCAAAATAAAAAATCGGATCATAAAAAAAAGATAACTGTAGAATCATTGCTATAAAAGTAGAAAATAACATGAGATATCATGCCTTATTAGAATTTATAAAAAAAATTTATAATACTTTTAAAACATCATAAACTATTCATTTTTATTTAATAGATATATATTTAATCTGCAAACGTAATGAAAAGTCTGTTTTCTAAACCTATGATATTTGGAAATGTGTGTATATATTTATATATATATATATATATGATATATGTAACGATGCACCTTTGGTATAGTAATTTATATTTCTTATTAATACATTAGCGATACTTTTCTATTATTATTATTATTATTATTATTATTATTATTATTATTATTATTATTATTATTATATGTAAGTCTTTGGCTCATACTTTCCTGCCAAAAAACAGAAAGTTTTCACATCTGCGAGTGATTCATTTTCCTGTTGTAATCAACAAATAATTTTATGAATGAAACATGTAAAAGATTAGAAAATCATTTTTGACGTCCACATAACTGGTTAATCAATTAGGCTTAATCATTTTTACTTATGAAGGAACTTGATACGTCCACCAATGTATGAAAAATTCGAACATTGTTACCATTATTTTTTCTCTTTTTTTCTTTCCATAATTATTATTTACATATAAAAGACATGGCTCTAGTGATCATACTAACGATATTAATTATTAATAGGTATACATAATGCTTAAATGTGTATCACATTAATCTTAACTTGTAATTATGCTCTCCAATGTATTCCTTTACTTATACTTTTTAATTTACATCGTATATCGTTTATATCATTTAGAATAAGTAAAATCGTTTTTTTATTTAGCAAAGATTCGGTCTGCAATCTTTTAATTATTTATTTTTGATCTATTTGGACTATGTAGGATTTGATTTTTTTATCTTTCACCATTTGATTTGCACTCTATTAAACACGAATTATTTAATAACACTGATGACTACGTGCAATTTCATTTGAAACGATGTATGCACCGGAAATGCATAATCCAACTTCGTCATGAATGCAAATAATAATATATATATATCTAGAATGTGCATCTACAAAATTTAAACGAATACATATATTTCTTTTGACTTTTGGCCATCATTTTTTTTACATTTAACTTTTGCATCCTATTTCTCTAACTTATATATATATACGTACATATATAAAATGTATTAACAAATAATTTATTAAATTTTTACGATCTTACCTAATATACATAAATGTCTCGACTAGGTCGAAGATCAATCTGCTTTTGATTAAACAGCTAACGATTGTTTGGCACGATAAATATTAAATTTCCTTCATAAAAACGAGAATCATAGATCGTAAACGGTAAGTAAGTGTTTTGATCTCTGCAGTGTGTCACGTGATCTCGTCCTTACTCTATTACGCGCGAAATATGAATGTACGTATTATAATGACACAATTATTAATAGTCAATTTCCTGCTTTTTTGTTTATTATATATATATATATATATATATATATATATATAAATCAGTAATGAAATTTGATCATTTTCGAATAGGAATATTATTTTTGAAGCTGTCTCTTGTAAAGAAAAATGTTTAATATAGTCGAGATAATTTTTCTATAGGAAGAATAGTTGTTTGTTCACAACTACGAGTTATTTTAAATCGATATTTTTCCCCTAATTTCTTTTATCCTTCTTCTTTTGATTTGTATTAAAATTTTTGGTACGAAAAGTAACATAATTCTTCAATACTATAAATATCAACAATTAATATCTCATTTACTATAATATATAACTATAGATTAATATTTACATTAATTATTTTTAAAATTTTTCTTCTACTATTAGTTAAATTTTATTATCGCCGGCAGTTATATATATATATGTGTGTATATATATATATATATTTGTATGTATATCCACGAGTCGGTGATTATGGAAGTGGTCTAAATCATTTCAGATATTATACAAAAATTTTTTTGACACATTTTTGAAATTTAAAAATTACATTATAATATATTTACTCGTTTTGCTTGTCTCATTATAGAAAAAAAAATTTTTAGATAATTCAAACCAAAACGTCAAAAAAATCTTAAAACAAAATATATATATGTATGTCTTAGATTATTTTTCAAATCACCAGCTAATATATATCGATTATATATATAATATATAATCGATAGATTTTTCAATGGATTATACATTATTGTTAATCTGCAAAAATTGCATTTAAGTGATGTAACTACATTGTTTATTTTACATCACGAGTATATGGTGTTTTACATTTACACATGCAGTACTCTATTACAACATATGTTCATTTTCGTTGCAATTACAAAGTTCAACATGACCTTCTACTATTTTTTTTTCTTTGATTTTAATTGAAATCTACCGTCCATTATATTTCTTTTGGCACGTCGACACATTGACGTTATTAATCGTGTTTATTTTCTTTTCATTTATTTATTTATAAAATAATTATCTCCTTATTTGCAATATCGTTTATATATAGTAATATTCTAGAGAATGCAAATATTTTTGTTGTAAAGAAAGCTATCAATGATTCCGTATTATGTACAATGTACATTATGCGAATTCGATTCTTTCATAAACACAATAATATTATATAATTATTTATTTAAAATTTCTTTTTTGTTCTAATATATAGATTCTATTAGATGTTATCGTACAAAAAACAGCAGTGCCTTTCGAGACAGCCGATGCAATAAAAATATAAAATACAGCCGATTCAGGAAGAAATATTTCAAAATCGATGTTCGTGAAAATATATTTAAGAGCCTTATATTTGACACTTAAAGTCCTATAGTTAAATCCATTTTCTCTCTTGTTTTCTCGATATGCAATAATAATTTCTGCAAAAAAAAATCAATATTGAAAGAAACATGGAAAATCGAATTTTTCTTTATACTTATTAATCTCTTTCACTACAAATATAGACATAATCGTCAATAATAATTATAGGACTAAAAACTATCGTTATCATCATCATCATCATCATCATCATTATTTATAGTATTTTTTCTCTTACCTAGCAATTCTTATCGTGCTGCAAGTAGTAATTTGCCTTTAACTCTGTACAATATCGCCTTAATTATCGGACATGATAATTAATTATATTTGCATTTAAAACGATTGAAAAATCAATTGGACATCATATATCGTATATTTTACAGAAACATTTCTCCCTATATATATATGGACGATAAAAAAAAACGAATAATTAGGATCAAAATTTTTCTCATAAAAAACGAATCAATTATTGTACGTCAATTTTAATCCTTTTTTTTGAAGTGCGTATTCGAAGATGTCAACGAGAGAAATGACTGTGAAAAATATCGTTTATGAATGAACAATTAGGTCATTACGTGAACGTACGAATAAATACCACACAATTGATCAGAGCCTTAAAACTTTTGCAAAATTCTTGTTTGCAAAGTTTTGTCCTCGAAAGATCTTATAAGTCATATTTACCGATTGACATGATAAAAAGATCTCTCTTTCTCTCTTTCTCTATAATACTTTATCTCGAGTTTACGCATTTGTATACTCGAGTATAGATCATAATCGAATAGTTCGACGAAACGAAGAAACGATTGACGTCGGACACTATGATGAAAAATCCGAAAATGTTGGAGATGCACTATAGATACGTCCAATGTATTCCTCGTTCGAACAATCCTTCAATTTCGTAGGGACGTCTATCCTTTCGGAGATGCTGTTGATCGGCGTGGTTACCTAAATGATAGGAAATTGTGAATGCATTCGAAGAATCGCTCATGGACTTTTTTTCAACGTCAGAATAAGATAGATAGATTGGTTGTTTTGAACCTGTTCGAGGTCATAGTCCTCATCGGGACTCAGCACATCCGGTAACTCCGATAATTCACTAACGATCGAGAGTTTCTCTGTCGTTCTTGCGATTGCTTCATCGACATACACCTCCACCTCGGTCTCGTGCACCTGCGGATGATGCTCTGGACAAGGAGGGAGGTGTATGAGAGCGACCTAGCTAACTGACGTCTCCTCTACCGACGGGCTTGCCAGTGCTTGAGTTTCACCTAATCGTCGTAAATCGAATAAGCCAGATAAAAAAGAAAAAAAAAAAACAGAAATTCTCAAATTGTTAGGAACTGTAACGAGAATATTTCTTTTCCGGTTACCATTTACATGCTTTTGCTCACTTCGAGATGCTCGTGATGGGGGTGGGCTGCTACGTGATCCTGAGGTCATGCTCTGCATCGTTTGACTCCTCGCACCCGAAAATCGCATTATGAACGTTGGTCTGTTACTACTATGAACACCTCCTGGCTGTACATTTAATAATTCGTTTGATAATTAATAAAATAGATTACAATTATATTTCTACGTACTCTTGCGCGTATCTTGTCGTTATAAAATAAATCATCTTTAACATTTACATTAATTTTGAATAGATTTTTTAAGGATTATTTTTTTTTTACTCACGTTAGGACCGGGTCGTACATTTTTGTATGGTTGAAATAATACAAGATAGACCTTTGGCGTGAACAGACAGCCAAGAGCAACGGACGCCGAGATATTGATACACATGCACATGCTCGCTATTTGGACCTATGGAATAAACTTCTCTGAATCACCCTGTCAATTTTAGGTATCTTTGATACCTTGATCTCGTTGGATACCTTGTAGTCATTCTTCGAACCAAAGTAAATCGGTACGAAGGCAAGCCAGACTATACAGGTAGAGTACATGGTAAAGCCAATGTACTTGGCTTCGTTGAAGTTCTCTGGTATCTTCCTTGTTTTAAATGCGTACAGAGTACACATCAGTATGAGGAACATGTTATATACAAGAGACATCATCAATGAGAACGTTGAGACACGACATGTCAATACAGCCGATAGTGGATACGGATGGATCTCCGTGGTGTTAGGCGGTTCGATAATCAGCCAAACGATGGCACCTATCAGTTGGACTGCAGTGATCCCTACAAAAACGGGAGTCACGTAATTCAGGATCAAGCTCGAACGACACGAATGGCGAACGTGTGACTATCCTATTAATTTTATTTCATTTTATAACGATGGAAGATCTGTCGATAAAACGTATCTCTGTTAGATTTGTTTATTTGCTCGAGCAATTACGGATCGTTGAGCGCAACTCTTTTCTTTTCTTTTTTTTTAACTTGTAATCCAATTTTATCCGCAGATCGATCATCAACTTAGATAGCACGTACTCACCGATAGCAATAACAACTTGACTTTTTGGTGATGTGTATGAAGGTCTTTTGATACTTTTCGTACCTTGATTAAATATACGTGAAATACGATTAGTCTTTGTGAGAATTGCACTGTAACAAATACTCAAGCAAAGGCCTAGACCGATACGAAGATAGGTGCAATTCCATGTTGTCGGTTTGCTCAGTATAATGAAGCTCATCCCGTAACAAGATAGAATACCAACGAGTAAAACGTAACATAGTTCTCGACCAGAAGCCATGATCACTGGGGTACGATTGAATCTAAAAAAAAAAGAAAAAAGAAAAAAAAAAAAAGTATATTTTAAGTAAGCTAAAACCTGATCAAATTTGCGATCATGATTATACTTTAATTGTCGGCTTCTCTTTCAAGTATTCGTTAAGAGTAGAGAAGGTGTAATTACTAGGAAGGTTCGATCGATTCCTAATTACTACCCAGTACACTATGTTCGAATAACATTGCTACATTTTTCGTTTTTTTTCTCTCTCTTTCTCTTTTTTTAATTACCATGCTATCGATTAATTACCTGAATTGAATCAATTGGATCTCGGTACACGTTGACTTTTTTATTCCTTCAAAAAAACCTTTATATATTTTTTTCTTTTTTAATATAAACGTCTTATACATATATATATATATATATTCTTTTCTATTCAATTAAACGAAGCTATTTTTGTACGAAGTATAACGTGACTTACCGAATGAATACAAACGTTGTGAAAAGTGTACTGAGGATGCCGATGGAAGCGAAAACTAATGGTACCAATGCCCAAGGACTGGTCCATGATATAACTTCAGCTGTTAGCTTGATGCAACTTGTTTTCGTTTCGTCGGGTGCGTATCCAGGTTTGCAACTGCTGCAACTGTCGTTGAACACGTAAGCATCTTCTCGGCAAGCGACACATCTCCAACAACATGCCTCCTGTAAATCGTAAAATCAGGGATCGATTTAATTAATGTTTTTCTCATTTATTAATATAGGTATATCGGATCTACTTAAAAGTTTAATGACTTATTTAATGGAAACTCATTAATACGTTATATTAATTTTTAATATTAATAATTAAAAATATTAACTATAAACTATTACCACTTCCTTTTACGGTATAGCATATAATATTAATTAATATATTAACAGCTTTTTTCTATATCGATAGACCTAAGATTTTTCCTTTTCGTTTTCAAAGATAACCATTATACGCCAGATTCGTTATTAACAGGAGATAATTTTATGATCATATAACATTGGATCAATCAAAGGTTTAATTAACAGTACTTAAGTAATCATGAGGAAACGAGCGATATCCACAGGTGGCAACGATCGCACAAAGTTCTGTTTTCTCTTCTTCTTCTCCTTTCTTTTTTTTTTTTTAGATACCTTCACATTAAAAATACCACGATGACGAAAACTACGAGGTTAATTAGCAACGTGCTATTGAGGGAGAGAGAAAGAGAGAAAGAGAGAGAGAGAGACTGCTTCAAAATAACGACTTGTTCGCATTCCTCCCAAGCTTCGTGCTTTTTCCAGAGTTTACGTGCTCAAGCATCATATCACCATTTTTAAACGAGCCTAAGGGCACGAGTTTAAAGATGCGAAAGAACTCTCGACAATTTTTTTTTATCTTTCTCTTTCTCTCTCTCTCTCTCTCTCTCTCTCTCTCTCTCTCTCTAACTCTTTTCTCCTTGTGTACGTTTCTAATCGATCATTTCCCTACCTGGAAATTTCTAACGTGACCTAAAGGACAATTATCACTGCAGGAACTCCTTGGTATATGAAGTTCACCAGCTCCTGTTGCCCATCTGGTCATATTGATATCAAAAGTCAATCTAACAATTAAAAAAGAAAAAAACAAAATTACAGTCAATGTATCCTCCAAATTCGCTGATTAAAAATTCCTATATAGAAGAAAAAAGAATTTACTCTTCCTTCCAAGTGCCGATTAGTGTATAATCAAAACGATTTTCTTCGTTACGTTGATATTGATAAATATTATAAAACCCATAGGCATCGCCATCGGTATTGAATTTAATTTCTGTACCTTGACGACCTGTAAAAAAGAGAAAAGAAAATAGATTTATATGTATACGCTCTTGTCAGTTATAATACGTGCATACAAATGTCCTGTTAAAAAATAATCAATACCGATATACAATAGAAAAGGAAAAATTAAAAACTCTTTGCGTTTACTCTTACCAAGGAAAGTAACGTTTCGAATGTACTGTAGTAATTGTTGACCATCGGGTGCGGGTTTCAAAGTTTCGCAAACATAATGCATTCCGGTAAATTCATTATCGCATTCCTCCTCTATCACGTTGTGAACTCCATGAGCCATTGCATATACAGCATCGACTATGCGAATAATAATAATAATTATATATAATGACAGTAACAATAATTATAATAAAATATAATTATATGCATTCGATCGATATATTGTTCCCGAACGTGACACGAAGAGGAAGGTTTCTCATCTGTAATATTTCTTAAAGAAAAAGAAAAACAAAAAAGAAGAAGACTTCCTCATTTGATGGAAAAGAAAAAGAAAAAGAACCTGATAAAAAATCAGGTCGGAATTTTTAGCGAGTAATAGACTAAAGTCTCAAGAATTCGTCGGGTTAAGGGCTGTGCTCCAGGCTATTTTAAAAGAGAGACAAAGGAGCCACGCATTGTCTGATGGATAAAGAAAAACGAAAGAAAAGAAGAAAAAAAAAATAGAACGATGTGCAAGCCTTGTTTCAAGATAATCGTCCCTTTTCATTTACAAAATCGTAATTACCTACTTATTCTATACGTTATATATTATTTTATATTATAACTATATTATATGTTTATCTATCGTTTCGCAGGATATTTTATTAACGCAGGATATTTTATTATTTTATTTTATTAAATTAATAATGAAATTATTTTACCAACGAAAGGTACCAGCCCTTCTTGCTCGTAATCCTTAAGTTCTTCGGTACCAGTACATCTCGTCATTCCGATCGATGCATTTTGATTGAAGGTGCATTTATGATGTTGCGACCAAAACTCACGGAACCATATGTTCCTGCAATTTACTATTTTTCCGGGTAACGATTCGTGCGGTACGTTATTTTCGCTTTGTCCTCGACATTCATCAGCCATTCTTGGTCGAAGATTAAGATAGTATTTGTCAAAGCCTTTAAAAGATATAACAAACGTAACAATGAAACATGTGTGTACATTTTATTAATAATAATAACGATAAAAAAAACAGATAAAAGAACATCAGACCTCCAAAAAAAAATAGAAAAAATGTGTGCTATTCGGATTGGTCCAATAGTAGTATAAACACCACTTAGACATTGTCTAGTAAGATTGAACGATAAGATTACCTTCAAGGGCAGTCCTATAGGGTAGTATAGTGATAGCACCCTCCGCAGCAAATTCTTGATCTCTCACAGGATAAACTTTGGCACCCCAGGAGTCGCTACCAACCCACATAAAGTGACCCGTACGATTGGCTCTCACCGTAGCTTGAAGTAGTTTTCTGAAACATAACAACAAACGAGAAGGATGATATCGTCAACAGGATAAGCTTCAAATTCGTCAATTTTTTCCTCACGATTCATCCTTCTTCGTCTTTTTATTTATTTATTCATTTATTATTATTTCTTTTTCTTCTAAAAAGTTAGATTAATTCAAGATAACTGGATACACAAAGATAGTCATAAGTCAATCTATCAGGAAGGATATAGCAGAGAATAAATCCAGGAAGTCAAAGAGAGGGAGGGAGAGATAGATAGATAGATAGATAGATAGAGAGAGAGAGAGTTAACAGCCATTAGTGTTGGGAAGCTTTGGAAAACGTTTCCATGGAAACTCTAAGCTTATTCTCAACATACATATGTAGATATGTGTACGCGTTGTATGGCCATCTATGATACTTTAGTCATTATAGTCTTTAGTTTAGTTCCTCGAATATATGAATACAGTGACACCCACCTGTCTGCCCTCATCCTCCCCGACCAACTTAATATAATTGGTAGTATACCAATACCGATAAAATTATACTTTGATAACAGTTAAAGTGTGAAAATATGTTTATTCGCTTCGGCTTTTAATCAATATCGAATAATAACTTGATAAATTTCTAACGGACAGATACTCTTCCCTTTTCGAACGATCTAACGAATATCTAACAATCATCGTCGTTATTTTCTTATTTGCGAAAAGGGGAAGGGAGGAGAAGGAAAATGAGAGAAGGAACTAAATAAAATCAAAATAAGATCTATCGGAGCAATGCAGGTTGGATAAAAGAGAAGAACGAGTTTGAAACCTGTAAACCTATATAGTCGGACTTATCAAGCATGGCCCATCGAAATCGAATTCAAGAAGTAATGGCTTTTCTTCGACGTACGTATATACGTCAGAAAACGAGATTGAAAAGAACTCTATCAATGATTTCCTTTTTTTTTTTTGAAAATTTATACGGTATAGTAGTATATAATAACTATCACCATCGATGGCGGCAATATCAACTAGAACATTTGGAAGGGATATGTTTTTTTTTTCATTTTTTTTCTTCTTCTTCTAATTTAACATCCACACACGAAATATTTATACTAGAATGTAAATTCTAAAATCAAGTCATGTATGCTTACGTTTAAAAGCAAGCATAACAGCAGAGTTTCTAACAAGTTAGAATCAAATAATTCAATCATACTGCTTTCAAGTTCAATACGATTTGAAACTATCAAAATGAGGCTAGAGAGAGATAGTGAGTGAGAGAGAGAGAGGGGGGGGGAGTAGAGGGATAGAGGGAGGAAGAGATCGAGAGGGGCTAACAAATGAGATCAATTTCAACCACATATCGACGTCCTCGAGGAAACAAGAACGTGTTTCACGGTTTACTGATAATATTGAGTTAACAATCTGACACTTTGACTAATAAACCCAATAATAGTGGAGAACTTTCGAAAAATGTAAATTAAAAAGACTAAATTGAAAAAAATATTTTGGATAATATATATATATATATATATATATATATATATATATATATATATAAATATATATATATGCGTGCGCATGTATGTGTGTGCGTGTGTGTGTGTTCTCCTTCGCCAATGTATACCACTTTGCGAATACGTATTTTAACCTTGTGAACGAGATGCGTGGGAGTACATGAGGATGCTTGCTAGCTAATTGGATCTCAACACAGTATGGAAGACAAATTGAGGTCCGTCGGTTTATTTATTTCGCTGGAATCGATCTTCTTCTTCTGACAGTGTCTTTCTCTCTCTCTCTCTCTCTTTTCCTATCTGCATTTATCACGTTTCTACACAAAAGTACGACGTTTCGTTGATTAACGAGTTCTAATAAATAAATTATCCATATGTATGTACATACGTTCTCATTTATTTACGTTTCCATACATTAATATAAAAATGTCTAGAAATGTCTGATAATATTCTAATACTCAATCGTCAACATTGGCCACGATGACTTTTATATATTATTCCTTTTTTCTTTCTTTTTCTATTTTTTTCTTTTGATTCACATAAAAATAAATAATCTCTTTCATCGTAGTAAACAAAAAAAGGAGGCACACGTGTTTCTATGGGGAAAGGAAAAAAGGCACTGGTAGATACATTTAAAAAATATTAAATACGTTGTATTTTCTAGTCAATAGGACTCTCTGCTAGATAATCCTTTGAACGAGAAGGAAAGCCAGTCTCGAAATGCTTTCTAAAAAAGGGGGATGACGATACTAAGAAGACGGTATATCAGAACGTGTTTGGGCAATCGATTTGGAGGACGATATTGGGGTCACTGGATTACTATCCGAGCAAAGGGGAATAAGTACCCTCTACTTCTCTTTCTCCTTCTCTCTCTCTCTCTCTCTCTCTCTCTTTCTTTACCTCCCATTGTTTTCTTCGTGACGAAGAACGAGAGATTCAAGTTAAGAGCTAAGAAAGGGCGTGTGTACACTCGAACATCGATCCTCTTCCCCTCCTACCATTTTCCTTTACTACTACAATATTATTACTACTATTATTTTTATTATCCTTTTGTTTGTTCTTTTGGTATATCTAAAAAAACAGATCACAGTTTGAACAGTGTTGACTCTTGAATGGGATTCCAAAGAAAACCTATAGTCGAACCCAATGTCAACTTCGAGTAAAGAAACTTCGTTACAAATACACCCATCAAACTCTTTCAAAGGAAAAGAAAGGAAACAATTCATTTTTATTGATTTATTCTTTTACACTTCGATGAAACTTTAACTCGATCGGAAATATTTCTGACGAACAATCATATCTTTTATTCCACAAATTTGATTCCACTTGATTGTTTTGACATGATTATAAGAATCGATTATACTCTTTTTCGAGGCATACCTAGTAATTTTTAATCCCTTCCTATGTATCTACATGCGTACAATTAAAATTGCAATTAATTGGATATATCTCTCGTTAGATCCGATCAAAGATCAAAAAAATATTTCAAAGAGTCAGACGAAAAATCTTGTTGGAAAAAATAAAAAAATAAAAAAACACCAACAGAGAAAAAACTTCGTTAATCGCCTACGGAAAGATTTCTTTTTTATTTTGTTTTTTCTTTTTTATGACACAGATGAAATTATTCGTAAAAGTTGAAGAACAAGGAAAAGGATGAGACCGATAGAGAGTAAAACTCCGTCCTTTGTAATGCAAAGCTCTTGCATTTGTTCGAAAGGGAATATATATATATTGTATGCGTAAGCGAGAGCACGGCATGTATAAATAAAGAGAGATTTTTCCTAGAGAGAAAAAGGGGATGGAAAAAAGGGAAAGAAAGAATGAATGAATGAATGAATGAATGAATGAAGGAAGGAAGGAAGGAAGGAAGGAAGGAAAGGAAAAAGGAACGAAAGGATGACAGGGATAGAGATAAGGGATAGAAGGTGACGGGTCGAAGATATCCGTGTCGGTACGAAACCTTTTGAAGGGTTTGAAATTTAAAGTCGATAGGTGGAAAAAGAATGTTTCTTCTTCCTGCAGCAGCCGGTTTGTTCCGATATTTGGATACTAGCCAGAAAAAAGAGGTTGGAGATGTGTGTTTTATGAAAACCGCTAACGCCACTGTGGCGACCTACCTAAAAAAGTGGTTTTTCCTTGATAACGTATATTAAAGATAAAGAAAAGGGAGGGGGAATGCTCTTTGTTAATAATAACGAAAAATATTGGATGGATATAATTGTGCAAGGTAAAGGAAAGATAATCCAAAAGAAAGATAATAGCTGAAAGATAATCTTCTCGAGCATTGACAAATGAGAACATTATTTAGGATTATTTTAACGGTAAAAACTAGCGACCTATTTTTATCACATCTGTCAATCTGACGGATACTTAACGAAGAAGAAGAGGAGGAGGAAGGAAAAGAGGAAAGGGAAAATACTTAACAAAAGAAAAAGAAAGAAAATAAAATAAAATTTCTCGGGGAATAGATAATAATCGAGTAAGAAGGATACGTCGAAGAGCATCGCGCGTATAACGTCGTTTAAACGATGACGACGTTTAAAAATCGATACTGCATATAGCGAACGTCATTTTTCACAGGCTGCATCCAGAGCGATCCATAATCTAACATAAGCAACCAATACCTAAGAAGATAAGCTGTGACACTTGTGAAGCTCCTTCCTTTTTATAACCACGGAATTCAATCCTGATTTTTCTTCGCTCTCTCTTTCTCTCTCTCTCTCTCTCTCTCTCTCTCTCTCTCTCTCTCTTACTCTTTTGTTATATTATATATTTTTTTTCTTCTATATAACATAATTTTATTATTATTATTAATATATGTGTGTGTAGTATAAAAAAACATTTGTAATATTTCTATAAATTATATCAAATATTTTATTCTTCGCACTTTTCCTCCTCTCTCTCCTCTCTTTCTCTCTTTCTTTTTTTCTTCTTCTCTATCGTCTACTTTTTATTCACGTCGCGTTTGAAAACGTTCAAAAATAGCCAGGAGGTTTATTTCAATGGCAGAGCTGTCAAGCGAGGAGAGTTTTTACAGTAACATTTGCTTTGTGTTCCTACGTAAAAGGGAAGGGCACGTCAAGGGTGAAACAAAAAGTAATGATCCTACCCATAGAACATTGTCGTCAGAACGAACTTACATCGTTCATCATAAATCAATGATGGAATAACGGAGGTATACTTGATCGGTCATGGCAGAAATTAATTACTAGAGAAAACAATGTAGAAGAGAAAGATAGATAGATGTGTCTGTGTGTGTGTGTGTATATATATATACATATATAGAGAGAGAGAGAAAAGAAATTTCTGAAGTTGATATATATCATCTAGTTTTAATTTACACAAACCTATATTTTTTTACGCCACTAATTTTTTCCTCGTCATATAACAAACAATTATTTTGTTTTTCGCTTAGAAATATGAGATGTTTTTATATATTCAACATTTTGATCAATCCTGTGGAAGTATTCTGCCTACTCTTTTTTTTTTCTTTTTTAAATATGTGTTCAGAGAAATCTGCATTCTAACTCTTTGAAAAGAATGAAATCAATATTTAATAATACTTAAAAAAACAAAAAATAAATAAATAATTAATAATAATTTCTTACCTTATATTATCTTCGTCAACGAACAACACGACTCCTCGAGCATTATGTTTCGTGCTTAGTCTCTCTACGATTCTATCAAAGTCTATGGTCTTCGAATTTCGTAATATCTTCTCGCTTACGGCAACGCAAATGTTGTATTGCAAGGATAACGATATAAAACTGGCGATTCCCTAAACAAAGATATCCGTCGTATTATTCTTTCTCTTTTTCCTTTCCCCCCTCCATTCCCTTCAAAAAATAATTCTAATCGAATATTTTATTTTATTTTATTTTCTTTTATTTTATTTCTCATTAAATTTTATCCGAGCAATATCCAAACACGAGCTATCGTCGTTTCTTTCAACATCACATGTTCTCGGGCACTTATTCAATCTATCGTAAAGGAGAATATGAAGGAACGCATTTGAAGAAATTCCATTTGCATTGTTTTTACTTTACGACAAAAGCAAGCAAGCGAGCATCATTTGAAATATCGGAGGAGAAAGGAAAATGGATATTGCTTTTTATCCTTAAGCGATTTTCAACGTGTATCTTGTTGATACGCGAAGACAATAAAAAAAAAAAAAAAAATAGAACATAAAAAGAATAGAAAAAAAATTAACGGTTCAAAAATGCTACGACGTCAATATTAAAGTAATGATACTAATGTTACTTCGTCTCATATATATAAACCTTTAAATAAAAAAAAAAAAAAACGTCTTTCCTTTATATAATTATATATATATATTTATTTATTTATTTATTAACATTTAAAGTGCATAGGAGGAAAAACTGACTGACCTTTTCACCATAATCACCTTCGACGGCCACCGTAGAAACGTATTTCCATCCTAAACGATGTATCACCTCGACCATAGCCTGCGCTTGAAAACTGTCTGGTGGTACAACTCTACTGAAATACTCGAAACGACTTTTGTCCGATAATTCAGTGCTGGTTGACGCATAGCTCACTTGGGGTATCTGCAATATGCCATGAGCAAAGGTTATACATTGGTAGGTAGGTACGGGGTCACAAGTTTTTACTCCTTTATTATATTTTATTTTAACATTTATCACGATAAACTGACGAGCAAATGCCCTGTATTAACCAACTTTAAGCAATAATTTACAAATGATTCGAAAGAAATGACCGAGATATTAAATCTGTACCTCACATCTACGATCTTTTGCTAAGCTGATGTTTTGTAAACATCTATATGTGTATGGATATATACCTTTGTATCTGTGTCTAACTTCTTCAAGAACCGATCAGTCCCGAGGTACAACGCAGACTGTTTAACTACGATAGCTTTACTAAATACGAAACCAAGGACAATTCACGTGATTCGTCATCGAGCGAACCAATTAACAGCGCCGAAGGAAAATGGATTCGATCGAATGGAGTAGCACTTTCTATGCTAATACCTCGAAAATATTCCGATCGATTACACACCCTCCTGGCCAAACTTCATTCAGCCTAGCCAATTGAGAATTTGAAATATTTATTGATCCCAAAAGAAGAAAAAGAGGAAATGAATGTTTTCTATCGGAAAATACGATGGCACGATTCAAGAAAATTGACAAATTCCAAATCGTTTCTATAATATATATATATTAAACTCAAATTTTTTAGAATAACTTGATTTACCTTCTCTTTTTTTATTTCTAATCGTGTATTTTCTTTTTTTTATAGGTATATAAGAAATGTAGATGTTTGATTAAAATTTATAACTTTCAAAGCGTGTTTGATTTTCATTTCTTTTCAATATTGATTTTTGGAAATAAAAATTGACAAGAAATACAATCGATTCTGTTTCCTTATTTCTTTTCTTTTCCTATCACTTTTATATGTATATATATATATATATATATATACCTATAGTATATAGAAAATGTATTATATATACATATATATCTCTTTCCCATTCTCTTTCTATGTATACGTCCGGTTTCCAAACGTAAAATGTAAACTAAAGTTAAACTCACTCTCGGACAAAAAATGATGAAATATACATGAGCTCGAAGCTTTAATAATGTAATTTCTTTCGCGTTAGTGTCATTGAAGCTATCAAATGAAATTCATAAACCGAGTACATACCTTTCTCCATCTTATCATGTAATAGTTTTCTCATCGGAAAAGAGGAAAAAGAAAAGTTTGTGAATGTTGAAAGAAACGAATAAAACATTTACAATCTTGTAAAATACAGATTGGACAAAAAGTTTTTCAACGATTTTAAAAATCAATTAGTCTTTTTCAAGACTTTTTAGGCTAATTGGATTTTCGAGATCGTTAAACTACAAGCCTGGGAACTTTTTTACAATGTAAAAAGAAATGAGCCTAAATAATTTCGAAAAAGAGTAATTCATTTTGAAAATCGCTTAGTAATTTTTGATCAATCCTGCATAAATAAATAAATCGTTCGATTCAAAGTAAAGAACGAATGAACTGCAAAGAAAAACGAATAATCATTTAACTTTTTTTTGACTCTCTAGCCACCATATTTCCAAATAAATCCTTTCAAAGTGACTTCACTAATAGATCCTCTCAAAAAACTTCTAGTTTCTACTTTGATAAGAAAGATTGTTCGCTGACCTGCATGATTCTCATTGCATGCATTTCTCAGACGTTGTCCTTTTTAACTTCGTTTCTATCATATAACGTTCTTCATCGATCAAAATTATTATTTTTCTACGATTCATTATTTTTAACATTTGCCATTATTTATTCTAATTAGAATAAATGAAATTTTTTTTCATCAAAAACGTCGTATCCCATATTAATCGTTTCCAAATTGATTATTAATTTGATCGATGACATAACTAATTATTAGAATCAAATGTTTCTCGACTTCGTCCAATGCGATTTTACATCTATCTATTCTATTCGTATTCTCTTATGATTGTCAAAAAAGAATAACAAAATAAAATTTTATTTTTTTTCATCGTCTCTCTCTCTCTCTCTCTCTCTCTCTTTCTCTATCGTTCCCCGAGGAAACGTAAAACACTATTTCGCATCGAATTCTGAAGATAAAGCTATAAAAGAAATATTTCCATGCGGAAGCTTCCCTTCTTCGTTTTCGTTCTGGCATTTCCCTTTGATTTAGATTCGGCGAACGCGCGGTGAACAATAATACATACATACACGTTTTATATCTATATCTTTCTATCGCTCTCTATGTATGCACGCATGAGTGAGTAAAAAAGGGAGAGAGAGATAGAGATAGGAGAGAAATAGATAGATAGACAGATAGTTAGATAGTTAGATAGAGAGATAGAGATAGAAAGAGAGAGAGAGAGAGAGAGAGAGAGAAAGCTCTTATGGTAAGAGGAAAATACGATGCCGAGTGCTTTTGCGCGCTAGTTCTCAAGATCCTCTATGCCGTCCATTTCTCGAGGAACTTCCTCGAGAGATGAGAGAACTTCCTCGAGAAGCACTGTGCTATTCGTTCCTAGAAACTTATATTAGCCAGCGTGAGTAGCCACGTAATCGCACGCGCGCGCAAGAGAAAAAAAAGAGAGAGAGAGAGAGAGACAGAGGGATGATACGTTTCAGCAAAAAATAAGATTCCACGAGTTGTTCCGCGTTACGATCAAATACCAAATCTTTCATTAATCATTTATTTCATAATATTTTTCTTTGAAAATTAAGAAAATCACGATTAGTATCCTTTCACGATTTCTCTAAAATTTAATAATAGCGTAAGATGAAATGCTTTTAATGAGATCTAGTGATATTATATAAAATCAGATATAAAAGTTTATTGGAGAAAAAGAAACGACCTCTGGTACGAAATATCTTGAAGCATGAACTCTCTTAAAATAGAGAACAATTTCAAGAAGAGAAATAATATCGAGCTGATATAAGTACGAGTTAATTATGTTATTTCAACTTCGTTCCCAGAAATAAGTTGACACTGATCTGATGGTGCAAAACGTGATCAGCATTACGATATAATATACGAGAATAACTGTGAGACAATATTCTATTTGATTATTACCTTAAAGAGTCTTAGAATATTAGCGACCATGATGGAAACTACACTGAAGGAAGCTCCTATTACTCCGGTTACTGGTTTGTGTGGCATGTATATAGGTGGTTTATTATCCTCGCACTTGTACTCCGAAATGTCCTGTAACAAAAAGAGAAAGAAGGCGCCAATAAAAATTCTCAGTTATTAAGAATAAGCAGAGAGAAAGAGAAGGATATATATATATATATATATAAAACAAATTAACATTCTCTCAAATTTATATCACATTATTTTATATAACTTACAAGCATATACAAATGAAAAGTTTAAACTTCAAATGTTTTTCCAAAGCTAACGAGCTCAGAATATTGCTAATTAAATTAAAGAACATTTAAAAGTACATTTCAAAGTTGTTACCAGTTACTTGAAATATTTAAAAGCATATAACAGCAAACTAGTTAGCTACCTAGCTAGCCTCGAGCCAACGAGAAAACTAATACGAACTGTATCTATGTGTATACATACATACATATATATATATATATATATATATATATATATATATATATATAAAGAAAGATAAAGTGGAGAGAGAGAGGGAGAGAGAGAGAAATTTGTATGCTTTCAGCGAAACAATAATTCTAGACTACCCTCGAATTAACCACTGGAAAATTGAAAATTCAAATATGTAAATCTGCTTGATACTTCACTTTATTGTAAGCTTTTCAAAATCACTGTTTTATACTGATCGATACTACCTCAAACTTCAAACTGTTTTATCAAAAAGGAATCAAATGATCCTTCATACCTTTGACCTTGAAGGAAAGTTTGATTAGATGGGCAAAGAAAAAAATGAAAAAAGTTTGATGGAATCTCAATAACCATGAAATTTTAAAATATACTAAGATATACCCTCATAAAAATCAACGATCGAAATTTTGCTATTTTCATTTGGAAAATATAGTATGGATGACATAGTACAATCATGAAAAGTGTCCTTATTAATATTCACTTGGATCTGTTTGCATTGTCGATGAGTTTTGATCGAGTGTACTATTTATGTTACTCAATGCAACCACATCCTGTCACGTATCACAGACCCTTCAGTGATTGCTTGAAATCCTACCATCGCGATAGATCCTGTCCCACTGTATTTATGATCTTTCAATTATATCGAATCGACTTCGACGATCCTTCAATCTTTTTCTTTTACATTTTTTCTCAAATCTCAGAAATATATATATATATTTATTTATTTATTTATTATGATAAATAAGATCATAAAGAAGATTGCGAATAGAAAATGAAGTCTTTCGAGAAAACGACCATGATCGATCATTTTTATTCAACGTATAGGATTTATTTTCTCTCTCGGAGACACTTACGTAACTTGGATTAAAACTTCGAAACCCTTTCCGATCGAAAAGTCACCGTCTTTCCACTCCGTTTCCCTTTCGATCGATTTTGTCGATCGTTCAGGCGAAACATCGCAGGTATATAACTCATTCTTGCGTATTACGTATGTATGAGGGAGTAGAAGAAATCATATAAAAAAGATAATAGAATCAAGTTTACGTACTTTGCAATAAGATTTATCATAATATAATGTATATAGGAATGTATCCCAATTAAAAATTCAAGAACGATTTTTAATTATTAAATACAAAAAAGAATATATAAGATCGTAGAAATTTAATAGAATTGATAATACTTATATGATAACATTCAAATTATTATAATCTTATTATTATATTTATAATTAATGATTTTTTCTCTATAATTATATATGATTATTAATTAATTGATTAATATGCATGCATGCACTCTCTCACTTTCTTGAAACGATATAATAAATATAATATTATCTCTAAAAAAAATCTTCCTCTTTATACGCGTATATAGTATATATAATAATTTAAACAAAAAAAAATATAGATGACTATTCGTAAAATATAAAACGGTAAAATAAATATAATGGACTTTGGGAGAATAGGAAAGAGGATAACGAAATTCTTGACTCGGATAAAAAATCAAGGAGGACTTGTCGCCATCATTGTCGTTGTCTCGTCGTCGTTGCTGAAAGCTTACAACACTCGACCCTGATGACGCTCAAGGGGTATAGCCATGCACTTTTACGAAAGAAAGCAAAGCGCTTCACTGGGAAAATTGCTTCTGACACGAGCAAAAATGGAAAAGGAAAATGCGTTTTGCTTCCGTCTTCCTTGCGAGAGAAGTACACTTCGCAGTATGTTTCGCTGTAATTATCCTTCGAATTCGAGTATCTTTATTCTTCCCATTTCCCTAGGATCAATAAATCAAACAAGAAGAAATCTTCATAATTACACGTCTTCGATATCCTTTCGTTTCGAATGACCTAATTGTATCGAATATATTTCTAAACGCTTTAATATTTGTACGAGCAAATTGATTTTTTTTTTTTTTAATGTTAAATCACGTCTCTCGGTTAGTTATTAAAAAAAATTCATTCCCAATAAAAAAAAAGAAAGAAAGAACTATTCGATAAATCACGTAGAACAAAACACATAAGAATTTTTATGCCAACGATAGTTCGGAAAACTTTCGGAATTCTTTGCTCGTATATCCGAACTGTAATAACAGTCTTCGACCTCAATATTTCTCATAAGACCAAAGATATATATATACATATACGTACGTATATACAATAGTATATAGATCTCGCAAATTGAAGTCGCGAAGAGAAGGCGGAAAAAAAAGAAAATCATTAGGAAACATTTATCTCGATCTTAAAGGGACGTGATTAAATCGATTAACCAAACGCCTCAACGAGAGACTCCGAAATCGAAATTTCAAGCAGATCGAAAAGCGAACTCTAATTCGTCATCCACCTAATGCTTAATTAGAGGCAATCTAATGGAAATAAGACTTTCTCTTTTCTTTTTATCCGATGAATAATACATTAGATGAAAGAAAGGGAGAGAGAGAGAGAGAGAGAGAGAGAAAATTTCAGACGAAAATTCTATTTGAAATTTAGGCGAGTTTTATCGTCGACGAATAGTACTAACAATTTATTGAAATTTTATTTCATTTCCAAAGCTTGTAATGATGGTAATAATAATAATAATTGAAATGAACGAATTATTCATTGGAAGTAATTTATGTGTATGTACATGCGTATGTATACATTAATAAATGATTACTCTTCATCAATGTAAAAAATTTTGTGGTGGTCGATAACTTTGAACACTTTTCACAAGCGAGTAAACTTCCATCTATTATCTACTACGTATGTACGTTTGTAGAGACAAACATGCTTTTATCGATACGTTTGCATCGATTTGAAACGAAAGTAGCGAGACAGAGACATGTCACCAATGTTGACAATTACGTCATTCTTTCGTTTTAGTTACTTCTAACGCGTACAAACACGAAGAAAGGAAAACAATCGACCATTTCGAATGCACTACAATTTTGTAAAAGAGTGATACTTGATTTAAGATAAACTCGGAATACATTCAAACTCGATGATAATAAAAAAAAACTAATAATAATAATAATAATAAATAAATATCCTTAAATGCATTTTTTAAGAACATTAATCCGAACGACGAAAAGAAAAAACAAAAAAGAAGTTGAACTACGAGATTCCGTAATGTCAAAATGAAATTTTTGCGGATTTAGACGAGATCGTTAAATCCTCGTAAATCTTCGCGAGATAACACGCAACACGATCATTTTCCTTGAAACAGGAAACACGATGAAGAAGACAGGAGAGAATGAAAAACGACAGAATATGCGAAAGAAATTAATAACGTGTTCTACAAAAAATATTCAACCAGTTTGCATAAATCTGATATGTTATACTGTAGTTCTTTAATGGAAAATAAAAAAAAAGAAATGACCTGATAGAGAAAGATAGAATTACAAAGTTTTCTCCAACGAAAAGAGACAAAAAAAAGAGAGAGAAAAGGGAAAGAAAAAAAGTCACAATGTAAGAGAAAACTTCGACGACTCAGCTATTTTAATGAAAGTAAAAAAAGAAAAGAGAATAAAAAGTTACGAGAAAGATATAAAATATAAAATATATGATTAATATATTTTGATAATATAGTATTATATATTATAATTATTACTATATTATACTGATTCATATTAAGATTATCTGTGTATATATGATAATATTATTATTATTATCTTAATACTGCTGATACAAAAAAATATTTATAATTATTTCTTTCTATTTCAATAACATCTAATAAGAAGGGAACTATACAGTAATGACAATAATTTCACTTAATTATCATAAATACTATACTCAAGTATAAATATCTCGAAATGAAAGGAAACCCCTAGGAATTCTCAAACGCGATCCATATTTGACATATTCCATAGGGATCATTTAAATCAACGCGGACGAATTCGAGTTACCTGGTCACCGAGAATTCATACACGCATAAAGGCAAACAATTCATATAGCATATGAAATTGCTACGAACGTTGCGTGCATTTACCATTTAGTTAGCAGATGAGCCAGTTGGAATGTTCGATGATCGGTCTCGACAAAATAACGATAGCACGTTTGCGATAGTATGCGTATTAAAAATACACGCTGTAATAATAGAGAGTCTAAGGGACGGGACCGGACGGGACGGGACGAGGAGGTATTGAAATCAAGGGTGGATGCAATGTGGGAGGAACCGACCGGCCGATGATGGGTGATCATTAAATTTTCAATTTCGTGCGAGAATATGCCTGCGGTTCGGTTCGATTCGACGAATTATCGATAATATCGATTTTCCTGTGATCATCGAAAATAACAAAGTAAACGAAATAGAAATATCGAAATAATTTAAGCAAAAGAGAACAAGAGAAAGAGGAATTCTAAAGTTAAAAAAAAATATATATATATATATATCTTAAAAGTTTTCTCGTCGGAAGCTTTTGTTCAAATGAATTCACTCAAGGACAAATGTCACAGCAAGTTTCCTTAAGTTTCGAATGCATAACGAATAGATAGAAACAGCCATTGCTGTTGCTGGCATCTATTCGAAGACACACAGAGAGAAAGAGAAAGAGAGAGAGAGAGAGAGAGACGGGGAGAAAGGGAAAGAGGGATAGAACGAGATAGTATCATAAAGGAAGCTAATTAAACGCAAGCATTACAAGCATGCACTGTGCTTACTCTCCTTTATTACCAAGCTCATCCTTCTAAGACTACCTCAACTTAGTGCTGATGCAATGCAAACTTTACGAGATAATAAACTGCTACTTTTTCTTATTAGATTACTCTATACCAAGAAAATTTCGCAGATGCTTGCCCTGACATATCATTACTATTATACTGATATTATATCGTATACTATATATATATACTGTAATACTATTAGGATAAAAGATAAAAAAATAAAATAAAATAAAATAAAATAAAATAAACCTATACAACAAACAACTATACTTTCCTTTCTCGATAATAATCTCATTATATTGATATAGATATGTATAAATATATGTGTTGTGGCAAGTAAAAAAACAGACATCAATTCGTAGTATGCGGAATTCGATCATTCGAGGTGTTCGACCAATCAGGATGAGTAACGCCTTCTGCTTCGTGTCCCGTGAAATTGAGAATTGGTTGGTTGGTTGGTTGGATGGTATTGTGGTGGATGGTTGAATACATAAAGTCCTTTGGGGGGCTTCCGAAGAGAAAATTTCACCGAAATACCAGAAGCTTATCCAATCGAGATCGACGGTTAGTCTACTAAACTTTTATCGTGCTTGATCCTGATCAGCCGTGTGTTAGTTCTACTTCGTTCGTGTAAACTACTATTACTACTACGTAAGAGAGAGAGAGAGAGAGAGAGAGAGAGAGAGAGAGAAACAAACTGGATGGCTTGATATAATTTTAACAAAGCGTATTAGATCCTTTTCTATTATCCTTCCTAGAGTTTCACTCCAAAGCGACTCTTCAAACTACCGTTGTACTATGAATTATACAGGGTGAGGTCAACAGTAGTTGATTTTAAAAATCGATTACCCCTTATCGAGATATTTTAGGCTTGTAATTAATTTCGTAATTATACAAGCCAGCGGTGTAACTTTACAATATAAAAAATATATAATAAATAGAAAAGTCTTTAGTTAAGAAGGATTAGAAAATAACAAAAAAAAAAGATCAATTTACCTGGTTCATATAAGATCTCATGAACTCCATACTCTGATCAAGAGCATACGTCTCGCTGCTACACGAATCTAATATTAATGCACCCAATGTTGTGTTTGGTAGAAGCTCCTGATCGCCATTTATCTCGTCTAATGCATATAACATGGCTTCTAATCGTTGCACACCTTTTTCTTCCTTTACTGCACCGCAGGGTGATTCACCGATTGTACCAGCACCACGTGATCTTACCCATACCTGAAACAAATATAAATATGTTTTGGTAGCTGTAAAAATTAAAGCAACCCTTTCATAAAATTCATAACACCATGGATAAATAATAAAACATCGAAACGAATCTACCTCACAGTATTCTATTTATTTAGTTTCCACAAATTTTCACCTCACAAATTCACACATTTTCTAAAAAATTTCTAACAAAAAAATAAACAAGAAAAAGTTAATACCATCAAAAAACAAATAAGAAAATCAATGTAATATATGTGATTTGCCAAAGAGAAAAAAAAAAGAAAATTCAAACGTCATCCAGCGAGAAGGAATGAAGATGTTTGTTTGAGAAAGAGAAAAAGTAACGTGGCAAGCACATACTTCAAAGGGAATAAACTCGAAAAGAAAGTTCGAGAGAAAAAAAAGGGTACGACGAGATGGTCAAGAGTTGAGAAGAACTAACAAAAGTTTTTTAAACCAGAGCGAAATCCTCTCTTAGTTGGGAAACTAAAACACAACCTAGATAAATAGAATGATTTGTTAAAATGAACAAAGATCGATGTTAGAAACCATTCCTATTGTCTTTCTCTTTCCCCTGATATACGATCTCTCTATCATGATATCAACTGCATAGCAAACTTTCTCTCTCTCTCTCTCTCTCTCTCTCTCGCTCTCTTTTCAGAACATTCCTATAGGTTATTGATAACAGCGTATTGTAAATTAACACAAACGTGAGCTAGCAGCAAATACGATTGCGCTCTTGAACGTATCGATTCTATCAAAATCGTTTATTGAACTTTGTAGAAAGGTTCGTCGAGAGCGATTTCAAATACATACGAGGACGATGTTTCAATTATAAGGGTGGAGTCAGTCAATGTTAATACCAAAAGTATCTTTATTGTTTTATGAAGATAGGATAAAAATGTTGAAGAGAAAAAGAGTTCCTTCTAAATGACAAATATGTTCATTGGAATAACACATTTTTTTTCTAGCTCTCGATTAGTAACAAATTTTAAGTGAAAATTTTATTTCCATGTGTTTTCTTTCTTTTTTAAATAAAATCATATATTTCTATTATCATCAAATTATAATTTAAAAAAAATTCGATGATATAAAACATTGCTGTCGTATTTTTTAAAATAGTAGAGATATTTAAGGAAGAATCATTTATTTTACAACATACTTAGATATGTATAAGTACATAAGTGAGAATGAAATAAATTTTTAACTGATATACCTGTTCGTGCATAGGAAAAATTCCTCCAAGAATGATATCGCCATTAATCCTTATCAATTTCGAACCATCCTTGTTGCCATCCTTTCTCTGATAAGCCTCGCTCACAAAAAGGAAGTAGAGGGCCATCAAGCATGATAGTAGATTCCTTTGCATCAGGCTCATTTTAAGCGTCTTTGATTGACTCCACTGAAAACGCGATTAACAAGATTCTCTTTTATTTCCCTTCTTAATCTACATATATATCACAGTACTAAAGAAAATAAAGTTACACGGAAACATGTCTGACATGCTATAACAAAACTGGCAGACATTTTAATAACATGATCGTCGTTTGTAGTGTGTGTGTGTGTGTGTGTGTGTGTGTGTATGTTGAAATATTAATAACATAGACACGGATGTTTAACGTGTTTCAAGCTTTTATCAAAATCCCAAAGTGTGTTCCCTGGTGATATTAAAAATCAATTATTTCTTTTCAAGATTTATTTGGCTTGTAGTTAGGATTGTAATTTGACAACTTAAACAAAAAAAATTAACCTAAAGTCTCGAAAAAAAATAAATTGATTTTTAAAATCACCTAAGAACTTTTGGTTCTTTTATTCTATATATGCATGTATGTATGCGTAGGCAATATGTCAAAGGAAGAATAAAGTCTAATGATTAAATACTATGAACGACGCTCGGCTAAAGCTCTCGTTTCAATAAAAAAGATATCGGAATTCGATATAACCATGCCACGAACGAAGAAGAAGATACGTTACAATCAACTCAGTCAGCCATTTCGTCTACTACTTTTATACCATCGATTATATTATGTATATGTGAACGGTACGACTTTAATAATATTAAATACTTTTGTTCGATCATTATTGAACATATTCAAATATTTGTTCATTTTGAAGTTCATTGATTGAGAAAGAGAAAAAGAAAAGTAAATTCTTCGAGAAAATAAGAATGCGAATAATTTCCACTAAAACTTCAGAAACAACGTAGTTTCTTCTTGTACATATAGTTTATACATATCTGCTTATTAGTTAATTCATTATTAATCTCTCTTTTTTTTTTTTGATAGAATAATTTCCTCTAGAAATTTAATTTGCAATATCAAAGGGAAAAGATGGGGGGGGGAGAGAAAAAGAGATATGAATAATTTTAACAAAAAATTCCACCATTATTATGATGAAAATATCTATGTAGGACATTTGGAAAAGTTAAAAATTGGGAGGGGGGGATTTAATTAAACACCCTGAATTCTTCTTTAAGCCTGCAAAATCCATGTATACAAGACGACAACAACAACGGAAATATCGATGAAGAGCTTTTCCGCTGGCTCGCATAAAAAACTTTCCGAAACTTTTCTCTATCCCGTGCTTTTAATTACTCACCGGGAAGAGATATTAAAGGAGCGAATAACTAGGTTGCTCTTTGTCGCTTCAGTGCCTTTAATCGAGTCCCTTAAGCCAAGTCCCTCGATTAACGTAACGTTTCATGTGCAAAGTTTCTCTCGCGATGGACGAATGAATCGACCGATCGATCGTTTTTTGATCGATCGAACGATCTATCGAGTAAAGTCGAAATTTACATAGACGTGAATTACGAATTTTCAGAAAAGCTTTTCTGCAAGCTTGGCAAACCGGAAATGACGTTAGCTTAAAAACCTTCCTATTATAGAGTGACTCAGCGATAACTTTAATACCTCAAATACCTTTACTATTTTCAGAGATACAAAAAAATATATATATATATATAAAAGAAAAAAATTCTTCTATCCAAAGAGAACAATAATCTTAATTAAGTTGAAATTGTTTCTTTTTTACTATCATAATTATCAAGATTTTATATATATTTTTTTTTTTTTAAATAGATCCATATACTTTTATCATTATCATTACAACGACATATAATATAAAAAAAGAAACTAAATTCAACTATAACATGACATCTTCAAAAATAGCACAGATATTTGAGATGTAAGAACGTTTACTCTAATTTATCCTACAGAAAATCGATGATTCTAACGAAGATAGAATAAAAATTAATTAGTAGGTGTTGAGAATTATGGAAGGTTTAGAATTTAAAGGAAAAAAAAAAAAATAAAAAACAAAAAAGAAAAACGAAGAAAAATGGATAAATTATTAAAAACGAAGGAAAGAGAAAAAGAAGATATAGAGATAAAGATCGCGAGCTATACCTATTGGCTAAAATTCAATCTGTTCGAAGCACAACCTTCCGTTCGGTCGTTAATTGGATTTCTTCGGTGACTTTCGAACGAGCTGCTAGAATCTTCGACAGTGGGAAAGGCAAAGATAAAAGTAAAAGAAAAAAGAGGCGAAGAAGTAGAATAATTATCATTCGGGCCAATTAAGAAGTAAGCCTTATATCTGCCTCTAGCAGGTGCCTCTTTAAAAGAAACCGAAGTTGGTGTAAGTACGTATGTTTGTATATATATATATATATATAAGAAAATAATATTCGTTCTTGCGTATGCCTCTCATCACTAATTTTCTGTGTGTCTGTCTCTTTAACTTGAATTAATTGAATATCTTTTTTTTTGTTTAATTTATTTTAAAGATAATATAATTTTATCATTAATTTAAACAATGTATATAGATATGTGTGTGCGCGTTAAACAATCTATTTCTAAGAAATCGAATATCGATACTCATAAATATTAGTTGGCCCATTTAGTTACCCATTTTCTTACCAGATTATAAAAAGTTCCTATGTTTCCATAGTTTTACAATTTCAAAAGAAAAAAGAAGTGAGAAAAATGAGAGGAATTAACAAGAAAAAAAAGAAGAAGAAGAAGAGAAAAATAAAAAATGAGGTCGAGAAGAAAATTGCACCAAGTAGAAAATACTATTATATTGTACTTCCAATGTAACAGTGAAAGAGCGTGCAACGAATTTTCTTGCAACTTTAACATAGGAATAGACGTTTCTCTCTCTCTTGCTCCCTTTTGTTTTTTTCTTTATTTTAGTTCTCTTTCTTCCTTCGAGAAACGTAAGGTAAGCCGAACTTTCTTTCTTCACATCTTAACAGCGTAGAAGTCGATATGGGGTAAAACCAAGAAGCTGACCCTTGCATCGACCATTATCCGTAAACCGATACGCTGACATAGTCTTATCTTTGTTATACTGACGAGAGAGAGAGAGAGAGAGAGAGAGAGAGAGAGAGAGAGAGAGAAAAAAGGGAGAGAAAGAAGAAGAGAATTTGTTGATGTGATAAAAGTGTCGATGAAAGAACAAGAGAATATTATATATAGCTATACATTATTTTTTAATTCTCTATAATCTAATTTTTATCACGGAGTATCCACATCATATATGTATATCTTGTATAAGAGTTTGTTTCAATTTCGTACAATGGCGATTATTAATAGATTTTTTATAACTTATCTTAAATAAACAAAATAAAATTTACATAATTATAATAAAAATTAAAGTGAGTTCATCATAATTATGTCCTTATTATGAAAAAAAAAAAATCAATTTTAAAAATTATTAACAAAATAGATTTTATTATAACAATATTATTGCATTATTTAAATAAATAAAGAATAAATTACACTTGAAAACGGTAGTTGAATCAAGTTTCTACGACTTTTAGTTCCGAAGATATCGCCCTCTAAAGATTTCCATTCATAATTTTTCTAGTACAGCTGTTCGTAGTAATAGTATAGTAGTAGTAATTCGATCAGCTGAGATGCGTAAATTCTTGGAATTTATGTAGGTCAGTGTGTCACTGGGTGAAATGAATGAAATTATGTAGGTCAATGGAACAACGTAAACGTTTCCCATTTAAATGGGAATATCTCCGTAACTAAAAATCGTAGAGACTTGAAACAAATATCATTTTAAAGGGCAGACTTCCCTCTACTTTTTCAACGTATTGTTAATAATAAATTAACAATTTGTTATAAACAATTTTTATAAAAAAATTATTATCGACTAAATTAATCCTATTTCGTCAATGAAAACAATTCGAATTGTGTTTGATTTATGAAGTTGCATAAATTAACAAATTGTTGATAAACAAATTGTTTATTTAACGAACAAACAATTCGTCATTTATATGGGTATATCTCAGGAACTAAAAGTCGTAGGAACTCGAAACAAATACCATTTTAAAGGGCAAAATGTTCTCTATTCCTTTAACTTGCTGTTAATAATTACTTAACAATTTGTTATAAACAAATTGTTATAAACAAATTGTTATAAACAAATTCTTACGAACTAAATTTATCTTATTTTGCCAAAAAAAGATTTAAATGGCGTTTGATTTATAAAATTGCATAAATTAATAAATTGTTGATAAAGAAATTATTTATATAACGAATAAACAATTTTTCATTTATATGAGAATATCTCAGGAACTAAAAGTCGTAGAGACTCGAAACGAGTATCATTTTAAAGGGCAGATTTTCCTCTATTTGTTCAACTTATTGTTAATAATTAATTAACAATTTTTTATAAACAATTGTTGTAAAGAATTTTTTACGAACTTAATTTATTTTATTTTGCCAAAAAAATTCGTTTCTTCAGGATTTTCAATCATTTTGATGAAAATTGTGTCAAGTCAATCTCAGGATAGGACAGGACACGCTACGACATGAAGCGGTACGGAATGGAATTGTAGTGAAATTTCCTGTTATGTCATAGAATGGTGTTTCAAGGCATGGGAGTTGTTTAGCAAACATTAACAACAAAAATTGACACGATTTACCCTGCTAGACTCTTTTTCGATGATTGTTTCGGATGTATTTTAAAATGTACGAACGTGCAAAAGAATTCTCTATAATCGAATTCCAAGGGGGGGGGGGAAGGAAAAAGCAAAAATAACGAACGTACGAGAGAAATGGAGAGAGAGAGAAGGAAATTTCAACTTGGAAATTGCTTATGAACGATCACGCGATCATTACCTCACAGGGAAATGTTTCCTACAGGAAACGGAAATAGAGATTCCCAGTTGTGACTCTCAATCCGACCTTTCGAGAAACATGATCGATCTCACATATTTACGTGGGTATAACATTTTTATTATGTCGTTTAAAATATGAACTCTCTCTTTCTCTCTTTCTCTCTCTATTATCGATAATATTACCAATGAGAAAACTAATTAGGAAAAAATCAAATATCTTTTGATTTCTTCGAGTTTGTAGGTACTTCGTCTCTTTGAAAATGTTGATCCATCTTACTAGTAAAGTATCGTAGTAGATATTCAAGATTGAGAGAGGAGTGGTAGGGAGGGTTGGAAAGGTTCTGTTCCTTTGAATCCAAGGAAACATTTCTAACAAAAACGCAACGTCACAGTGATAGTTGCTTGTTCGCGTATAAACGATAATGCTTTCTCACGTCCATCTTTCCTCCACTCGGCTTTCACCAAGAAAAGAAAAATCTTTGCAGCTACGTTGTAGGGGTAGCTCTTTTTAAGAGTCGTCCTTTTTTCGTTTCTTCCATTTATCGTCCTAGACACTCTCGACCCTTTTCTAACCCGTCTTCGTGTCACGGAGTGCGGGATGGTTATTAGAACGTTTTTAATTGAAAATCTCTAACGATCTTGATTGACTATATATCATGTACTATATTTTTCATTTTAATTGGAAAAATCTAAGAAAAATCATAAAATGCATACGATTACAATATAAATGTACAAATGATGCAATTATCGTACAGGAGATGGATCAAAAGTTTGAATTGATTTTAAAAAGTAATTATTCTTTTTCGAAACTTTTTAGGCTTTTATAGCTAGGGCTAATATGTCATTTAACAATCTGAAAACGAAATTGACCAATAAAAAGTTTCGAAGAAAGATAAGTGATTTTTAAAATAATCCAGGAAATTTTTACCCACCCTCTTTACTTCCACGAGACGCCTATTTTTGTATAATCGAAAAAGTAAACAAATAAAAACTAATTAAAATGTAGAAATCCTCCATACGAAAATCGATTATCTTTTTTCGTGTTTTGGAAGTTTTAGAATAGAGAAAAAGTGGAATAGAAACGAGAACGAACGATGGTATGAACGTAAGAGGCTAAAAAATACTCGAATATGCGCATTCGTTTGCTCTTATGGTCTCTCTTTTTTATCTCTCTCTCTCTCTCTCTCTCTCATTCTCTCTCTTCAGTGACTTCAAGAGACGATCTCCATAATCTCTTCTCTTGGAAGGACGAGAACGAAAAAGGTCAAAGGTGAAAGACCCATCGACTAGAGTTGGATAAAATAGTAGAACATATAATCTCCGACAAATTTCTCATCGACATTCGTCGGGACATTTTTCCTCGAGTATTTTCTTTTACACCATCTCGCTGGAATAACTGAGAAAAGTAGATACACGTATCTTATTCCATGTGGACCGAATGGAAGGAGAGAGAGAGAGAGAGAGAGAGAGAGAGAGAGAGAGAGAGAGAGAGAGAGAGAGAGAAAAGAAAAGAAAAACTTTCTTGGCAGTTACACTCCAACGAGTTTGTACTCTAATTGACACGAGTCTACTACCGAAGTGACAATCAAATAGGAAAATTTAGTTAGTTTTGTTCTTTAATTTTTAACAAAAATATCAGATATTTATTTTATATCTTACTTCTTTAATTCTTCGATGAAATTATTTAAAGCTTTCCTGAATACCTTATTTTAGAATTTCTTAATAAAATAAAACACAATATATCGCAAATCGAAAATCTATTGAATAAAAGAGACTGTTCGGTTAGGCTTTTATTTTCTCTCTCTCTCTCTCTCTCTCTTTTTTCCTTTCCTTCCCATGTCAATCCGATGTCGAGACGACCAGTTTGACATGTTCCGACCGGAGTTTAACCAAAAAGGTAAAGGTAAGGAGAAACTAAAGTAAAGGTAAGGATAACGACGAACGATCACGAAAGGAAGAAAGAAAACATTTGATAAGGACAAAAGAGTCGGATGAGACAAGTTCTGTCGGATTGACATCTTAAATGTGAGAACAAATGTGATTTCTCTTCTGTCTTTTTTTCCCCTTTCTTTCGAATGCACGTCTCTTTCTCTCTTTTCCCTCTTTTTTTGTCGTCTTCAGTTTGACCGTATCCAAAAAATTTTTTCTTATTTACGAAATATAAAAATAAAATTTTAAAGAAGAAAAAGAAGAGAGAAACGTGTGCAAGATGGGTCAAAAATTTCTATGCGATTTTCCTAGATTCTTTTCCTAAAAATGGATCCAAAGTTACTAGACAATTTATTGGCCTTCTTTTTTTTTTACAAGTCCAGCTTGTTTTTGATTTTCCCCATTAGAATAATTGATTTGCCCATTTAAAAACTTTTGGCCCTTCCTGTATATATGTGCGTGTGTGTACGTGTGTGTGTGTGAGTGTGTATTGATGTAAAAATACGAGAGGAACATCGTCGAAGATTCCAATCCAAATCGATTCTCGAAAGCGTTATTCGTTCGTAGTAAAATCCTACGAGGGATTCGAATTCGTACTCGACGAAATTGGAACGAGCCTGGGATTCGTCTGGATGTCGCTTATTGAAATTTTACCTATCGCAAAGGCTCCCAACCATTTCTACGTAGAAGATCTCGATGAATTCTCCGACGGGCGCTTCGTTTACCTCATGTTAAAAATCACGTATGAAGTTAGAGTATTTCAGAAAACAAAACAAAAAAAAAAGATATTAAATCTCTATATCATAATACTATATTTTCTTTAAAGTTAATCGTTTGAAATTTGCGTAAAATCTAAATTCTAAGATAATTCTAAATCTAAATAATTTATGATCCTAAAATTTTCTTTTCATACTTTTTAACCGATTATAACTTATACTTATTTAAGGTTCAAAAAAAAAGCAAATGTAGTAGTCACCCAATGGAACTGTAAAAAAAAAAAAGAAGAAGAGGAATCGATTATCCGAAAACTATTCGATTTTAGCTAAGAATTTAAGTTTATTATTTCCACCTTAACTTCGCGATTTCACCAAAAGTTGTCAATTTGTAGTTAGCCTAAAAAACTTTTAGTCCGAAATGAAGTTTTCCTTCTAAACTTGTGGAAAACGTGAAATCGTTCCATCGAGATAAGAAAGTTCAACTCTTTCTCTACCTCTTCCTCTTCCTCCTTCTCACTCTCTCTTTCTCTCGCTCAAAGCTTTTGAAAGTAAATCGAGAAAAAAAGAGAGAGAGATAGAGAGAGAAAAAGGGAATCGATCGTGTTCGATATAGATCGGATCAGATCATGCATCCTATGAATGAATTTAAGATTCTCAAGAATATTTAAGTATACTACAGTGCAAATCAAAAGTTCCTATATAACTTTAAAAATCAATTACTCTTCTTCGAGACTTTTTAAGTTCGTTATTATGTTTCTAATTTTACAATCTGAAAAAAAAGATAGGCCTATAAAAAATTGTTGAACTAATCTATAAACTTTTAGTCCACCCTGTAGATCTGCATTCTCTACCGTCCAGCTATTCTCCAGAGAGATCTATTGAAATCGTTTGGCTACTAGCCACACAAAAGTAAGTCCCTTTACGAAGGAATGTCCAGCAACAGATACTTGACTCGCAAGGGAATTAAATCTCGCATTCGCCAGACTACTTTAAGAATATCTAGATAATAAATCATCCTCTTTGCGATTAGGACGACGAGCATTAAATTTACAAATTATTATGAGAAATGCAGTTTAATTAGATTTGCATACTTGACAAATTAAAGGATGATGTTCGGATGTATGTTTTTAGATATTAAAAGCTAGATGCATTAAAACTAGACTAATAAAAGATAAATAATAAGTATTTACATTTTTAAAAATATATTAACACCTACATTTAAATATTAAAATTGACATTACAATCATTTCTCCGATAAATAAATATATATATGCATTTATTTATTTATCAGAAAAGAAAGGAGATAACGTAAAAGTTTTCTTTCCTTTTTTTTTTTTCCATATTATCATCGAACAATTCTCGCGTAATTTAAGTCCAGACGAGTTGCAAAATATCCAGCCAATAGTTTGATGTATTTCTATGTATTCCTACTACGTATTCTCTTATTCTTTTTCTCTTTCTCTTTTGGAGCAACGCTTCAGGGAAAATGTATAAAGAGAAAAAGTACGGTTCAACGCGTGCGTCCTCTGAAAATTAATGGCCCGGGCTAAACTTCTCGTGAGAGATTCATCCTGATTCTCGTCCGCGAATACGAGCAAAAAGAATGATCGATCTTGTACGAGACAAAATAAAATATTTTATCTAACAAACGTTTCCACTTACGGGAAGTATATGTATGTGCTAGATTACCTCAAGGAAAAATGTTAATGCGACTACATATTTTTTTTTTCTTTACATCACATACTTTTTCTCTTTACTTTTTCTTAGACAACAACAAAAATTGTTAAATGATAATAATTATGTAGTGAGTCAATTATTATTGTATCATAAAAAAGAACAAACCTTATCATATATGAAGATAATTGTAAAATAAAATTTCCTTTTCTACTAATGAATAATATAAATCAAATAAAAAAAAATAACCAGTATATATAAGTATACTACAAATATATGTGTGTGTGTGTGTGTGACAGAATAGAGACACCTTTGATCGTTCAAAAACAATTTCGGAAATACACTTTGGACCTAGTAAGTCGATTAACCTCGATGGCATCGCTCTCTGGAGAATCGTTCAAATTCAGGCCACTTTTCGACATCGAACATTACGTTCGACAGTTCCTCTTTCTCTTCTTAACCCTTTCTCGATTATTACACCTATTCGAGCTCATATGATTTAGAGAGATAAATATTATATATTTTATTCTACAAAAAATTATTATTCATTAAAAATTATTTTGCGATTGCATCGATTCAAATATACAACAAACTTATTGATTGTATCGATCGATTAAATTTAAATATTGATTAAAATATAATGTTATTTATTTAAAATTTTTTTTTTATTATTCTTATTATAAGTTTTAGAATATAAACGTAGCTAATATTTAACCGAGATCTATAGGTACTTATTAAAAAAAGAAAAAAAATAATTAACAACCAAAAATAATTAAAAATATATATGGACATATGCAATGATAAAATTTATATGAACTCTCAGCTAATCAATACTTATTAAAAGAAAAAACGATTGCTATTGGAATAAAAAAAAAAAATAAAGAAAAACAATCATATCAAAAAAGAAAAATTGTCCTTATTAGGATACAAATTTTAAGTAATTAAAGAAAAAACCAATTAATTTCATTCATAGAATTTTCTCTCTGTCTTTTCACTTCTCTATCTCTATCTTTTCTAAACATCCTTTTGAAATACAAGACGAACAATGTATAACCAACTTCCCATAACAACTTATGGAATAATTCCCACAGAATTTCTTAATCTGTCAAACGCAATGCAGCAGTAGATCTCTGTCCCTCTTTCTCTCTTTAATAAATGACAATGAGTTTACACTGTTTGCATACTAACATTCGTATATTATAATATATCAAAGCAAAACGACAAGAACACACATACTCGCGTACAAATTACCTTAATTAAAATATTCCACTTCCATTATTCTCTTTTTCCCTGCCAGAGACACCACCGTATCCCATCTTTCCAATAATTCCACTTTTTTTTACATTTACTGTCTCTCTCTCTCTCTCTCTCTCTCTCTCTCTCCCTCTCTCTCTCTCCCTCTTTCTCTCTGTCTTTCTCTCAACGAAAATTGAACCACCCCTTACTTGCCAATCGCTTTTCATCCAATGATTCAAACCGAAAGGCAGAGTATCACTAGCCTTTTATTACGTTCCAAATTAATATGAGTGCATCAACCACATATAATAATGATAATAATAATAAAAAGAATAAAATATATCAAACCAATGCGATTATGTATGTGCATGTATATATATGTAATGTATATATCTACACATATACCTATATCCGCGATCAATGAAAATAATTATTCAAGTATTCCTTGAAAGACAAAAAAGAAAGATAACTATACAGATAAATAAATACGCGAATCTAATATCGATCTAATATGTAAAAGAGATGCTAAAAAAAATACATTATTATCATTAAAAATTTGACAATAATTGAAAGAAAATAATTACGAGTTTACTTCCCGATCTGTAGAAACTTTTAATACTCGTTAACACTCGGTTAAAAGTTTCAACGAGGTAGTAAACTCGTTCGCTTTACCGATACTACAACATTCACTTCGACACTTTGCAGCACTTCTGTGGAGTACTTTTATAACACGATCGGTAAGAATAGGACACACAAAGAGGAAGCACACACACAGACAGACAGACAGAGAGAGAGAGAAAGAGGGATAAAGGGGGAGAGAGAGAGAGAGAGAGAGAGAGAGAGAATGGACATGTATATACTACAATATATTGTCGACTTACCGTTTAATTATAAAATATGATGCAACGACACATCTGATTAGATCACTCTCGATTTCACAATGATTGCTATTTATCTGTTGATAAAACGGAACGAAGAAAAGATAAAAGGTTAAAAAGAGAGAGAGAGAGAAGGAAAAAAAATTCTAATCTGTTAATCTCCTAGTTAATCTTTCAAACGATAGATATTCGAAGATAATCGTAAAAGGAAGAAAGAAAGAGAGAAAAAAACAAAGATATATCAAGTAAAGGGGTCGCATATACAATAAGAATCAGATTAGAGACTTTGGGATCCCCGTTAAATCCCAAAGAACGAAGGCTGGAAAGTATCCACGAACGACGTGCCTGTTGACATTTAACCGCTGTGAAAATATAAAGAAGCCAAACTTTTTTTTCTGTCTCCGATTAACGGATATAAAAAATCATAAAATCAAATATATCTGTCTTTCTAAAACTTTCTCTTGCTCATCTCAATAATAGATAAAAAGAAAAGTAAAATAAAAGAAAATTTTAATGAATGGGGATTCTTTCGGGTTGTTTACTACAACTAAATTGCATACGATTATGAGAATGATGCTAATGATGTCAACACGAATACTGCTTCCTTCTCATGGTGTCCAAAAAAAAAAAAAAGAAAACGAAGAAAGAACAAACAATAAGAAGAAAAGAGATCTATCTATCTATCTCTTATCTCTACAAATTAACAATCTCAAAAGTCGTCATAATAATTCTCTCGAATGAAGTCGTGCAAAATGATTGGAAAAAAAAAATAAAGAGAAAGAGAGAGAGAGAGAGAAGAAAAAGAATGATGACAATAAAAATAATATAAGGGATTGGTTAGGGAGTAAAGAAGATAAGGATGATGATGATGATGATGATGATAACGACGACGACGATGACGACGACGAGGACGAGGACGTCGACGACGGTGATTATGGTAACAGGAACAGTAACGAGAACAACGAGAACAAGATGATGAGAAAAATATAAAGAGATTCGCGGTACCCGGTACCGCGGACTAGACTGGAGTCGAGCCGAGCCAAGCTTACCCTCTTATAGATGGGATATGCCTGCGCATGCGTGTCCAACTCGAAGTTCCACCCTCACTTTAGCTTTCCACCCTCGACGACGACACCTCCGTCGTGCTCCGTCGATACTCTCCAAGAGCTATTCAAATTGCGCGTTACGAAGGGCTCTATCTTTTCATTTCCCTACCATCCTTCTTTTATTATCTTATTTATTACCATTTTTCGATCGTTCATCAATTATTATTATTATTATTATTATTATTATTATTATTATTATTATTATTATTATTATTATTATTATTATTATAAACAAAAAAGAAATTATACGTGTGTCATAAGATTAAAATTTATGTTATTATAATAAATTGTATGTGAGAAGAAAGAAACAGGAAATAGGACCTTTTTTCTCTCTTATATAATTTCATATCTTTTTCCTGTTTTCTTTTTTTCTTAAAGAGATTACAAAACAACCAGATGGCCACGAAATGAAATCGGTGTTGACTTTCGTATAAACGATCAATTCGATAGGTTCGTAAGAAGATTATCCGTAGAAACATAAATAGGATGGCGAAGGAACGATCGGTCGACGCCAAATTCAATGACGATCGAGATCCTAGCTATTAACACGATTCGACGGTACTTATCGAATTATCCTTCTATGCACACCAAGCTTCAAGTAAATTCTACTAACTTTCTCTCTCTCTCTCTCTCTCTCTCTATCTCTCTATCTATCTATCTCTGTCTTCCTCTGTCTCTTAGATGAATTTAATGAATATCAACACGATATTATAAGGAATGATAGTAATCGCGATTACATGAAAATACTCTTTTCGATTATAGATTTGTATCGTGCTAGCTAACGTGAGCTAAAAAAAGGGGGAGAAACATTGAACTCATTAAGGTGATTTGTTCGATAATATGTAACCGTACTAAGGGTGCTGGAAAAGAACAGAAGTGCTAAGTTAGATTGACCGATAAGGGTGAAGAAGTCTTACGATTCTTACTAACCCTAGTCAGAGAGACCCTTCGTATCTCCCAGAAGACATTCCTCTCAGATATTTCCAAAATATTACCAAGGTATTTCTTTCTCCCTTTCCTTCTTTTCCTTTTCTTCTATTTTCTCGTCTGTCAGACGTCTTATCACACGTGAAAATAATTATTTATCGATTTTATGGAATTAATTGGATCTACTGTAATTTATTTAAGAAAACGAAATTACTTTTTATATTTAATAATAATAATAATAATAATAATAATGGAAAGGATAAACTTTTATATAAAAATTATGTTCGATACACAGACAAACAGAAAATGACTTCTGTTATTTGTGCATCCCTTACCTATTCAGTATATTATATAGTATATGAAAAAACGGTTCGAAGGAAAAGATTGACGATCGTAGAGGAAGTAAGGGCATACAAGATTTGGCAGACTCCATCGCACCCGTCCAACAAAAAGATATCCCAAATGATTGACGTACGAAAGTGATGAATATACATTATATCATGACGATCGATATTTTCATAACCTGTTGAAAAGTTCGTCAGATTTGAATAAGCGAGCGCAAAGGGTATAGGGATTTTCGCGAAAGAAAAGATCTCCTCGATGAAAATTATCATCAATCTTTTCGTGAATTAGAAACGTGGTAAAGAATCAAGAAAGCGACGTAACACTTCCATAATTTCACGCTTCGATGTGCGTTTTCCGATGCAACCACAAATAGATTATACGGAATTCATTATAGATGAGTTACATCGACGTCGTAACTCGAATAATATACCATCCTTCGTAATAACCAAGGAGAGGAAATTCTACATTGAAAATTTAAGTAGTACGAGTAGATTAATTATCGATTATATGATTTATCAAGATTATTTATATTTTACCTGCAGTATCGATGGAAACGTCATTGGGAAATTATTAGGAAGATTACAACTTCACCGTTTCAAGATATAAAGTATAGCAAAACTTTTCCTTAATCGTTGCAAGCTCTCTTGTAATTCTTCTCTCGCAAACAACTCCATAATCCAACGTGTGTAAACTATAAAAACGATAAAAAGTTAATTATCTTTGTCGTAGAAATATTTCATCGATAATTCGATTAAATTTGTAATTTTGTTTGAACATACAAGAGTGATTTTCGATGTTTACTCGTCGGAATGCGAAAGAATTTTTATAGGTAATCAAAAACAAGTTACAGGTAATTAAAAACAAGTATTACCGACATGACACTTATCGACCAAGCGATAAGTGTTGTTCCCTAAGGTAACAGTTATCGACCAAGTGATAAATGTTATTTCCTATGGTAACATTTACCGACCAAGCGATAAGTGTTGTTCCCTATGGTAACAGTTACCAACCAAATGATAAATGTTATCTCCTATGGTAACAATTACCGATCTGCTATAAATATTCTTTCCCCATGGTAACAAAGTAGCAGATATATTTCCAAGAATAGATAGCGCCTTCTCATCCAATACTTACGCACAAGATCGTAAATGCGTTGTGGTAGCTCTTTTGCTAACGCTTTTGTGTCCACCTTCGGTACTAAAATATTGAATCGGTTTCGATGCCTGCCCAAAGCCATAGTACCGAGAAGTGCGCGTATTTTTCTTGTAGACAAGAAACCGTTGGAAAAATGTGTGCGTGGTGAAACATCCTTCTTCGCGTAATCGTATATGTCGGTAGTCCGTGCGAAGTTAGTCCAATCAATTTTGACGTATTTTCTATAAAATTAATAAAACATCATGGATAAGAGAAAAATGTCGTAAGTAATACACCCGCGGTGTATTGAAAGAGGGATAGTTAGGGTACCAAAGTAAGAATGTGACATCAGCGGTGTACGATTTCTTCCTTCAATGAAATTCTTCACTTCCTGTATATACGCCAACACATTGAATGTTTCTAATTTGTTCGTTTATGAAAATAAAAAAAATCAATTAAAATTTCACAACTTGTAGCAGCTTAGGTTATGTACTTAATAAGAGATCTTTCAAAATTTCTGATAAATCTTTTTTAAGATGCAACGCTGATTATCGCGTATTCTCTTCTAATATTTTTCTCGTAACGTTATATCGCAATTATAACATTTGAATGTAATTTGCTCGGAACGTTTACGCGAATATTTCCACCTAAAAAAAAAAATATTACGAGTATTAGTCGTAGGTTTGCGAAATTGCATTTTTGATTATTTTATAAAATATTTTTTTTCTTATAGTAAATTATATAATCTTTCGTTAAGTTTGACGTGGTTACCGTTGTACAGAATATTTCGGATAGGTATGTCCACCTTAAAGGAAGCAAAAAATTACAAACGCATTTTCGAGATATCTCGAATTTTCTCTAACATATTTTACCGATCATGATTTTATTATTTTGAATGAATATTGTTTCTTATGAAATGCATTTGTTTCTATCTATGAAATAACATTGTTAAACTTTTTTTTTAGAACCTGAAAGCAATATAGACAATCGATTTTTTTCTTTCTTTTTTTTCTTTTTTTTTACAATATTACTTTTATATGCTAATAATGTTTACTTTGAAATAAAATTTACGATAAAATAATTCTTTTTTTTCCAAAGTTTTATCATTGTATGAAATATCTTTGATACGTAGTTGACGTATTTTCATAGGAAACATATTTTATCAAGTAAAAATGTATATTTAGCACATTATTTCATATTTTTAATCTACTTTTTACCAAAAGAATTTCACCTTATCATTTCATATAGCATTGTAAAGATAAAATATAGATTATTAGGTTTACTTGACTAATCTTTAGTTATCTTCTGAATTAGTATAAGATTTTTTTGTCTACGTGTGTATTCTTTTATATGTGACATATTTTCTAGATAAGTCAGATTCCAAGTAAAAGTAGATCCAGATAGACATTAGATATATCTAGTTGCATGGATTTCTTGCATTACATTACATTATCCATAAGATATCCATAGGATAAATGTTTATTTACTCATGTAAAAATATATTCACATTATTAAAATATTTTCATATTATTAATTTAATAATTAATGTCACAGCACTTCGGGGGATTCCCTCTATCAAATTTTGGATATCCCCAAGACAGCGACACCTGAAGAAATAAAGAAAACTTACAGAAAACTAGCACTTAAATATCATCCTGATAAAAATCCAAATAATCCAGAAGCAGCGGAGAAGGTAAAACTTTTTCAGTATATCAATGATATTAAGAGTTAATACATGCGCTTCAATTGTTATAAATATATATATACTTTCTTCCTGTATAACTTTTATATTAGCTACAAGGAACAAAACTGTGTTATTGCATTTTTGGTATGTCTTTAGAGTCATCTTAAATTGCATTAACTTGTAATGTTTTTGTTTTATAGTTTAAGGAAATAAATAGAGCTCATGCCATATTAACGGATTTAACAAAACGCAATATATATGATAACTATGGATCTCTTGGCTTATATGTTGCCGAGCAATTTGGAGAAGAAAATGTTAATGCTTACTTTGTTGTAACTTCAGGATGGTGCAAAGTATGACTTGCTTTTTAACTGATTTATACCGTATATGTTAAATCTTCTCTATAAAGTAATTAACTTACGAAATAATCCTTATTTTCAGGCACTACTTCTATTTTGTGCAATTATCACCGGTTGTTACTGTTGCGCCTGTTGTTGTTGTTGCTGCAACTGCTGTTGCGGGAAATGCAAACAGGCACCTCCTGAAGACAGTGGTACATATCATAATTTACAGGTAATATTATTTATCGACATTTTTTATATTAGTTTATCATATGAACGGTAACACAACTTCAAACTTCAGGTCAATGCTTAGGTCAACAATACGTCTTCCATTATAGAGATATTAAATTATAAAAGTGATTATATAATATTAAATGCATAAATTAGATTTCAATATTTTACAGCTTCCTATAGAATTCAATGTGAGTTTTAAAATGTTCTATGAGAAAGTTGCCAATATATACAAGCTTTTTAATGTTTTGCACTAAACAGAAAATAACACATTCATAAAATATACATTGTGTAATATAATTTGGACATAAAATCATGACAAATTGTCTGTTTCATCTAAGATATAATGAAATATGTGTTGCACCTAAGACCAATCACCTAGTGTAAAAGTACTTTAAAGCTATAATTCGGAGAAACAATTTTCAGGAATATTGTGTCAAAAAATTGGAAAGTTTAGTACTTGTAACACTTTCAGGGCGTGTCATTTTATATGGCATTACAAAAACATAAGGTTTATAATTTAAGATCTCAAATTTAGTTAAAACTATATTCCTATATGGAATTTTTGATATAATGAAAAGTCATTGTTTAACAGTCTGTACAAAAGAAAAAGTATTGTTTATAGGGTAAGAAAAGCACATTGTGAGTCAGTTTTGTAATCAAGCAATTCTTGTTCTCTTGTGTGCATTTTCAGCAAGAGCAACTCTTTCCAATCATATTTAGTACAATTTAAGATAATATTGATTCATCTGGTATTTGCCCTGCTTTGTTAATTCGATACCTTTCAGCACCCGTTGATCACATATTCATCTTTTTATATTTCATCTTCATGGAGGTAGATACACTTTATTTAACGAGTAAAACATCATACTTGATTATGCTTGTTATTCGCAAACCGGCACTATTTGTACATTGCACGCGAACATTTTCCATTGCCGAGCATGCGAGGTTCTGCTTAGTTTTGCAGAAAGGCATACATAGACTAGCGGTTTTGTTTATGTTGTTGTTGTATTATAGCGGGACCAGAATCCGGAGGTCGATGTTGTGACAAGTCAACCCTTAGGGTTCTCAAAGGTAAGTTCTTCTCTGGAAACATTCAAAAACGTATTCTTTGTCCACTCAATTTGATCACATTGACAAGTTCCAAGAATTCTTATTTCTCTTAATACTATTATTTAAACATATACATTAAGATTCTGCACTTTGAAATTTGAACTTGGTAACGTGATTGTATTTGTATGAGACATTGCTTTCTTCTAATCTTATTTTGCTTCTTATTCTTTTTCATTGAATTATATAACGAAAACATAAGCTAGCATATGTTGTATGTTATTCTGCATGCATGATTAAAACATCCAATATAATCTAACAATTCTAAAAAGAATATTGAATACATCACATATCGCACATTTTCATTAAGTATTATTTTTACGATTTTCAAACATATTACCTCTTTTAATTAATACCCATGCCATGTTGTAACGATCAATATGCACTTTTAAGCTTGCAATTATTTTTACAAGAAATTTAAATTTATACTCATTAAATTCTGGACTAAACATCTTATCGACTGGCAAGTATGAGTCATTGATAGATCTTCTAAAATGATTTAAATTTACCATTGTAATACGCGATATTGCACGTTCAATTATAATCTGCATTTTTCGTATTTTAGTAGCATGCTCAAAATATTAACATATTTGACATATTATTTTGAATGCCAGATACAAAATATAAGTATGCTTTGATCCTGGGTAAAAATTTGATAATAAAAGCATAGAAATATTTTTAAATTATACGATGTTACAGTACTGTTAGGCAAAATGTGGTATAGCAAGTTACAAACTTTTTATTCCTTAAGACACGTACTGGAAGTGATCGATTTCAATTTGTAGCAATGCAATTATTATTAAAAACAAGCATACAATATTACTGACTCCACTTCGGATATCTGTATAGGTACCATCTTAAAAGAAATTTTATGAATTTACAGGAACAAGTAACATCGTCCTTTATAATTCTAAACAAATTCTACATGCATTCTTGAATAGGTTACTTTCCTAGCGCAAACAAACCAATGATGCTTTTTTAAACACTATAGAGTGCCGATAGTAATTACTTCTGTTGATATACTTTTCTCTCAATGAAAGATATCTTTTCAAAGAAAGCTTTTAAATATTTCTTTTTGATAGGAGGAAGAAAGTGACGAAGAACCAGTGACCGTTCAACCTCAGGGTGGTGCCTCGCAGGGTGCAACTTCTAATCCTCAACAAGTCTTTGCTATGCCGGCACCTCCATCTGCAGCACCAGTGAACGAGAGTACGAACTTGAACAGTGGCGGAGAACGTGTGATTTATACTACCGGTATTTCAACTTCATAAGTTTAGACGCAATAAGTAGCCTTTACTTAGCACCATGTTAATGTTGGCACTTTGGATATTCCTCTTTTTCTTGTATCATTCGATAATAGAAAAGGAGGATAAATGAGCGGCAAATAAGGAACAAGACTCTCTTATAGTCCATCTAAATTTTTTATAAAGTCATAATGTGGCTTGAATTGCACAAATTTAAAAGGCGTAAGCGTACTCTACCAAGTATTGCACAAAATAAATTCTAGGTCGGAATAGAATCTCGAGTCTTGTCGTCGATGCCAAACACATGCGCTTGTATTTTTATTATTATTTTTCTATCCGACACAAGGAGTCCTATAAAAAGAAAAGAAAAAACAAAGCAGTACGTTTGTTATGAAATTACAAGTGAATAGATATCGAGAAATCGTGAATAAATTCCTTACAGGTCATAGTATTAAATATTCCAATTACTTAATAATAGATGACTTGTAGATATTAATAATAACAATAATAATGAAAAATTATCGAGTGATATATGTAATCGTACGAAAAATATGGTCGATTAATTATCACTGAAGAAGACGTCTTGTGTTAATTTAATGATATATATGTTAATTGATTTCCTCGTTAACAGCTGCTTCCATTTTTTAATTGTTTGGTGATTGTGTTTACGTATTCGTTTGCCTGAATTTATTTATCTCTATATTCATATACACGATTTCGTTTGCGTTTATATTCTCTTACTTTAGACGTACGTACGTAGTTGGCTATTTAAATATTTTTCTTTACTCTCCGCGGCTTTTTTGATTTATGTATTTATAGACAAAAGTAATTTCTTAATGCATAATCATCATATATAAGTTCTCCTTAATTATATGTAAATATGTATAATAAATTTTGATTATTATTATTTTTTAATCCGTCAGAGAAGAAGGGCGAATTAAAACGAACGAACCAAAAAAAAAACATTTACTTTTTCTTATCATTTTGCGATTCTTTGCATTTTATTTGTACTTATTTTCTTTGTCTTGTTCTACTTTTGGTCAGCGATAATTTATGCGTTTGAATATTGTCTATATCTTTAACGTGCATAGACATACAATTGACTTTTATAAATAATATAAAACAACAAAATATATATATCAAAATACTTTCCGTATTTAGATGGTACTCATACTAGCATTATTACACAAACTATCGCTGCCAAAGAAATCATCGATAGAAAACTGTTCTTTTTTGCATGTAATTATACATATTCTTCCTAATAACGATAAAATAATTAATGTCATAAGAAATACCGTGAAGTAATATCAATTGCACCAGTTTTTAATCATTCTTTTAATAATTTACTTCTTGATCAGTTTTTATCGTTTTTAAGATAAAATATGAATTATATTAATTTTTGTTATGCCATTAAAAAAGAAAAAACCATTTAATCAATCATTCCTAGTAATATTTATAAACCACTTTTCTTTTGTATATAAGGAGAAATCTTATAAAGGCACAGCTTTAAACAGACTTAGTCGTAATTTGCATATATTGATTACAACCTTTATCTCATCCATATAAGCTTTCCCTTTTTAAGTTGCTTATACCTCATATATATATATATATATATAATAATAAGAATATTTGATTCATTCTCCTAATGAGGATAGACTAAATCTTATATCTAACTAAATTTTTCCTCCTAGCTGCTTCGACGAATCCTTTCATAGCATCAACAACTGGGGCAAGCATTGGTACAGGACCAACTAAATGGTAGTCGTCCATCGACTAAGAAAAAGAAAACTACTGATTAATAGCTCCGTTGCGATAGGTCATGATGATAATGATAATGATGTTGATGATGAATAATCTCTTTCCTAATGACTACAGTCACAGACACTTGCGTACTTAATCAAATCGTCCGTGATGGAATTATTATGTGCTTCTTCTTCTTCTAATTACTATTACAATACACGACACACAAACTCTTTTCGCTTTTCTTTCTCTAGATTCTAAACGCTCGTGCTTTTTTCGAAAATTGAAGAAAAGAAAAGAGAGAAACATAAAAAAAAAAGAAAGAAAACAAAAAAATAATAATAATAATCAGCACTTAAGCCGTTCTTCCCTTAAATCGCACTTCCTTTATGTGTATTACTTGATTAATTCATTTATTAATTATCATTGTTAGCGAATATACTATATCTCGTTTCTCTAATTTTGAATCAAAGAAAAAATTCATATTAAACGTCGCTTTTTTATGTTATCATTTCAAGATAGTAAATATATTATAAATTAAAATATTGTCTAATTAAATTTGCATTTGTGGTGGATATACAAACAAACAAACAAAAATAAAATAAAACAATCTTTTCACGATCGAAATAATATAATCGTTCTCAACATACTCTATTCGTTCTCTTTCGTCTAACGATAAAAAAATGCTCTACCTATCAACGTGTCGGAAATAAGTTAGATGTTCTTTTACGTTATTCAAGAGAATACTTAGAAGATAAATCAAATTGATTAGGATTAAGGAGAGGAAGAAATAAATTTAAAAAAAGCAAAAATAATAATTACAAAAAAAAATAAATTAATCTAATTAAAAAATTAACAAATTTGCAAAGTTCACTATATACGATGTCGCAACGATATAATACAAACAAAAAATAAAACAAAAAAATCTCGGTATAGCTGTAATCTACTATGTTTTATGTACTGTTGAACGGTGCATTCCATTTAATTCTAAGAGTTTAACTTTACAAATCCTTCGAGTTATTTATGTAAAATATACATATATACGAAATAATAAAAAAAAAGAACGAAATATCCTAATAAAGCTCTTAGAGCTACGAGGAGGAGAGATTGTTTGAAAGAATGATTGGATTAAAACGATAAAAAGCTCGTGCTAACAGTATAACAACAACAACAAAGTCACAAACTATTTACGCACGTGTTTAGCTTAAATACATAAATAATGCATACATACATATTTCAAAAATTCATAAACTCAATATTAAGTCAATTCATTTGATTCATATATTCATTCATTTCGATTATTTGATACATAAACGAGAACAAAAAAATGATAATCAATAAGACAATTCTTAGAGAATCATATTTCATTTGATGTATGTATGTGATTATAAAATGATGTGTAAACAAATGAAAACAAAAATTAAAATAAAATAATAATAATAATAATAAAAATATATATAGACAAAATGCCTACGGTGCCATAATCGAAAATTAAACCAACAGTTAACTAACATGATGATAATGATGATGGTTGATCTGAAAAATTTACTACCTTCTCCTATCGAATTCAAACTCATAAATTTCGAGTTAAGGACAAAAAGATGATTAGATAACAAAAAATCCTTCAACTTCAAATAATCCTCGATGTTATACACATATATCAAATAATAATATCGTATGAATGGCGTATATTAAGAAGACGATTAGAGTACCAAGCGAATTACTACTTATTACTATTACAATAACAATAATAAATTAATGATGACGATGATAATAATGATAATATGTTAAAATAATTCCAAAAATTGTCTACTTTCTAATAAGTTTAGCTTAGAGAATGCTTAGATCTGTCGGGTACAGGATGAAGAAGAATTATTTTCAAATGTATAATATATAATTAGTAGAGACGTCGTGCGTGCGGTTGACAAAATTAGATCTACGAAGTTGACAATTTTTCGATTTATCAAAACGTATACTATACTCGAAACGAACTCTAATATAAATTCGAAAAACGCGGATGTTTAAAAAAATAAAAAAATAAAAAAAAATTCGTTGAACAAGATGCAGCATGTAAAATAAGTATATAAAAGCATTCATCACTTTCCTAATAATGATAATAATAATAATAATAATAATAATAATAATATTATTAATATTATTATTATTATTATTATTATTATTATTATTATTATTATTATTATTATTATTATTATTATTATTATTAGGAAAGTGTTTATGAATTAAATACTCCAAAAAACACTCATTTTTTTCTAAACTACCCAATCTAGCGTAATTAAGTATTTTTAACGATCTTACGAAATATATCTTTTTTTTTATAATATTTTTGTTAATTTTAACACATGTACAATCTTAATTGTTGCTTTTATCTACAAACTGTTACTTAAATATTTTTTTCTCATTCTTTTTGAATCCATCAATGAAATTTGTTAACGTTTAATTTATAAAATAAGCCTTTATTGTAAGGATGTATTTAATAAATCATTATCAAAACTGATTATAATAATGTCAAGATTCAGTATGTTGATCAATGCAGCGAATGATAAAAGTGCACATAGTGCAAGAGAATTCAAAATATACTAGATTAATTATTTTATTCAAAATAATTAAATCGTCTTAGATAATTTATTAAGGCACACAGATTTTGCAATTTTCATTGAGACCATTCTTTGTGATCTCTGATTGCATTTACATTATGATGAATATTGATTTATTAAGTGCTTTTAAATTTTTTATCAAATGTTTCATGTTCTAATCTTCTATATTATATCCAGTATACATACATATACAAATAAATAGTATGCATTTGTAGATAGTTTCATATTTAATATACTGTGCTTTGTTTCTCATATATAAAATATGTATTATAATATAGGGTATATATTATTCTTATTATTATTATTATTATTATCACTCGATGATATATATATATATATAAAATATATTGTATTTGTGCAAGATTAAAATCATGTAACAAAGTAAAAGATTGTAAATAAAATAGGCAATATTAACCATTAGAAATATTGTTCCTACCAGATATTAAATAGTAGAAAAAGAGAAAAAAAAAACAAAGAACTATAATTACAATTAAAAACTTAACTCACTTGAATAGAGAGAAATCCATTATAAAGTCTTTCATTAAATATTTCAGTCTTATAAGTCTTATTCTCTTGTTACTACGAACAGTCTAACAATTTTGCTAATTCTGTTCTTATTTGTTGCAAAAGTAAAGCAATCTAAAAGAATTATGATATGTTAAAATCTTTTGCATTTTAATAATGAACTGCTTAATAATTCATAAATAAATAAACTTATACCCTAAGATATCCCATCTGAAATATGATGAACAAAACCTATGGACCAACAACTCTAAAAATTGATATTTTACAATTGCTAATGTTTTTAGTATTCTGTAGGATAAAGTATTTTCCTATGCAAAAGGTTTTTCTGTATAAGGACTCTGCAAATACGCTTCCATCCATGACTAGAATCAATAAAAATAATGTCAGTCAACAAACACTTTATCATTAACTTACCATAATAATTTACATTATGAAATAGGCTTCTTTCTAGCATAGACTCAATTCTACATCAGAAGAACTACCCTCTGACAGTGATTTTGTTCATTACTTTCTTCATTTGACGAATTGCTTATTAATAATTAATAATTACACGGATCATTTCATTTACTATTACACGCATATATCGTTCGAATTAGAATATGCAAAATATCCAAATATCTCGGCTATATTACAACGATTTATATCGTACAAAAATCTATAAAATTATGGATCTTCACAAGACACACACCTGCACCTAGACGATAATTCGTTAAATAGACCGTGACCAGACATAAGTACCTAAGTAGGTATCATAGAAGCAATAGTACAGTTGTTTAGGGATTGACATTAGTCATACTGAACTGATTCATAGAAAGGAGCCGTACAAAGGAAAGAATACCTAGACGGAAAACCCCATAACTTTCTCCATGTACACATAGAAAATCCTGAACACGCCATCTATAAATAAATAGAAATCGCTTCCTAATTTAAAGATTACATCTGCAAAAAAAAAAGAAGAAAGTACTTTTACATCGCCGACGTTAAAAAAGTTACAAATTACAGATAAAAAAAATCTGAATTATTTATAAAAAAAAAAAAAAACAAATGATTACAAACATGATTCATTGAATATAAGATCAATATTTTCAGATATTTAGTACCTCATATTTTGAAGAATGTAATTCAATCTCATATTCACCATGTTACATATTAAGTTAAAGAGGAGATGATTCATCCGTAAAACGTTTGGCCGATACCATAGAGAAGATTTTGAAGGAGCTGTTAGAAAGAAAGAGAAAAAGAAGAAGAGAGAGAGAGGAGAAGAGTTGGTGGTTGAAGAAAGAAGATGAGACGATTGGTCTTGTCGGAGACGGCGAGGGGCCGCCGAGAGGACCGGGGAGGGTTTTAACGGAGGGGATCGGATCTGCTCGACGGGCCGGCCGGCGGCAACCGTGGTGGTCAAGGAAGGAAGGAGGGAAAGAGCAGAACAGAGCGGCGAAGAGAAGGAAAAGGGGAAGGAGGACGAAGCTGTTGGCGAACGGGCCTGAGTAGGTTGTTGGATCGGAGGGGCCACAGCTCTCGACACATTGCTTCGTGACGACGATCGTCGTCGTTTTTCGTTCTTAAAAAATTTCTAAGATCGCGATTTCAAAGTTACAATTCTTTTCGAGAGATACGTTCATGTCAAATCTCTCTCTCTAGCCTTCTCTCTTTTTTTCTCTCTATCTTTCTCTCTCTGTCTTTTACTTTTTCTCTCTCTTATATACGAATGTCGTCACACGTCGCGGTGAAACTCGGGCTGTCGGATCGACTTACGCATCTATATTTATACGGACGCAGGTGAAAACGCGTTAGATAGATAGATAGAGACAGATATAGAGATAGAAAAAGAGAAAGAGAAAGAGAGACACGTAGGAATCGCGGATACGACAGGTTCGTCGTTACGACTCTTGACTCGCGATATACGATTCGAGCGCTCGCTCGCTCGACTCGCAGAGGAGTATATAACCGACGTGCGTGCCAGTGTGTATCGGTGGGTGTGGGGGCAGGAGGAGGCCGAGGAGGAGGAGGAGGAGGAGGAGGAGGAGGAGGAGGAGGAGGAGGAGGAGGAGGAGGAGAACGGGAGAAAGAGGAGGGAGGGAGGGAAGGAAGGGAGAGCGAGAGAGAGAGATACCTGTGGAGAGACGACGGCTGGAAACCCATAGTTGTGTAGTAGCATGCTGCTGCTCCGTGGAAAAGGGAGTGGAATATAAATAATTGAGACTCTCGGAGATTTTCGAATAAAAAAGAAGACACAAGAGAAGAAAAGAAAAGAAACGGAGAATAATAAGAAGAAGAGGAATACCACCACCGAGTTCCTTCTCGCTCGTTCGAAAGTGCCTTTTCGCGCTTTTTACATTCGGCCCGTGGGAGATTCGCGTGGAGAGAGAGAGAGAGAGAGAGAGAAAGAGAAAGAGAGGGAGAGAGAGAGAGGCAGACAGAGAGAGAGAGAGAGAGAAAAGTTTACAGTGGTGGTACTGAGTGTGCCTACGAGTGCGAGAGAGTGAGCTTACGAGTTTGCGGTGTACGGGACTCGTTGAGATGTCGTGGCTGCTCGTACTACGGACTTACGATTGAAGAGAGTTAGGTGAGCGAACGATTTTTAACGCGTTTGCGAGTACGAGAGGAAGAGGATAATATAACGGGAGGATGGCGGACGGTAGGAAGAATCCTTTCTCTCTCTCTCTCTCCTCTGTCTCTATCTATCTATTTATCTATCTATCTCGTTTTCACGAATATCTTTTTCGTTTTTATCTTCGTCCAAGATCCCACCTCGACCCACTTCCTTCATCTTATCATCATCGTCGTCTTCGTCGTCATCTTCGTCGTTGTCCGTTTAGTATCTCTTCTCACGGACCAGATTACTTTGGACGATGACGTGCTCGCTGTTGCTGCTGCTGCTGCTTCTGCTACTGTTGCTGCTGCTGCTGCTGCTACTCCTGTTCCTGCTCCTATTCCTGCCGATTCTTCTCCCTCCGCATTGATATGACTATGCAACGCAAGCGCGTATCTTCTTCTCTTTTATATCGAAATGATAATCGACAGATCGTGTGCGCGAAATTTCCTAGATTTCATTATTGTCCCTAAAAATAAGAGAAAAAGATATACAAATTTTTTCTCTGTGGTCACGTAGAAATACCATACATTGTAAGTTACGTACGAGAAACAAAGTATAAAGTAGAGAGATAAAAGAATTTGAATTGGTGGGGCCAGAGGAAAGGCATTTTGTTGGAGCGCGTGGGAGGTCCTCTTCTCGAAAGTGCCTCTTCTCCTCTAACCACATTTTCCTTTCCATTTGGGTCGAGCTGCTGCTTACCTGAGTACCTTGACTCGGCTAGACTTGTAAGATAGAAAACGATAGGGGAGGATAGGGTGCAGAGAGAGAGAGAAAGAGAGAGAGAGAGAAAGAGAGCGCTGGATCTCAAGTGACGTTAATATCTCGAGGACGCTTTTTCGCAGGTCGTTCGTTGAAACGACGGTAGGTAGACCAGAGATCAGCAACAACAGCAGCCTCTCTTTTGATGTTGTTGGCATAATGCTGCAACGTGTGGAATGCGAGCGTGACGCCTTTTCCGCGCGAATGCGTTCGCGGGATAAATCCATTGTCCTTGAAAAACGAGTCGGCAGCACGTCGTGTGGCTGTGTTGAAGCCGTTCGAAGAAAGGACTTCGAGATATTACTTAATGTCGTCGTAGGAGCGCTCGCCTCCTCGGCACTCGGAGATCGCGAGAGTCAGCAGACAGCTTGGCTCTGCTCCCACTCCTCTCTCCTTGTACCACTATATCTTTCTCTTTTTCTTCTCCCCTTCTCTCTCTTCCTGTCTCTCTCTCCCTCTCTCACCCTCGCCAACACGAGCTCCAAGCATGCTGCTACATTAAATATCCCTTTCTCTCTCCTCCTACGTCATCGTTGAATCTTTCCTCTTCTCTCTCTCTCTCTCTTATTCTTCCATACGCGATGGACCATTGTTTTTCAGCTCTTTTTTTTCGTCTCGTGTTTTTTTCCCTTCTTTTAGCCTTTTGCGAACGGTCAGTAACAACGACGGACGCCGCCGTCCTAACGAATTTTGTGTGTCCATCGTTCCCCGTTCGATTTTATTGAAGCAGACATAGAGAAAGAAGAAAGTCATCTTGCAGTTCTCATAGAAAAAATTCTGAAAAAGAAATTCCATCGATGAAAAATCACAGCGATCGAGTAAAGAGATATCGTGTTACGCGTTCGTAACTTGAAAATAAGATATTTCGCAATCTTATGGAAATCTTAACCTTGGCGCGCGCGTACGAGAGAAACAACATTTGAGTTTTTCAGCACGTTACAAAGATATTTATTAAAGCGAATGATTCACGTGTATAAGTGGTCGGCGCTTCTTGTTAGTCATTCCTAAGCAATTTACACGGATTCTTACGCGAAACATCTGCGAATGAGAAAGAAGTCAAATTCTGTTTATCATATAATCTTTCGTATCTCATTGTTTCTATCGATACCAACATTTTTAACGTTTCAACCATAAAAAAAAGAACGAGAAACGCGCGAAACCGATTAACCTTTGAAATACGATGTTCGTCTTTTCTTTTCTTTTTATTTTCCTCCTTCCTTTTTATTAAAAAAAAAAAAAAAAACCTAAATATACTTCTGCTAGAAAGGAATGGATTTTATCGACTTTCGTAGGAAAGAAAGGAGAGAGAAAAAACAATTATCTGGACCACCCAAATCGTTCTCTCTATCTCGTTTAGGAGGACAAGCTTTTATACTACTATATATGCGATGGACCACTCGGGAACGCCATTTCAAAAGTGGCGGGAAATGAACAGATTCGAACAAAACCGAACGATAGTCGTAGAACGTTGCAATGATCTTAATTTTCTAATATCATTTCCCGTTCACTTTCCTATTCTTCTCTTCCGTCCGTTGATCTTCTACGTATTACTTCAAAATATTTCGACGTAGTTACTCTTACCATTGCATGTTATATATAGAAACTTGCGTGAATGTTTCAGGAAAGATAACGTCGGTGAGTGACGTCGTCACGATGCGCATGTTGCTACTGATAAGATTGACGTTAGTGACGGCAGGCGTGCTGCTAACGAACTCAAACGCGAGTCCAAACACGAAGGTACACCTGCAGATCAATTCGAAGACAGGGAAACACATCGGCATCCAGGATCGTGAACAAGTGATCGCTGGTATGGAGGCCAGCCTCCTTTCCCTTTTAGGTTTCTCTAAAAGGCCTAAACCCCAGGGTCCGGTTTACGTGCCGGAATCTTTGCGAAAGCTTTACGTTCGGCAGAATTCCATTGGCGTGGCGGACATCGCAAAACCAGGAATTCACACACGATCGGCGAACACAGTTCGTTCCTTCTTCCATGTCGGTTAGTATCCTTCTCAAGTTCCTTATCGTTGAAGATATTTCAGACGAAAAAGACGTTGAAGACATTTCTATGGCTAAAAGATATACCGGTCGGGCAAGTGCTTTTTCGACGGTGACTCATTTGCAGCTTTATGAGAGATCCTTTTTTTATCGTGTGAAAGTTAAGCATTGGTGTGCGTGCGTGCATGCGTGCGTGCATGCGTGCGTGCATGCGTGCGTGGACAACCACGATGATTTAGTCTAAAAATAGAAAATAGAGCGACGCCGAAGTAGATCGTTGTCGTAGATAATTATCATTATCATCCTTCCTTCCTTCCTTTTTCTTTTCCAGAGAGTGAACTGGACGAAAAGTTTCGCCTGCCAAATCGATTTCGTCTGTTGTTTGACCTAAGGAGAATACCATTAGGTGAAAAGTTGCAAGCAGCCGAGTTGAGTCTTTCACGTATTGCGATAACCGAGGAGGATGACTCAAACGGACCAAGACATGGGAGAGTACTTGTTTACGATATCGTCCGTCCAGGGATAAAAGGACGAAGCATGCCAATACTAAGATTGGTCGATAGCAAGGTGATAGATCTGAGGAAAAATGCCACGGTCAATTTGGATGTTCATCCGGCGGTAGAAAGGTGGATGATGAATCACAAAAGCAATTACGGTCTTCTCGTTCATGTGATGACTGGCTCGAAAAAATTAGAAAAGCAACATGTTAGACTAAAACGTAGTATCGACGAACAGAACGAGACATGGGTGATCAATCGTCCAATGTTGTTCACTTACATGGACGATGGTAGATACAAGATGACTTCTGGCAAGCAGATCTTGGATAGACGTGCCAGACGGGCAGCTTTAAAAAAGAACAGACGAAAGGATGGCCGAGAGAATTGTCGTCGACATCCGCTCTACGTTGACTTCGCCGACGTCGGTTGGAACGATTGGATCGTTGCTCCTCCCGGATACGACGCCTTCTATTGCCACGGAGATTGCCCGTTTCCTTTGGCGGACCATCTGAACTCAACTAATCACGCGATCGTCCAGAACTTGGTCTACTCGACGAAACCGAGCATGGTTCCGAAAGCATGTTGTGTGCCTACGGCCTTGAGCTCGATAAGTATGCTCTATCTCGACGAGGAGAACAAGGTTGTCCTGAAGAATTATCAGGACATGGCGGTCTTGGGTTGTGGGTGTCGTTAGATCCGCATAAACTTCAAAATCAATCCATCAAACTCTCTCTCTCTCTCTCTCTCTCTCTCTCTCTCTCTCTCTCTCTCTCTCTCTCTCTCTCTCTCTCTCTCGCTTTCTCAAGAGAACAATTATCGATCGATGTGCGATATAGACGCTCTTCTTTTAAGATCTTTAATATCGTATTTAAGGAAAAGACTCACTTCTAACAGTCATCTAAAAAAGAATATAAAGAATAAATTGTTAGAAAGAGTGAGAGACTGTTGAGTATAGAGATTCCGCTCTCTATACGGTATATTTTTTATAATTCCATTCTCTTTAGACGATGAAAGATTGTGCGAAAGTGTGTGTGTGTATGCGGTATGACAGAGTGTGTATAACCCTTTCGCGTTTATCGCGGTTTCGTTAAATAAAAAGAATAATTGAAAAAATTTTTATTAAAAAAACAAAAAAAAAACAAAAAAAATCAAATAACGAAAACAATTATCCCTTGATTATCTTTATGATCTATTGGGAATATAGATCCGTATCGTTTTACAGATCATAATCAAAACTATAGACTATAAAAAAACACACAAGTTAAAGATAAAGAAGAAAAGTGCATATGCCCATAAGGACTTTTTTCTTTAATTTTCTTACATAATATGCCGTCCTATATGTCTTGTTTAATTTCATTCCATCTCTTTTTATTATATTGTCAACGAAAGATAATGGAATATAATAGGCGTGTATCACTGTGGAAAGGCAGGAAACATTGAAAGAGTGACGGCAGAATGAGTTGAGAAACGGATAAGTATCGATTTTCTTGATCGTTGTGAAAGATACTCTAAAAAAAGACAATACTGTTTCTGTTCTTTCAAGCGTAATATACATACAAAAATAATCCTTTAGTTTGATAACACAAGTTGATCCTTTCACAGCGAATATGTTAAAAAGCTAGGAAAAGTATCAACATAGCAATCAATGATAAATAATAATAATAATAATAATAATAATAATAATAATAATAATAATAGTAATAATAATAATAATGATAATAATAATAATAATAATAATATTAATAATAGTAATAATGATGATAATGATGATGATGATGATGATAAATAAATAAATAATTTTATATACACGCAGAGCAAACGAAATGACAAATGTGTGCCATGATCATGTGTACAACGTATAAAATTCAAACTAAACTAATAATGAGAATAGAATATTCGTCCACATAGAACTGCGATACGTGCGCATATGCAATTATACTTAAGCAAACAATTAAGGTTTGCTTAAAGCATATAATGTATAATTATGTAGGCACATATAAAGAATTCCTGCCGCCTCAAATAAATTGTACCTGCCTACCTAAGGATTACTATTTATTATTTTTGCCAAAAGAAAAAAAAGAAACACGTGTGTATATTTGTACAAAAAGAAGTGTGTTAATGATAAGCGTATTTGTAAAATGTATAAAGTATAAGTAAACGATAGTAGGCGACGAGAAAGTACATGTAAACATTGTAAATAATGCATTTGTAAAGTATCATAAACATGTATATTCTATGACATATCTTTATTTGTTATAATGTTCAACCCTATTCCCAAATTGTACATATAATATAGGTGTAAATACAGATTTTTCATCCAAGATGATAATCTAGTAGAAAGTAGACATTCGTAGAAAAATCCAATTTGCGAAATCAACAATTAACACTTTTGTCTTTTACAAGTAAGCGAAGAAAAAAGACACCATCTTCAAGAAGAAAAATGGAGAAACGTAACAATCTTTTACTCCAATGATGTCTAAACAAATGCAATATTGTTCGTTTACTACTATAAATTATACGAAAATATTACATATACACAATACATTGTTTAAACAGATGTAATGTAAATAAAACCATTTAGTAATAGAACGTACCTCTGCATAAAATAATGAAGACACCATAATCACTCATCAGAATACAGAAGAAGACAGGATTCTATAAATATTCAAGTCGTCCACGTGTATGATTTTGTTTACATCATTGACTTGAATCAATTTGGAGATTAAATTTAATACCTAAAAAATATTAAATCACAATTATCTTATATTCATTGAGAATTAAATGCTATGCAAGACACGTGCATTATATAATATATTTAAATAAATGTATAATGATTACAAGTATGAATTAATTACGATACGAATATAGATGGAAAGACTTACGTTTTTTATTCATTGAGATCCAGCAGCAAACTCGAGAACAGTCCAAGTAATCCATGTATCCACATTTTCGCCTACATCACTGACCATGATCAAACCATAGTTTTAAATTTGAACCTGATTAAATTAAACATTACACAATTACTTTATATATAAAATTCATGGATATGTAATGTTTAATTACTTTATATTTTTTATATACCATAATTAGAAGTATAGTTTGTTCAATAAAGCAAAGACTCAACTACAAAAATGTAAAGACTATTAATTGACTAATGGAAAAAGCATGACTTTAGTCATAAAGAATGTAATTTTTGGATGATTCATCATCTCCATCCAGAATCAAACTATACCACTACGAGCATAAGTGTCAACGTGGTAAAAGCGTAAAAGAAATATTTATAAGATTGCAAGCCATTGAAGAAGGATTCGACATGCCGACCATCTCTGAAAAATGACTTGCAGTCGATAGTTGCCCTCTTGAGCCACAATTTGTGGGGGCCTCTTCAGCAAATAGCCTCTTCTTGCTTCGTGCCCTAACCATTGCATTGAAGCATTCCCTACGTGCAATGCAAGAACAGTTTTTATTTAGTTATTTAATTAATTGAAAAAAAAAAGAAAAAAAAATAGGAAAAGAAATGTGAGATATTCATTTATATTTGATTTATCCCTCAAAGCTATCCTAGCCTGCAGACGATCAATGGATTTAGAGAATCCACCAACCGTGCACATCTACACAGGCACATTTAATCGAATGCTCCAGCAAATATTATATCCATTCTAATCGATGAACCTATTACAAACTAAGATTAACTCCTTGCACTCTAAAGATGTAAAGGTATCGGTAAAAAATGAAGAGTATAGAAGTTATGATATTGTCATTTTACGTATACAGATATTTTATGTATGAATAAAAACATTCTGAATATTCTAGGAATCGTGAAGTGCAAGTGTTAATATACTTATAATTAAGTATCAAATTAATTCAAAATTCTTTGCTTAGTTCAAAAGACATGGGAGGTATTTAATGTTCTCCTTTAATGCAAAGCTTTTCAAACTATTTGACACTATCACGCCATGCAAAGCATCAGCAAAAGATGAAAAAATATGGGCATGCCGAAGGATTCTAACATTAGCTGATACTTCACAAGTCCCCGGAGACAGATCTTCCCACTCCTAAGTGGGAATTACATTCTGCATTTTATCCGGTCCCTACCTAGTTACTTAAAATTAAGGGACACATTCACTCAGAAAAGGTATGCTACCTACCTACCTATCCCTATATTTAAAAAGAACAAAGCATGCACACCAACACATACACTCCACGGTTCTCTCACACACCGCCAGGATGCAAAAAGCCTACACTAGAGAGTATGCCCCGGGGCACCCCTGACACCCTAGCTCAACCACGTTTTCTAACTTACATGCTAATATGAGTACGTACCAATTGCTGAAATCGGCTGACAAGGCTAATGATTATTGCATTAATGACTTAAGGAAACATACTAGTATATACTAGTATATATACATACTAGTAATATACGAGTATTACAAAGTTTTACAAAATATGATGACTTTACTATCCAAAACGATATTAATAATAATTTATTAGATATAATAGAAATTTATTTATATAAAAATTATCGCGAAACGACGTACAATGCACCACCTAAAACGCACACACACAGGTGCAAAGTACATCGTGCAATCACCAGCACAATGACAGCCGCCAAAGGGGGAACTTAAAACTAAATCCAGACTAACTGTTTCTTACCTAAACAAGTAACACCTAGGCACATGCATAGATAAGAACGCAGAAAGCATGGGGGGAGAAACGGGAATTAGTATAATTAGTGCTGAAAATCCTGAGCTAAAAATGATTAACTTATAAACTAGGTCTAAGCGGACTATGACTCTACAAGTCTCTTTGCTCTTTGGCAATAACAAATTTGAAAACTAATAATAAAATTGCGTATCAATTAAAGTAAAACTTATATTTAAACAAATTTATTGAAATATTTAATTTTATATAGAAAACCTCGGACGACTCCTTTCATTAAGCGGCTGTTCTAAAAAAGGAACAAGGTCATGATCTGCCACTCAACTGAAAGAATCTATCCGTCGCGGAGATTGTCTTCTTGCTCTTTTTTTGGTGCATCAATATCGATATATCAAAGCAGATCACAATTGAATTGACTAAGTATGAAGCAATGCATGCTTTTTTCTTATTAACGAAATTAGGTAAGCGAATACCTGATTTCAACACTACTATCGCGTACAAAAATGAAGAGAGAAAGGTGCTCATTAATTGCACTGTAAATTAAAGTAACAACAAACACGAGGAAACAAGAAGACCCTAGCCTGATATACAATAATAAAAAATTCACATGAGAAAAACTGCATACGTAAGGAACCACTCATAAATAAAACCAAATGGTTTTACTTACAGACACTTTTGCTCTTTTAGGATAGAACATATAAAAGAATACAACCAGTTACCCGTACCGATACGGACCTTTCATCCTCGGTATGATGGGTACCGGAAGAACTTAAAATTTTTGCACTTACTACTTAAGAAGTTCTGCGATGGCTCCAAGACACTCGTCCCCCTGGTTGTAGGTTGAATAATGTCATGAAGATGGTTGAACTGTGACTAACAAAATTGCACAAAAGCAGATTAATTGTTTGTTCCGTATCAATAAATTATTAACAAATATATGATTTAAACAATGAATGAAAAGTAACAATTTGAAGAAATAAAAATGTTTACCTGTAATTTTATTCAGACGAAGCTGACACGTTCGTCGATAAAGATGTAAATGAAGCACTCGACCGAGAACTTTTATTTCGCGCACACCGAGTTTAATTCTCGAACTTATTTCACTTTTAAAACAACACATTTTATTACCGAAACTTGAAACTTTTTCGCACAAGCACTGACTCTAAGATCGCATTGCGCGCGATCGGCAATTACACTCGTAACTAAAAAAAAATATATGTTTATCTTCCAATCGATGAACAAACTGAAAAGAAGCAAATTAGTATTAAAATGGCTAATAAAATATATTATAAGGACGTTATATATTTTTCGTGCGCTAATGGAACAGGTCGTGACACGTTTCGAGCGTAATATCGCGTATTAATCCGTTGGGATTCCCCCTTCCACTCGCACATCGGAGATATTTTTGTTTATGTACGAGTAAAAGGACGAATTTTATGACAAGGCCAATGCCTTGTGATTGTTTCCCGTTTCATTCATCACCGAATATTGTCTCTCTTTCTTTTATTATCTCTCCCTATCAAATTACACGTAAAAGAAACGAACTTACTTGTACGTAAGACGAAGATGAACAGCTTACGCGTATTCAAAGGATCCTGCCGGCTATCCGTACGTGTAGAAAAACTGAAAAATATACAATCGTAATAATAGATTATTATATTTTACCTTATGTGTACACGAACGTATAATAAGTATGTATTAATAAGTATATACATAATTATACGATTCGTGTGCGTGTGCGTAAGAAAATCGAATATAATACAAAATTCGATATTTCGAAGCCAATTAACAAACAATTATTAATTACTACATCGTTAAATAGCAAGACGATCGTGTTTATCGCGGAAATAATACGGGAAAATTCAAAAAAGTTATTGCGCAGTAACCGTTTCGCCGGACTCCGATCGGTCGATTTCTTTTTTCACGGATATTTTTTAAACGCGACTAGGTCTCGATTTGCAAATAATACACGCGAGAGATGGTGTTTTAAGGAATCTTTTGATATATAGTAGAAGGGTGTGCGTTTAAAAAAATTGCCACTTACTTTTAATTAAGATGAGGACAGCACGGCTATGCAACCTGTTGAGACCAGTCGAACAACAATGGCGTCCTCACCAACGGCTTGGTACCCGCTCGGTACCCTTCCCTTCCCACTTTTGATTGGATACAATTTTAATTAGATTTAATCAAGCCACCTGATTGGTTCACATTTCGATAATACAATTAAATCGCAATTATAATTTTATTGTATTTTTTTGTTGTATTCTTTCAACGAATGTTATCGATATTATTTTAATCGTAACTGAAATGCAGAATAATGAGTCTAACTTTAAATCATTAATTATTTGAACGAGAAATCAGACAACGAAATTTGAGAATCTTAATTAAATTATCATAAACGTGGACCAATCAGAAAGCTTGATTAATTCAAATTAAGATAGCGTTAAAACATTAATTTACAGTTATGACAATTATATACTATTAATTAATAGTTTTTATTATAAAAAATGTGGTCTGATATCTCTTTTTGTATTTACTTTCATAAAATAACAGCGGAATGGAGTGAATTAATCTTTGGAGTGTAAAGTAGAATGGAAAAGGTACCGAGCGGGTACCAAGCCGTTGGTGAGGACGCCATTGTTGTTCGACTGGTCTCAACAGGTTGCATAGCCGTGCTGTCCTCATCTTAATTAAAAGTAAGTGGCAATTTTTTTAAACGCACACCCTTCTACTATATATCAAAAGATTCCTTAAAACACCATCTCTCGCGTGTATTATTTGCAAATCGAGACCTAGTCGCGTTTAAAAAATATCCGTGAAAAAAGAAATCGACCGATCGGAGTCCGGCGAAACGGTTACTGCGCAATAACTTTTTTGAATTTTCCCGTATTATTTCCGCGATAAACACGATCGTCTTGCTATTTAACGATGTAGTAATTAATAATTGTTTGTTAATTGGCTTCGAAATATCGAATTTTGTATTATATTCGATTTTCTTACGCACACGCACACGAATCGTATAATTATGTATATACTTATTAATACATACTTATTATACGTTCGTGTACACATAAGGTAAAATATAATAATCTATTATTACGATTGTATATTTTTCAGTTTTTCTACACGTACGGATAGCCGGCAGGATCCTTTGAATACGCGTAAGCTGTTCATCTTCGTCTTACGTACAAGTAAGTTCGTTTCTTTTACGTGTAATTTGATAGGGAGAGATAATAAAAGAAAGAGAGACAATATTCGGTGATGAATGAAACGGGAAACAATCACAAGGCATTGGCCTTGTCATAAAATTCGTCCTTTTACTCGTACATAAACAAAAATATCTCCGATGTGCGAGTGGAAGGGGGAATCCCAACGGATTAATACGCGATATTACGCTCGAAACGTGTCACGACCTGTTCCATTAGCGCACGAAAAATATATAACGTCCTTATAATATATTTTATTAGCCATTTTAATACTAATTTGCTTCTTTTCAGTTTGTTCATCGATTGGAAGATAAACATATATTTTTTTTTAGTTACGAGTGTAATTGCCGATCGCGCGCAATGCGATCTTAGAGTCAGTGCTTGTGCGAAAAAGTTTCAAGTTTCGGTAATAAAATGTGTTGTTTTAAAAGTGAAATAAGTTCGAGAATTAAACTCGGTGTGCGCGAAATAAAAGTTCTCGGTCGAGTGCTTCATTTACATCTTTATCGACGAACGTGTCAGCTTCGTCTGAATAAAATTACAGGTAAACATTTTTATTTCTTCAAATTGTTACTTTTCATTCATTGTTTAAATCATATATTTGTTAATAATTTATTGATACGGAACAAACAATTAATCTGCTTTTGTGCAATTTTGTTAGTCACAGTTCAACCATCTTCATGACATTATTCAACCTACAACCAGGGGGACGAGTGTCTTGGAGCCATCGCAGAACTTCTTAAGTAGTAAGTGCAAAAATTTTAAGTTCTTCCGGTACCCATCATACCGAGGATGAAAGGTCCGTATCGGTACGGGTAACTGGTTGTATTCTTTTATATGTTCTATCCTAAAAGAGCAAAAGTGTCTGTAAGTAAAACCATTTGGTTTTATTTATGAGTGGTTCCTTACGTATGCAGTTTTTCTCATGTGAATTTTTTATTATTGTATATCAGGCTAGGGTCTTCTTGTTTCCTCGTGTTTGTTGTTACTTTAATTTACAGTGCAATTAATGAGCACCTTTCTCTCTTCATTTTTGTACGCGATAGTAGTGTTGAAATCAGGTATTCGCTTACCTAATTTCGTTAATAAGAAAAAAGCATGCATTGCTTCATACTTAGTCAATTCAATTGTGATCTGCTTTGATATATCGATATTGATGCACCAAAAAAAGAGCAAGAAGACAATCTCCGCGACGGATAGATTCTTTCAGTTGAGTGGCAGATCATGACCTTGTTCCTTTTTTAGAACAGCCGCTTAATGAAAGGAGTCGTCCGAGGTTTTCTATATAAAATTAAATATTTCAATAAATTTGTTTAAATATAAGTTTTACTTTAATTGATACGCAATTTTATTATTAGTTTTCAAATTTGTTATTGCCAAAGAGCAAAGAGACTTGTAGAGTCATAGTCCGCTTAGACCTAGTTTATAAGTTAATCATTTTTAGCTCAGGATTTTCAGCACTAATTATACTAATTCCCGTTTCTCCCCCCATGCTTTCTGCGTTCTTATCTATGCATGTGCCTAGGTGTTACTTGTTTAGGTAAGAAACAGTTAGTCTGGATTTAGTTTTAAGTTCCCCCTTTGGCGGCTGTCATTGTGCTGGTGATTGCACGATGTACTTTGCACCTGTGTGTGTGCGTTTTAGGTGGTGCATTGTACGTCGTTTCGCGATAATTTTTATATAAATAAATTTCTATTATATCTAATAAATTATTATTAATATCGTTTTGGATAGTAAAGTCATCATATTTTGTAAAACTTTGTAATACTCGTATATTACTAGTATGTATATATACTAGTATATACTAGTATGTTTCCTTAAGTCATTAATGCAATAATCATTAGCCTTGTCAGCCGATTTCAGCAATTGGTACGTACTCATATTAGCATGTAAGTTAGAAAACGTGGTTGAGCTAGGGTGTCAGGGGTGCCCCGGGGCATACTCTCTAGTGTAGGCTTTTTGCATCCTGGCGGTGTGTGAGAGAACCGTGGAGTGTATGTGTTGGTGTGCATGCTTTGTTCTTTTTAAATATAGGGATAGGTAGGTAGGTAGCATACCTTTTCTGAGTGAATGTGTCCCTTAATTTTAAGTAACTAGGTAGGGACCGGATAAAATGCAGAATGTAATTCCCACTTAGGAGTGGGAAGATCTGTCTCCGGGGACTTGTGAAGTATCAGCTAATGTTAGAATCCTTCGGCATGCCCATATTTTTTCATCTTTTGCTGATGCTTTGCATGGCGTGATAGTGTCAAATAGTTTGAAAAGCTTTGCATTAAAGGAGAACATTAAATACCTCCCATGTCTTTTGAACTAAGCAAAGAATTTTGAATTAATTTGATACTTAATTATAAGTATATTAACACTTGCACTTCACGATTCCTAGAATATTCAGAATGTTTTTATTCATACATAAAATATCTGTATACGTAAAATGACAATATCATAACTTCTATACTCTTCATTTTTTACCGATACCTTTACATCTTTAGAGTGCAAGGAGTTAATCTTAGTTTGTAATAGGTTCATCGATTAGAATGGATATAATATTTGCTGGAGCATTCGATTAAATGTGCCTGTGTAGATGTGCACGGTTGGTGGATTCTCTAAATCCATTGATCGTCTGCAGGCTAGGATAGCTTTGAGGGATAAATCAAATATAAATGAATATCTCACATTTCTTTTCCTATTTTTTTTTCTTTTTTTTTTTCAATTAATTAAATAACTAAATAAAAACTGTTCTTGCATTGCACGTAGGGAATGCTTCAATGCAATGGTTAGGGCACGAAGCAAGAAGAGGCTATTTGCTGAAGAGGCCCCCACAAATTGTGGCTCAAGAGGGCAACTATCGACTGCAAGTCATTTTTCAGAGATGGTCGGCATGTCGAATCCTTCTTCAATGGCTTGCAATCTTATAAATATTTCTTTTACGCTTTTACCACGTTGACACTTATGCTCGTAGTGGTATAGTTTGATTCTGGATGGAGATGATGAATCATCCAAAAATTACATTCTTTATGACTAAAGTCATGCTTTTTCCATTAGTCAATTAATAGTCTTTACATTTTTGTAGTTGAGTCTTTGCTTTATTGAACAAACTATACTTCTAATTATGGTATATAAAAAATATAAAGTAATTAAACATTACATATCCATGAATTTTATATATAAAGTAATTGTGTAATGTTTAATTTAATCAGGTTCAAATTTAAAACTATGGTTTGATCATGGTCAGTGATGTAGGCGAAAATGTGGATACATGGATTACTTGGACTGTTCTCGAGTTTGCTGCTGGATCTCAATGAATAAAAAACGTAAGTCTTTCCATCTATATTCGTATCGTAATTAATTCATACTTGTAATCATTATACATTTATTTAAATATATTATATAATGCACGTGTCTTGCATAGCATTTAATTCTCCACGATCATAGTATAATTTATTATATTTAAAGTGTTTCTTCTTTTTTCTAGAATGATGAGCCATCGCAGTAATAATCGTACAATTGAATACATCCCATCATACAATTGCTCCAGACAGCCAAAAAGTCAGTAAGGTTTGAAATAAAATCTGAGGATAGATTGTGAATTTAATTACTGTATATTTAATAATATTATTATACACTTATTTGCATTAAATAGTATACAATTATTTTATCATTTTATGTTACAGGTTGTTACAAATAACTAGAATGAGAAATCACGCATTGAAATTTAGTACATCAGTTTTTTTTTTTTATTTATAATTATGGTTTTAAATGGTATTTTAATGCAATAACATTATTACGTTATTGAACAAAATTTACTTCTATTTGTTATATATAAAAAATAGAAAGTAATTCATGAATTAACATGTTCTAGATAAAAAGTGATTATAATGTGAAGTTATATGTTTCAAGGATACATAGCGCAGCATCAATTTTCTTATTTGCACGCTACATTAAATGATAGAAAAACTGCTTTTACTGTCTTACCGACGTTTATTTTACAATTTATCTATGGGTTTTTTAAGACTGTTGATAAAAATGGTTTTTAGATTATTTCTCATGGTAATGTTGTAGAACTGCATTATCATCATGAAATGTAACTGAATGCGTAGCGCACTCTATAGATTTCTAATCTTATGCGAATAGAAAACACGCGCGTTCGTCTGCGCGCATTCATACATACATAAAATTAGAAAGTAATAGTGATTATATAAATGATGATAATAATCCTTTATTGTAATCGCGATAAACATATTTACTAAGGTACTTTTATTTCTCGGCAAAATTATATTTTATACGATAAATAAAATTGTTAAAGGTTTTGCAAAAATTTCTGTAGATAATGGTTTCTTTTTTTTTCGAAAAGAATCTTTATCATTGATCACGATAAGCGTAGATTACAGCACTAACGCCATAAAAGTTATTCAAGATCGATCAAACGTATGGTTATTGTATTATCTTCGTTAGAAACTACACAGAACGAGATAGCAATTAGATAAATTAGAAAATAAAATTTCGAATAAAATAGAAAGAAAAGGAAGAAAACCTCGATAATATCCACGCTATTGATTATTACTGTTAAAACAAAAATTTAATTCTCTCTTACATAAATCGGTAACTATAATTTCTTGAGGAAATTAGTTTGGTTTTCATTTGTTTCATAAATATTCAATGAAAATTTCGAAAATGGGTGATTAATAAAAAATTGTTTAAGGTATCAGGGTACTATGGGGTTGCTTGTACACGTAAATACGGATATTAAAAAGAAATATTTATCTGTGCACTCGTAGCGTAAACCTTGTTCGGGAGCACTTGTCCGCTAAGCCTGAACACTTCATCTCAAGGGTCTCTTGTCATTAGCAAATCATAAGGTGCAGCCGATTGTCAAGTAGTAACAATTAGTGATTTATCTTTCGTAATGAACACTCCAATGCATATAGGAAATTCTATTTATCCCTTTTCCACCCATAAAGAAAAAATCGCAGTATAAATCGGAAAAATAATGTCTTAAAAACAAGAAGAGGAAACATTTCAAAATCTTATTCACCTTTTTTCTTTCAAACGTTTCCTCTTTCCAAGTTAACAATTAATCTATCAACAATATCCTGCAACTTTATCAATGATAGAAGAGATTATTTTATTAATACACTGATCGATCTTTCTATCTCTTTTGAAATCTATCTCTATCAGTGTAGAAAAAAAGAACACATTATTATTTCTCTATATCTTGGAATCATTACACGTGTTAGATACGATGATCATTTTTATTATTATTATATATAGGTATATACTTGAACTTTTCTAGCTTAAGAAAAAATAAACTTTTTAAAACTTAACGATATAAAATATCATAAATTTATTGTTAAACATGTAAAAAAAATTTAGCGTGTTCATGTTAACAGTAACAATATTTCTGTATCTGACATATTAAGTGTTTAAATATAATCACCCTATCATTCTTTATTTATCATGATGACAATAAATACAAACGATAACAATATTGATTGTTGTAATTGCAAGTAATAGACGTATCGAGTTTGACGAAATAAAGACTTTGGTATTTGGGCCTCCTTCCTGTGTTACGGTTGACGGTAGTCAAACTAATCTATATAGGGTGTTATCAAATAGATAACGTTGCCAGAGTGCCTATCTGGAAGCCATATTTTTGATACAATGTACAGGTGATCGATATATCGCTACATAGTTCTCAGTAAGTGGGAACAACTAAACGGAATTGGTTGCTTAGAAAGCAAAATGATCGGATATGAGTTGTTTGTTGCTGTGATAAAACTGAGTGATGCTTTTTGAAAGAACTATACATCCTCTAATCTGAAACATTATCGTTATTCTAAAATTACGTTAAAATTTTTATTACGGCGGGAAAATTTTAAATTTTAAAAGAAATAAAAAAGTAAGAAGAAAAGAGGAAGAAGATGGCAACTGGATACGACGATTGCTATGATGCTTCCTGGCATCTTATACCACCTGATTATGTCAGCAATGAAGAGGACTATAGGTAAAGACAAAAAGATATAAATAAAAAAAATACATAGATAGACATTAAGATAAAATTTAAATGAATATATATATATATATATATATATACACACACACACACACACATACATATATAAATCGATTAGTATATCCGATTAGGCGAATAGTACCGGAAACGAGTTTAAGGACAGTCACGCACATTGGTTGGATCCTTTGGCGTAGAGTGGTACGCCTTGTTACACGCTTATAACACCTAAGAACTATAAGGGCGATTGTATTATAACACCTGTTGGTTTCCACCATAAATTTAGTATTAATCGCTAGCGATTATTTCCCTCTCTCTCTCTCTCTCTCTCTCTCTCTCTCTCTCTCTCACTCACTCACTCACTCTTCCTCTTCTTTTATCCAATGGAGTCAACTTATCGTTTTAACACGACAATCTTGAAGCTGCTCGGTTTTACTTTGAGAAAAAAAGGTATGAATTCTCTTAAAAGTGTTACTTAAAAAGACGTAAGTAGATCTAACTTAACAAGCCGTGTTAAGTTCAAGTCACGTTTCCTTCTCAGCATGCCGAATACACTTTTTCGAATGAAAAAAGGTGTCAAGAATGAAAGAAAGAATTCTTTCGAAGCTTTTCTTCTCTATATGTTTGTCCAAAGGCCTATTTATTTGACCTTCCGTCAGTATGTGTGTGTGTGTGTGTGTGTTCGTAGTAAGCGGACCGTACTACGGACAGTAGTACTACGTTCATTCATGGATGGAGAGCCGCTCGATCCTTTGTAACGAGTTCATGAATGAACGTGTACTACAGCATTTTTCTTAAACTACACCTTAACCCTCCGATATCCGGTTTTTTCATTCCCTCTTATTCTTCAACCAAAAGGCAATTTTCTTTAACTTTTCGTTCCAAGAAATTGTTCATTTACTAAGATCGTTTCTAGTACACACACACACGCACAAATTATTCTTGAAAGTATGTAAAAGATTTCATTAGAATGGAAAGATGTTATTTTTCAGACAATTTTTAATTTATTTCTTAATCTTTTATATGTAGCATATTAGAATTTTTAGATAAAAAATTTAAAGTCATTTTATTAAGAAGAAAATTCTAAAAGTTTCGTCGTAACTTTCGGAGAAGTTATTTTTTTAAATTTTTCGTACTAAATTTACAAGATTTTTTATGCTTATTATATATCATATTAATAATAGTTATACGTTAAGAAATACGTGTTATTCGACTTTAGAATTTTATTTTCTTCGAATTTAGAGACATTTCTTATCCAAGCAAAAGTAACACTTATTGTCTAATTCTCAAGTACTGTATTTGCTCTCTTTTGTAACTAAATCCTTTTTCCGATAATAACTTTATTGCAATATTGTAATGGTAAAAGGTACTTGAGCAAGTACTATGCTCAAATAATATTCTATGGTGGTCAACTGTGGGTGGACACTCGAAACGAAGATACGAAGAATGCTTTTGACAAATTCAGGTGTCGACTCCGAAACGTGTCGACTTGAATGAAGGTTCATCCATTTACGAGATATTTCTTTCTATTCAGTATTACCATCACAATATCAGTACCTGTCGGTCAAACACCTGAGACTTCCGACGGTCACTTATTTATTGCCAGTACGTGCTCACGCAAAACTCGTCGAATATTTCAAGTGGCTCTCACTTTTTCTCTCTCTCTCCTCGAGTACGTATCTTACCTTCCAAATAGTTTACTAAATGATATATTCCAAATAATTTGCTATTTTAACAATATCACATCTGTTCAAACTAAATTAAGTTAAAAATGAAATCAAATTTTGATTTCTTGCCACGTAAAATCCATAACACATGTATCTAAACTCTATTTTCTTATAAACAAAATAATTATTTCAATCCCTAATTCTTCTAAATCCAATCAGATATAAACAGAGTCTATAATTTTAATCTATCGAATCTGAACTTATTATAAAACATTTTTTTGCACGATGTAAAAGAAGCAACGATAATTAAAACAACGTTATCTTGCATTAAAATAAAAGGAAAAGAAAGTAGGAGTCGCATCCTTGCCAGTAAAACAATGACGCGCAGACAAATTGGGTTGCGTGCTCGAAACAAGTTGGCACAGCTATCGCCAAACAGTCGTGGGAGACTGGCAAATGTTCCTCGATTGCTTGAACCTCCAAGTTCTTCATATTTCTCTCTTTCTCTCTCTCTTTATCAACGACTAGGAACGAGGCTCGAAATTTTTCCAGGGTTAACAACAGTAGGAAAGAAGTGGAGAGAAAAGAGCGTGAAGATAATGAAAGAAACACAAGAAAATAAAAAAAATAAAAGTGAATCTCCTAAACTCGATTCTAACTGAGTTAGACGGTCAACCACCACAGTAACGAGCTGTCCTTCGTGACTCGCAGAAGTAACAAATTTTCTTTCTTTTTTTCTACGTTTTTATCCATATTATGTATATATGTGTGTGTCCGTGTTTTCTTTTTCTATATATCAAGAAGAGAATTTTAGAAGGAAGTCCAAAGAACGATTAGATTCAGAGCCTTAGGAAGCTTTTTGACTTCTCTGAAAATTCGACAAAAGATCCTATGAATGGACCGGAAATTCGCTTGATCCTCTTCCATTTGACCTGTTCCTTTTTCTCTTTCTCTTTCTAAATCGAGTAACTTCGAAGATCCGTTTTCTCGTTTCTATGTTAACTTTACGATAAAATACATGCACACATATTTTTTTATTTTTTCTTCCCTCCTTCGATAAAATCTAACAGCAAATATCGACGTCCCTATGCTAGAAAGAAAGAACTACGCTATTAACCTACTTTTACGTATCGATAGACCTCGATCTAATAAAACGACAGTTACAAGTGAGTGTGTGTGGGTGTGTGCGATAGAAAGAGAGAGAGAGAGAGAAAAGAGAGAATGAAAAAGGAAGAAGAAAAAGTACGAAAAGACACGGTAAAAGCACCACTAATGTTCTTCCGCATTAACACTCGAGCTAAAGTATACTTCTCTGTGAAAAAAGGTCTCTGATCGATGAAGCCAGCCGATTGGTTGGCTAGCTTCGAGCTTAGGAAATCGAGGTCCTGAAAAGCATCGACCTACCCTTGCAGGCATCGACGTTTCTATTGGCTACTACATTGCTCCACCCCCTTTTACCAAGTTACCCCGGTAACATCACTGGTACGAGAGTAAAATTACACACGACTTCCTAGATTTTTCTTCTCAATTTTTCTACCCAACTAAATGATCTCAAAAAATTAAGTCGAGCCAAATTAAAATGAACAGAATCTTGATCTCAAAAATCCTGATATTTTCATTTTTTTATTATTATATTTTTTTAATATTTTTTTTTTATTTCTTTCTTTTTTTTTTCCTTTTAATTTGTATCCCAACAAAATAATGATCAAATGTGAACTTGAAAATCTGTCGATTATCTAGAATAAATTTGTTCTTAAAAAGAGACTGAGGAAGAACGATAGATGCTGATACTATATTAGGTCAATTTCCATGAGGGGTGGAAGCAATGGATTCGTTGGCTAAGCGAAACGTGGGGATGAGTGTATAAAATCTCCGCCCCTTTTCGAAGAACCGCCCCTGGCTTCGAGGGTGCTTCAGTGAACGAAACGGAACGGAGGTAGGGACACTAGCGGTCAAGTGTTCGTCGAGTACACTCAAAAACGACAAGAAGAGTCCTTCACCTTTTGCGAAAAGGGACTCGAGAGACGAGCTACTTAAAAGTAGGCCGAGACACTTCGTCAGCGAATACGTGAAAACTTGCGAACCGTTCGGATCGGCTTCGTATTTATTTGTGTATTTGTGTGCGTGCGTGCGTGCGTGTGTGTATCTGTGTATGTGATTTAAAAAATCTTTTTTATATATTTTCTTTACGTTTCAATTTGATGATAAACTGATCTAACAATTTAAAAAAAAAAGAAGAAGAATGAGGAATTGTGAAGTATTATATCAATTCAGAGTTGTGGGATCAAGGTGTGTTTCATTAAGAAACAATAAAAAGAGTGTTCAAGATTAAATTGTTTTTTTTAAAGAAAAAGATTTGAAATTAATTGTAGAAAGATAAAAAAATTAAAAGACAAAGAGATAAAAAAAGATAGAAGAAGATTCAAAAGAATAAGGATTTTCAATAGAAACAAATTAATCCGTTCGACGCGTTCCAACATTAACAAAAATAAAAAAAGTGCGTCAAGATTAAACAAACTGTTCTTTAAGAATCGTACAGAAATTAGAAAATAGAGAGAGAGAGAGAGAGAGAGAGAGAGAGGCAGAGAGAAGATTTGAATGGAAGAACAGTGATTAGAGATGTTTCAACAACATTAAAGATTCTTGCAAGTTCTAATTAAACTTTCACAATGGCGGACAAGAATAAAATTTTGCCTTGGCCACTTCTACCCTATCCAGCCAGTCTTTTGAATCACGTTTGGTACAGTCAACTCGCATTAAATACTAGGTAATCCATCGATTAAAATTTGCATGTTGTCGGCTACCTCTTTCGTTGATTAGTTTCTTTTTTCTCCTGTTTTTTAATAGCCTTTAATTATTTTTAAGACATTCGTAACGTAGCACGTAAAATATAATCTTTACATAATCGATTAAATATCTTGATAGGCCCACGAATTCTTACACGTGTCTTCGGCAAAGTTCTCGTATCGTTTATTTTTTTATCGGATCAAGTATCCGTTTCGTTATCGATACGAAAACGAAACGTAGCTCGATCTTTTGATCTTAGCTCAGATTCGATTGAAATCATGGATCAACATAAATTTATTTCATTTATTCTAAGAAAAAATCTTTCGATATGTTACGAATCTTTGAAATAAGATCAATGTTATTGTGCGTTTTAAATCTTTATCACAAAACACGTTCATTTAAAAATTAAATTAAACGTGTTATATTGTGGCAAATATATAAAGATATAAATAAAAAAAACAAATACACGTGTAAACGAGTGTGGTTAATATAAAAGAGAGATTTGAATGCTGGATATCAAGATAATTCTGATACTAACGAACGAATGAAGCGAATTAGAGTTTATCGTAGGAAAATTTGTTCTCAAAACATTTCTTATTTTACAAAAGCAATACTAGCGAACGTGTCATGATAATAGGTAGTTTGGCTTAAGGAAGAAACGGAAAAGATATTTCCTAACAATAAGCTAAAAGTAGCAGGTATTTTTGCGAACGTTCTTCTTTTTAATCGGATTTTAAAAGAACCCGAGCCTGTGTGGCTTCTTGACGAATCGTCACGTGGCTTTTAAAACTCGTAAGACAATTTTTCAAAGATTGGATTGGATCGACTTTTTGGGCAATACCCTTCTTAATCCTTTTTGGAAAGTAAATAAGAGCCAGCTTAAAAGATTTCCTTTTATCTTTTTTATCTTTCTTTTTATTTATTTTTTTATTTTTCTATTTGTTTATATTAGTTTTATTTTCAATTTCTTTTCTCCTGTTGAAGCGGTTAACTGTACATCACTTGATATATGTTTATAATTATAATCATACTGAACATATTTTTAAAATTTTTGTTTTAGAATATTAGAAAGTATGAAAATGCCAGCTAGAACGTCAGGTTTTCACATAAGTGATATATTGGAACTAAACGATGCTAAACCATCTCAAGAAGAGAACGAAGTTCAAGGTAATAAGAAAATCTTACAATTTTCTTAATGTCCAGTTAAAAAAAAAAACATCTATATGATCTATAACAAATATCAGATGTTGTAGAGGAAGTATTGACTATTGATTATATATATATCTAATTCTACGAAATGCACAAAATACTAACATATTTGGCAAATATCTATCGAATCCTACAAAATGATTTGCATGATCTATAATAAGTATATCGAACACGTTATAGGAAGTACAACTGTTCTACCGACGGCGAATGACGTTCCATCTGCCTATCAACAATTTTTAGAACACACGACAGCAGCCATGTTACAACCAGCAATGCATGCGAATCTTAACAGGGGTAGTTTGCCACCACCACCCCCAGCATTACTTGGCTGGCCAAGTGGACCTACAGCTTTGCCAACGACACTACCGCAACCTTTAGAAGAAGTAAACAGTAAGAAAGCTATTTTAACGAGTTAGTTGGAAAAATGTTGATTTCCATTCGTTTCGTAAGGGTAGCTACATAGCTACCTACCCATCCCTGCTACCTAATAAATAGGGGTGCCGAATATTCGCAGGCGGGATGCGAACCGTATTTATTTAGAAGCCTACAATTGGTCCGTTCGAGCTAAGCAGGATCTAATGGTCCTATAAAAGGTGCTTGTGGCTGCTGTACCACGATTGGCGAGCAAACCAGGACAGATGTCTTTTCGGAGAACAGATGCGTTCACGAGCCCTCGATGAATCCAAATTGTCACGCCCAGAATGTACTACGTTGCCCTATCCCTTTGCCCTTCGTGTGATTTTTTCTTTCTCTCTCTCTCTCTCTCTCTCTCTCTCTCTCTCTCTCGATCTATCTATCTTCTTGTACTCTCTTCAGGGATATAACTTAGCGTACTTTACACGACCCAAAAATTAGACCGTTGAAAATATCAGGGATCCTTTTCTATGACAGTGAATCGTATCGATCATCTTTCTAAAAAAAGAAATTGATTTCAATTGCAATAACATTAGAATGACGAGAAGAATGTTTTTTTTTTTAATATCTCTTATTACCTTTGATACTATCAACGATCCTTTCCTTGTACCGTCAATTACATTTTGCTAAAAAAGAAATCTAAGTTAATAATTTCAGTAGCATTAAAATGCAAGAATAATTTTTTAATAATATTTTTTTCTTATCGTGTTAATTATCAAGAAGATATCAGGAATTTTTTTCTGTTATATCTTATCGCATTCTGTTAAAATGAAAAATCTAATTAAATTCTAATAACACTAGAAAACAAGAGGATTTTCCAAGAAACATTTTAATGACAAATCTTAGGTGTGAGATAGTTTAATTGAAATCACAGAGAACATAGTATTAGAAGTAGAAACTAATCTCCCATGAAAATGATATGGTTAATCCCATAGGGGATGTTTCAGAGTGTTTCGGCATCAAATAGGCTTTATATTACTTCGCACCCTCTCCCTACGAAGAGGAAACGTCTCACAAAAGCATATTGTACGATCGCGAAAGCCACGATACTTTGGTCTACATTGAATTAGCGAGTCTTACGGTCACCACCCTATCGGAAGCCTATCACCCTCACGACACAAACCATAAAACAAATAATAACGATTCTCACCCAACAAAAAATATTCGTCTCGTTGAATTTGCCTAGAGATTTTTCTAATGAAAAGTAACTTGTGTGAACGCATAAGTTAAAAAACAAAAAATGAGTTCGCTCTAGTCTCGTGAAACGTTTGTAGAAAAAAAAATCAATGCCCTTCTGCATCTGCTGCCAATCATCGTTAAGAGCTTTCGTGCCGACTCGAAATGCAGCTGCACTCCTTTACACCTTTCATTACCGAGTCCGGCGTGATGTATGCATCCAAAAAGATATTTTCTAAATGTCTATTAACTAAATTTAGAATCTCTAACATTTTTTACAAGGAAAATAATTACACTGAAATTATGATAAATTTTGGACGAAAGAGTTAGAAGTGCAAATTGGCTTTTTAGTATGCACATCGAATTTAAAATTTAGATAACACACATCACGGTAATAGGAATTTTTTGATATTCGTCGAATCTCTTCAAAGAAACATGTGAAGGAACATCGCGCGTTGTATTGTGCTTACAGTTCTACAACAGCCAGATTCGACGAGTCCAGCAATCTCAGAGCTATCCTTCCCGTCGCAACAAGAGAACAGCCACGAGTCCAAAGACGAAGAGTCGCAAGATTTCGAGGAGGAACATCCGAACGGCGAAACACAAAGTCACGAGGCTGAACATAAGAAGAGAAAACGACGAGTATTATTTTCTAAAGCTCAAACTTATGAGCTCGAGAGAAGATTTCGTCAACAGAGATATCTCAGTGCGCCGGAAAGAGAACATCTAGCATCGATTATACGATTGACCCCAACCCAAGTTAAGATTTGGTTTCAAAATCACAGGTATAAGACGAAACGTGCGGCAACTGAAAGAGTCGAAGCTGGTGGAAGTGGCTGTTCACCAAGAAGAGTGGCAGTTCCAGTGTTAGTAAGAGATGGTAAACCATGTCAATCAAAACTGATGGAACCGACGACTTATCCCGGGAATGGTCAAGTGCCTATGGCTCCTTACATGCAAAAACCATACTGGTGGTAAGACTTAATCGATTAACAAATATGTGTGAGGCCGCATTAGTACGACCTCGAACATCTTTATAAACCTCGTCAGATCTAGTCAGGATTAGGGCGTTATCAAGGAAGAATAGAAAAAGTGTTGTTCTAAAAGATCCTGACTGAAAATCAATGAACAAGGATTCATTTGTTACGTTCATCAAAAACCAAAGAGAATTTATTTGGGACGATTTAAACGATTAAATGCTCGTCTCGTATTAAGAGAATTCCTGACGAGAATGTGATCTTAATAGTGCTAATGGAATGAAATAATAATAATAAAATAAATAATAATAATAAAATAAAATAAAATAAAATAATAAAAATAAAAATAAATAATCGTGTAAATTCGATCTCGTATAGATGAATGTGTAATGACTCTTATTATCTTCGTATAGTAGGACGTAGTGTGATACGTACGAATGAAAGTCCAACTTCACGTACTTCAATTTGTCTTGTTCTTTTCTTTTTTCTTTTTATCAACAAATTGCCCAAGTGAATTAGAAAAAGAACAATATGAGAATGATATATCAATCTATTTCAATTTCTATGATCGAAATCTCTTCTTCGAAAGGTTGATATCTTTGTGATGCATCGTTTATACGATTTTTAATTGTTAATGTGTAAAAAAAAAGATTGCACAAGTTCGTCCTTCAATAGTCTATTAGACAATTATTTCAGTAGATTGTGTATATATGTACATTCTGTATAATACATGGTATAAACTAATATATATATGTGTATATATATACATATATATATATATATATATATATATATATATATATATATATATATATATGAGAACATATTTAATAAATTCTAATCCCAAGAAAATACATCTAATATTAATCTTATCACTAATTCAATGGCCGATAGTTTATTGGACGACAATCTATCGAGCCCTTTTAAGGGCTACTGTGCGCTTCTTTTCTACTGCTCCTTTCCTTTCCCTTTTTCGATGCACGTCGGAAGCCAACGTAGCTTGAGTGACAAGCTTCCGGTTTCCGTTTCCCTGCAGCCATCTTGTTACCGGTTTAGATTTCCTGAAGGCACCCTATCGTGCTTTTCTAAGGGTCACTAGCCTTTTAAGACGGTCTCTCATATACAACGAATTGTCCCTATAGATCATTTATTTAAATCGAGATTTTATTTAAAAATCATACAATTTTTAAATTTTCTTTAGACAAATTTTTATTAAAATCTCCACAATAATAGTCTATATAAAGATATATTTCCTTTTTAATATGTTTCAAATCATCTAATTTCCTTTATATCGAATAGAACAATTTATATATACACACATAGACAGAGTAATATTCATAGATAGATATTTCTTTTCTCGTATTTTTTAAATCTCGTCTAATTTCCTTGATTTTTATTAGAAAAATTCTAATATAAATTATAAACTTGAACAGTAATAGTATTGTTTCAGTGTTTATTTTATATCGTCATTATATTATTTATTTTGATTAAAAAAATTCTAATTAAACGTTTTGCAATATTAATCTACATAGAGAGAAACATTTTTCCTTTTTTTTTTTTTGAGAAAAATCTGTTGAATTGAAAACAGACGAAAAACTTTCCAGATTTCCTATAAAAGGGATCAAAGATGAGCCCCTTTAACATTTACTATCTCTTCTCGTTATCCGAAATATATAACGAGAGAGATGACGTAGCGAAGTAAATGGAGTGGACAGCGGCCAGCATATGCTTTGTGGCGATCCTTGAAAGAGAGAAAGAGAGAGAGAGAGAGCGAGAGACAGAAGTAATGTACAAAACGAAAGCACCCCCGAGCAAAGAAGAATATGTGATGTCGAGGCCTGCGAAATGCCACTGTGCATTCAACCGAAAGCATGAGATAACATTCAACCAGCTACACTAGGTCGTACCATGATTTATATGACCGCCTGTAATCTATAGATTTGGACATAGTCCACTGACCTTTAGCTACCATTCCCCACCTTTCACTATGAAGACATTTTTATAACGAAGAAAATCCTTCGCTACCTTTGAAATCTTTCTACAAATTCATACTAAAATCAAAGAGAAAAATATTCACTATTAAAAATCCAAAATTTCCATGGGTCAGTATATGTATACATATACAAATATATTGTAAGGCAATCGATAGAAGAAAATAAATTGATAGTTTGTCGAGCAACGGGACGTCCCCTAATATTTCCGAATCTAATCGAGGGGGTGTGTTAGCAGTTACTACTCTCCGTGAAGCAAGAAAAAAAGGATAAAAAGAGATAGAAAGAAAGGCTGGTAAAAGAGAGAAAAAAAATGAAAAAACTTTGACAATACCGTTGTAGAGAAGTGGATGGGGGTTGAAAGGGCAAGACTGTGTTCCGGACTGCTTTATTGCCTGATTTCCGTGGGGTGGACTTTACGTATAAAACGCAAGAGACTTTCTTTTCTCTCTCTCTCTCTCTCTCTCTCTCTCTCTCTCTCTCTCTCTCTCTCTCTATCGATCTATCTATCTATCTATCTATCTCTGATTCTACAAATGACATGGTCAGTAACATTATTCTTCACATAAAATGTAACAAATATAATAAAAAAGAAAGAAAGCAGAACCCTTTCAACAATCCTTTCGCTGATAATCTCAAAGACCTTGAAGTTCGTGCGACTACTAAATTTCATGGTAACCAGCATAGTAAACAATCGCAATGTACAATCTACCGGATATGGCCTTCCTTTTTTATACATATTTTTTCAAGCCAATCAAATGGCACGTGCCGATGTCACTTTGTATGATACTGACACACGCGACCGGAAAGAGCATCCTAATTGCTATCGATTTTCTATCTGATAAGTATTTTTTAAGAATTCGCTATTCAACTTTTTAGAGTGAGAGAAAGATAGAGAATTTTTTAGCGATTTTTCGTCATGCCAATTCGTATATACGCACACTCACATACACACAAACACACAATTTTCTCTTTCTTTTCAAAGTACGATAAACGAACAGACAGACAGAAAGTTTAGACGATTGAAAAACTTTCGCGAACGAAGTTCTACCTAAACCCTTGACACTTTTTCTACTTTTTCGTTAGGAAAATCGAACGTTTGGATATATTCAATTGAATCCATCGAGAGAGATTAGAATTGTAGAAATGAAGAAAATGGAAGAGATTCGTAGGATATAATAAAATCGAAGATCTAATAGTAAATTATAAAAAATACTCTTATTCTTCTTCTCAAGATATGAAGCTAAGTGCAACGAGGTATTGGATGTTTGCCAGAAGGAATCGTATTGGTCGAGATTATAAGTCTTTGAGGGTAGAAAAAGCACAGAAAGTAGATTAATCAAAGGAGAAATTCCGGGCGACGAGCAACCACCGACAAAGCATATTCCCCGCTAAGAATGGATCGTTTCCGGTTCCGTTCTCTTTATGGTACATTGCGGCTCAGCGATGTATTAAGATTACTTAATCAATAAAATCCCGAAGAAGAACGAAAAACTAATTCGTTTTTCACTTATTATACTTCGCAGTAGCCTTTCTTCGAGATTTTTTACATGAGAATTGTTTATTATTGATGTTAACGTTTAACAAATTTGTGGAATCTTCGTTCATATGTACTTCTATATAAATGTGTTTAATATATAGGTTTCCTAGTTTATTTTAGACACGTGTGTCAAATGGTTTAAACGAGTAGGATAGTTAGACAAACAAGAATTTGATCGAACCGTTAAAATGACCAAACACTGACACTCGATATTAATGCTCTCACTCTCAATTAACGGTAAGAGGTACACACACACACACACACAGAGACAGACAGACAAACAGTCACATGTATCTAAATCGGTATAACATTTAAGAAAGAATTATAATTATAATAATGTGTCTTGAATTAGAAGATTTCGCATAAATTACGATCATATTTTTAAATATTAAATAACAAAAGATAATATTTATCTCAGAGAATGATCTCGCAGATGTTTGAAATATCGATCACATTCGCTTTAAAATTCTTTTGTGTCTTTCTTCCTTGAAGGAGATAGAAACTCGTGTAAATCATTGGCAAACGGTACAGAAAAAAAAGTTGTAGGACCTTTTCCGAGCGACGGCTCGCTTTAAGCAGATTTAGCCGCGAAACCAGGAAACGTTTAAGAGGGTGAAGCACAACTTCGAGTTAGGGGTTGGTGCAAAGTAGCTGAGATGAAGGAAAAAGAAAAAAAATATATCCCTTCCTTTCTGTCCATGTTTTCTCTAGATCCGTTGATATAATAGACGACCCGTTCGATTCTAGATTTTAGATCTCCTATTCGTTTATTCTGTATCTGGAATTTGTTTTTCTACAAGATACTTTCTGATTTCTAAATAAACCTTTGTAAAATTCGTGTATTTTCTTGTATGTTCAATTATAAATAGTAATCTAGTATCTGCATAATAGAGAGATATATTATATTAATAATTCTTTTATATTTTATATATATATATATATATATATATAAAATATATATATATATATATATATATATATATATATATATATACATTAAAGTTTCCCTTTGGGTCGGCGATAGAATATACTCATAGTATCTTCTGATTGTCGTAAAAGGCGACTAATAGGGGTTGAGTGTTAGACTGACGGCTCAACCTTGTAAAAATCCACTTGTTACAGAAACAATAGGGAGAAAAAGACAGACTGATAAAATAGAAATAGAAAGAAGGTTTCTTCCAACAAAGATCACTGATGCAAATCCTGAAGGAGACCGAGGCCTACCATAGGCCACATGTGTCGGCTGAAAATAAAATAAAAATTTGTATTAACATGAATTCATTTTATCTTTTAAATTTTATTGCAAATAGTTATAAACTTATATGTAACTGTATGTTAAGTTGGCATTAAATATACGGTTATGGTTTTTATGAGCGACGATAAGTAAAAAAGTCGTGCATCGAAAATCGAACGTTCGCCGCCGCCAATTCGATGCACCCTAATTTGATGAGCACGTGTCGACCAGTGACACTCCCACGCTCTGTTCTCGCTATTTTCCGTCGAGTTACAATGGAACATACTATATGACACACGTATAAACCATTAAATGATGGTTACGCTGATATACAGGCATATGTATACGTAAGATCGCGTGGAAAAAATTGTCAACGAGAAATTCGATTTAAAAACACTTGCTCTCTTTCTTTAGTTTTTTTTGCTTTTAACATTTTTGAATTTTATTGTGATTTATTAATAGTTATACAAATCATTGTCACATTTAACTCGAAGAAATACTTGAAGTTACATACAAGTTACTTATAGTTTGATGATTATTAAAAATATAATATAATTGCTACATCGTTTGACAATATAATATATTTATATTGTCAAATATTATATTTAATTTGAAGAAGTGTATAAAAATTACATACATTTCTTCAAAATATATATTAATAATAAATGAATTATTAATGAAAAATCGTTCATTTTGTCATAATCTTTTTGATAACCATAATCATTCTCACAATTAATCTAATAAATCAGCTTAACGATTTCTAACGCTTATCTGACTTGTTACTGAATAAGAAGAAACTCTTCGTTGATACACACAAAGAAAAATTAAGATATTTCATTAACAATCTATAACCATAGTAATAGTATTAGAAACCATCCCGTCCGACATTTTCTTTTATTAGAAATCCCGAAGATTATCTTCGAAGGATTTAGTATAACCCAAAATTGTCATGGAAATACGTTCATTGAAGTTTGGCGTTAGCGCGTGCATTGATTTGCCGCTCAATTTCCTTCGAATATTTCGTCGTAAAGGACACCTCCTGCGAGAAACTACATCCCTCTCTTTCACTCTTTCTCACCCTTAAGCCGACGTTTACTAGAATCTGGATACAATACAGTTCGAAACGCAGTTGCCTGTTTGGTAAGCCTGTTAAACGCAAACATTTGCAACAATACAAGCTGAAAGTGTATTTGAACGAAATATAGTACTTTGCTTTTTCGGATAAAAAGGGCTGGGGTGTTGCCCTTAGCCAGCTCGATTATCCACCGTACAAGCATCGGATCTTCTTCATCGTAAAAGAAACTGGAATGAGAAGAGAGAATCGTCATCAGAAAATGAGAAAGAAAGAGATAGCGAAGGGTCGGCCTGGCCTCCCTTTACGTTCTACTTCTCTTGTCCTCTCACCTGGGCAAAGGCGTGGCTTTTGCGACAGTGGTCGATAACGCTGCTACCGGCAGCGGGAGGGGTGAAATATACCCCTACTTTCACAACCACCAAAGATTTCCCTCCTGAAGGTAAGTGAACGCAACGAGAGCCTTCCTGCGAAGTACTTCTCTGAAGATTCTTGGCGACTATCCAATCGTTTACTGTTTATACACTGATTTTCTCCTGAACATAAAAAGGTATTTTTAAGTTATTTTATAATACATTTAATTTGCCAATAAGTTACGACAGATTTTGCAATCTTTTATATTATATTTATATGCGTGCAGAATTTTGTTTACTGAAATTTTCACATTAATTATTGACAAACCTAATATTATACTGCACTATAACGTTTAATAGAAAACAATAGTAGCTACAATTAAGTGAAAATGTCGATTATAGTAATAATAAATGATCAAATTTTCGATCAAACAGATATATACTTAACTGTAAATATTTTTTTTTTACGATAGACCAAAAGTCGGTTTATAGATTGCTATAAATGTTAAATAGATTTTTTTAACATCCATAGAATAAAATTTGAATAAGTTCAAACCAATAGCAAAGAGTATCTTGCACAACGACATTTTGGATTTCTTCCAAGGCCATTTTTTTAGAAATAAGGTTTATTTAACAAGCGTGAGCTTTTATAAAAAGAATTTATACGAGTGACGAAGACTATTTGGAAAAGGTCTCGTTGAACTTGTCACTAGTCAAGGCTGATGCATTTCTTATAATAACATTCGAACACGATATGCATCCAAGTAGATATTATATTGCTTCCACTATTACATTTAATTAATCTCCAAGAAGGAACATTCAAGGAACCAACTTCATTAAGCTTTTAAATGGTTGAAGAACTTGTTTTGTAGTTTAAAGTAGAAGCTTCCGATGAGTACAATTTACTGTTAAGTAATTTACTATAATTAATTTAGCTGAAAACTTAAAGAGAGAGAGAGAGAGAGAGAGAGAGAAATAAAGAAAATTAACTTAATGCATAACTTTTAATCAAAAATTGAAAATGAACAAAGAAAGAAAAGATTTTGATCAAAATGGACTGCGATGCCTACAACTACAATAAATCAGCATAATTATCATGACCAGCATATACCATAAAAATCATGATGATCTAATCAAAAAATTCGAGGATAAATCAATTGGAACTGTATCATACACTAACGATACAATCACGATATCGAGCTTATATCAGAGGGTTGAATAAGTCGTTCTCTGGTAGGCGGAGATTCAGCTAAAAACATCGTGTCAGCTTTACGCCGCTAAAGTGCAGATTTGTGTTAGCGGAAGTGAGGTAATAGCTTGCATGGAAGCTCATCGTTGTGTCTGTGTCCTATTATCTCATGATCCTCTAAAGCTTCAGCGTGTATGTGTATCCATATGAAAAAAAAGATTATTAATAATTAAAAAATCGATTTGGCATTTACACTAAACTGAATGAAAAAGTAACAAATTTGATGGAAGCTTTATAGTGTTCTATCTATACAAAATAATGCAAAAATCTCACTTAATATTTACGATAATCTTATACAGGATAAGAAAAAATAGTGACAATAAAAAAATCCATCTAGCATATATATATATATATACACACTGAACTAAACGCTAAAAAATTGGTTGAAATTTATCAAAAGATCGTCACCTTTTCAGATACGTTCAACAAAGAAAAGTTATCGCTAGGTATTTAGCAAACCGACAAGTCCCTTTAACGTCGTATCTAACAATGTCCAAGTTTTCCAGCCGTTTCCTACTAAATCGATCGAAGGTTCGGTACAAAAAGAAAAGCATGCCACAAGACAGGCCGCAAAACTTGGACAATGGAAAACACATCCGGCCAATTGTCACGCCCATGAGCCTCGACTTTTCCTAGTTACTCCTCCTCTCTTTCTCTCTCTCTCTCCCTCTCTCTCTCAATCGTCTTCTCTCAAAGATTCTAGGCTGTTTTTTTTGCTGATCAGTAGTAGCCTTGCTTGTGCTTCGCCAAGCAGCAAATCGAGCTTCCAATCAATGAAAAGGGAAATGTTTATGTCTTCATTTAGAAAAGTGCACGCGTTTATTCTTTTCATGTTTCCGCCTTTTTCAATCGATGTTTTTTTTTAGAAAATCTAGAAAAATAACCAAAATCTTTATTTCTAGATCACATTTGTACAATTTTATAAATAATAAAATTTAACGAATTATTATCAGGTAAAGGAAAAAGGTGTATATTTAGGACTAGCCTTGATGCGTTGCCGATCGAAATAGAAACTCCCTAATATGTCTAGGTAGGAACGATAAATCAAAATTCTTTCTAGACCAGCTGCTAAACACCAGAGGATCCCATCGATCGCGTGTAACCGGCATTATATTGTAGCTTCCTCATCGGCAGGATCGTTTAAATGGATTTAAACTGGAAGGAGATGGTCCATTGGAAGAGGGAGGTTCTTTGTCGTCCATTTTAAGGGCCTACTGAACGAAGAAAAAAACGTTAGCAAAAAGGATCTCTCTCTCTCTCTCTCTCTCTCTCTCTCTCTCTCTCTTATATATATATAGAAGGCGTGTTTCCTACGTCTTCTCTTTCCCCTTCTTTTTAGTGAATTTTTCTTCAATGGCATTTATCAAATTTGTCCTCGACTTTTGAATAAAGCAAAAAATACCAAGATAAGATAAAGAGAAGTAGTAGAAATCGATTTGGACTTTATACTGATCTCAGGGATTGTCTTAATATTCTTCTATATGTTTCTTGTTTTATCACATTCAAGGGACAATTTGGTGATTTCGTTGTAAAGGTCTAGGCCAAGAAAATAAAAGGGAATATTCGTTTACCCTTGGTGGAAACGAGCAAAGGGCCCTTTTAGAATCGGTCTCACGAGTGAGCACACCCCCGAAACGTCAGAGGCTAATTGATATAAACGCATGGCGTAATATACTTGTCATATAGGCGAGACCCTTTGCTCCACACTAGTACCATGAGCTAAAGCAAACGGGTGTGAGAGAAAGAGAGTGAGAGAGATGGGAGGGTTCTAAGGCCTAAGCCAGGATTACGTTAGTCGATATTAGACTCGGCGGTCTAATGTTGGACGATCGTCATTACCATGTGAAAGACGACCTGCAAGACACTGCAAACGAGCTTTTACGCAATTTATTTCTCAATCTGATCTCTTTTACATACGAGGAAACTATCCGATTCTCCTAAATTCTACCTATGAATATTTCGGAAAGTTCATTTAATTTTATTACGAATTAAAAATTTAAGTTCTCGTCGTATTAACCCATAAAAACTATCATAGGAAACGATGCCAAAAAGAAACGAGTATAATTATGAGGTCTTGTTATCATACAAAATGAGATATAAAAAGTAATTTATGATACTGATAAATTATATAAATGGTACAAAAAATCCGTATCATCAATGATCAAATCGTCACAATGTTGTTAACAATATTGAAGTAAATTTGCACGGAATGAAATTTCATTCGTGATAGCCTTTAAGGGTTCTACGATCATCGAAATTGTACTAAGTCACTTGAAATAATGGTTGGAAAGGTGTGGTGTTAGATAGAAAGGTTTAAAGAGGGTTCATTCTTATACTAAATCAGATATATCCTTCACGATTAAGCTCTGTCTAGAGGAAAATTAGAGAAATGAGGATAATTGTTGGATAATATTTTTAGTTGCAAATTTCAACATTTTCTATCTCAATGTTTCTAACAAACATATCATTGATAAAATAATTTTCTGTATATAAACGTTGTCTTAGCTAGATTCATGATGAAATCCTTAACAGGGTGCACCCTTCGATGCCCCATAAACGTATTCATGGCTCTATAGAACACGAGTTCGCTTTTCTCCGAGGGTTCCAAACTAACGTCATGAAATCAATGCTGTCGATATGAAGGCAGCCTTCCTAATAAAGATTGATGAGCTTTAATTAAACGCTCGATAAAAACGATACGTGGCCAAGACGAAATCAAAATGGGACAATGGACGATCAACTGGCCATTTAAAAGCGAATGTTACCGTCAATCGATTACGATGAGTCAGTATGACAATTCAATTGTTTCAACAAAATATTCATTTTTGAACGAAAAGGCTTTTTCCAAATATTCAAAACAATCCAATTATTTTCTCAACTTTATATACATATATATAAATGCTCATTTTTTAATGTACGAGCTTTTAGAAAGTGTTCAGGACGATTTAATAGTTTCTTCTCTTTCTTTTTTCAAAATACGTACTCACTTTCGAATGAAGAAGCTTCTTGAAATAGTTCCAGACCACCTGGTTGTTCTTCGGATCCCATAAATTAGAATTTGTCAGCGTTCCTTTGGCTCGTCCTAACAAATTTTCTGAATTTCACGCCTATTACTATTGTCAATGAGCAGATGTCATCTAACAAAAGGATCTAAGAGTGTATGCCTTTTCACAAGTTTACACAAAAAAACGTTCGACTCTATTCCTTCCATTCTAGTTTCTTTTTTTTTTTTCATAGTTAAGCAAAACGTTCCAATTGATGATGATCCTGATTATCAATAGAAAATACTTTCCTGTTTTACTAAATATCAACCGAACTTGTTAGCCTTTAAAAGGCAAAATTATTTCTATAGGAACGGTTAAGGCGTCAGTGCGTGAAATCACGTTTCAGCAAAATATTTGTATCCGTCGTTCATTCGGTAGCTATTGTAGTTGGTCATGGAGTAATGGGATAGCGGACTAAACGCTAGAATGGTTTGTGGTCACGAAATTTTTCTATGAATGAAAGCTACGCCCCAAACGGTAGCCCACCCAAATCGCTTAAATGTCTTTCAATAGCTTTGATATTTTCCAATATCTATTCGGATGCACAATGTACTACCATATTTGTGGACTATACATACAGATCGATCTCTGTACTGTGATTCCTATATTTAAAAAAAAAAAAAGAAAGAATATAAATTGTATAAAATCAGAAGAGAAAGATAGAAAGAAAGAAAGATGAAAGAGACATTGACTAGAGATAACAAAAGACGCATGATCCTCCTGAGACTTAGAAAGAAGTGAGGAGAAAACAGCTAATAAGGCGTATCAGTTACCAAGGAGACGTGATCTCCTTAACGGCAAAGAAGAATGGCGGACGAAAGTATAAGAAGAGGAACCCGAAGGAGACTTCGGAGGGCTGGAAAACTCATAAGTTTCAATTTACTCTGGGATCAACGTTCACCGACGGACATTACGACGTAAAACTCGAGCTCCATATATTGATTTTTACCTTCCTGAAAAAAACTTACATTTATTATATACATATATGTGTGTGTGTGTGTATATATATATATATATATATATATATATATATATATAAAGGAGATTAATTTGTACAACAATTTCATTATTTATGATACGAGCAAATACTTTCAATGGTTCACAATGCAACGGGGAACGTGAATTTCTAAATTTGAAATCAGCCTGTGAGAAACGTGAATCCAGAAATTGGGTCAAGTGCTAAGAAGATATAGAATGTTGTAATACGTTTATGGCAGAGCCTAATTCGTGCAGGTCACTTAGCCAAATTTTAAGAACAGTAGCAGAACAGTAGCAGACTTGTTCGATCGTCTCATTCCGGTTATTGTTATAACATGTAAACTACAGTAGTACACTCGTAATTTCGACGAATTGTACAAACAATATGCTACTTCGCTTTTAAAATTAGTGGGATCCATATATGTACATCTGGTACATTAAATATAACGAATAATTTGACTCTAATTTTCTTTTCATAATAATCAGCTACGCATTTTAATAATCTCTCTTTGTCTTTGCTATCAATCAAATAAAAGGCGTAGACACGTAGTTAGTGGGAGATCTTATTGTTAGCAATCCTCGAGCATTACCACCTGTGTCTTGTGATCATTCTCACGAGGGCTTAAAGGTCTCGACCTCTCGTGAGCATTAAAACGACACGGTCGTGCATACTCTAAACGTGTGTCATGGCAAAGGCTCGTTGATGGGTGCCGATCGTCATCGTATCCGTACTGTTCTCTCTCTATTTCTCCCTCTCTCTCCTCTCCTCTCTCTCTCTCTCTCTCTCTCTCTCTTTCTCTCTCTGGCCGTGGCCGAATTGAAAATAAATGCGACGCGTCTCTCTGTATATCTGTATTACCAGGTCTGACCGGTATACACAAGCACTGCTAAAATAGCCTCGCATTTAGAACACCCGGTACATACATACTTATAGCGTGCTAAGAGATCGACTGATCAAAAGTGCCAAATTGAAAAAGATCACCTTTCTTCCGTCCTCTTTTTTTTATGTTATTATTATTTTTTTTTATTTATTTATTCGGATTGATTCTTTTGCGATAAATAAAAAGAATGGAAGTAAAGAAATTATTAATCCTTACATAATTGAAATTGCTGAATAAATTCATCAATGTTTTAAACAATTTCATATAGGATCAAAAGTCTATCTGGTAAATAGATTTATTTATACGAATTATAAGTCACGATTGAAATGGATATAGTAAGAAAACTATCAATTTTACATGATTCAAATTTCTCGATATCTAAACTAAATTGTGCCAAACAAAGTTCATATATAAGATAAATTAATCTATTAACTCCCGAGATTCATAATTTTGAACTGTAAACCAAACGAGTTCATATAAAATCAAAAATCTTACCAGTAAATAAATCTATTTGCATAAAAAGTTTACGATAAAATAATTAAATTTGTAAACTTGACAATTGAAATTTCTCAATGTCTAAAATACACATCTCTTATTCTGTATCAAACAAATTCATATACGATCATCACGAGTGTTCTTTCACATAAATAGATCTATGTATTAACCATCGAATCACAATTTATATTCACCGATCGAATAATCGTCTCGACTCGTCGTGCTATTTTTACTAGACATTTATAGGTAGTATAGCAAACAAGTAAGATTGATGATTCGCTTGCTATAAAAATACGAAATAAACTTGTCCATGTGTCTAGGTGTGCGCGTGTGAGATGAGTCGTGTCTTCGATCAAAATATAATCTACGTTTCTATCATCATTTTTTTCTCCCCTGGCAATCTCGAATAATTCTTCAAGGCGCAACATCAAAGTGCATCGTAGGTTTTAGAAGGAGACAGAGACATTACTCTAACAGGACTAACGCGCTAGTTTTCACGAACCACGCAGGCATACGGGTCAACGAAAATAGATTCCCACACAAGAGTAGGAAGAAACATATCTAACATTTTGCCGCTTTTCCTAAATGCAGATGGCAAAATTATAACGTCATAAGTAGCCGTCGTATTCTGAAATAAAAATGCTTCGATTAAGTTCATATTAAAAAAACTCAACGTGACTTAAATATCTAATACAAAAATCTATGTGCTAACTTCGAACAAAGTAAAAAATTTCAATGGACCTCGTATTAAAAGCTTAGCATAACTTAACTATATCTACTGGAAATCTATGAATCAATTTCAACTAAAAACGCTTCAATGAGACTTCATATTAAGAACTAAAAAAGACTGTGAAATATTCATTAGGAATCTATGAGTCAATTCGAAAGTAGGTAAAAGATAGAAAATAGAAGATGAAGAGGAAAGAAGGAAAGAAGGAAGGAAGTAATCTGCAAAATACCCTAAGAAGGGGAAGAGAGAGTACAGCTCAGTATGTAAATGGAAGGCGAATACTTTGAATCTCGTGGTAAGACTGACCAATCAGGAAACGTCGGCGGGGGATGTGCCATAAATGTCGCGCGAAGGGTCGTGAAAGCTTGCCGACAGGTCGGCGCCACTGTACCGACGTTCGGTATACTAGTCTACATTTTTGGCGGCAGTCGTCCAGTCTAAGGTCTGATCCCCGAACCGAACGGTCATCCGAACTACTTAGGTAAAAGCTTTCTTTCATCGATCATCCGTGAAAATTAAAATAAAAAAAAAAAGAAATAAAAAAATAAAAAAGAGAAAAAGTTTTGCGTTTTCGAACAACACTTGCGAGTTCCATTCGAGTTAATCATAATAATCATATTCATAATTAATAATAATAGGGATATACCTCTTTTATCGAAAAGGGTGAATTAAAAAAGAGAAAAACGAATTGCCAAACAAAAAAGATAAAAAACGAAATTAGCATCATCGCGAGTGTATTCATTTGACTGAAGGCTTACTTGGAGTCGAAGAAATGCTGAAGAAGCCAACTCGAGAGAGAGAGAGAGAGAGAGAGAGAGAGAGAGAGAGAGAGAGAGAGAGAGAACATATTCCCATCGAGATATTAAACCAAGGACAATTTTAACGGAAGCTGTACTTGACCGTTTGCCTGGCCCTACTTTTATTCTGCAAAGATTTTAGTAGGAAATCATACTTCCACTAATCCCCCATATTTATAACACTATCACCTCTCAACCGTTGATCCATCGTCTTTCGTTTTTTTTCTTTCATGTCATATTATTGTTTAGTTATTTTTGTAAATGTGTGTATCATGAAGCTTGAAATAAATGCTAACAAATTATTAATCCTAATACGCTCTAATCGCGTATATGTAATCCTTTTAACGATTAGGTGTTTTTACAAGCAAACCAAAATTATATTGAATTTTGTGTCTAAAATGTATATACAATGTATTTATAAAGTTTTGGAACACAGTAGCCACGAATTTGTAACACCTAATCGTTGGAAAGACATTGGCTAAGCATAACCTTAATAATATATCTAATAAAATACTTCGATATAGAAATCTTTAGCTATTAGTGACCAGTCTATGGACGTCATTCGATGATAAACAAAACGTCGAAAGCATCGTGTTTCACTTTCTGAGTGTTTACAAATTCCAATAGTCTCAGTACCGGGAACGATGTCCATTTATACTTAGGTTGTAAATTAGCCTGATCAGATTAGCAAAAGATATCGAATGGTCATCCTGAAATGAAAATGTATCGCTTACATCACAAAAAGATACACTTGTATCTCACAAAGATCGTATACAACCGTTATAGTTATAATACTTTTTCTTCTTCCACTTCTTCTAGTAGATTGTTTATAATAATTGGCAAGGCTTTGTTTAACTTCTTACATAATGGAAGACGGGGTATTTATAACGTCGGATAAGAATAGAATTTAGGCGGACCAAGTGACGCCAAATCCAAGGCGTCTTTTATAGCCCCCTCTACGTTTCTTCTACCAAAATGTAAAATCATTTTTAATTATATTGCCGATCAATCTAATTATTTAATTGGCCCATGTGAACTCGATCTACGCGAGAAGAAAATGAAATTATTTTAAATGAAAGCTAATATCTTCTATCGATTAGATTTCATTCATAAAATTCCTGAAACGTTAGGCATGTAAAATACTTCGCATAATCGTCTAGACTTTGTCAAATGTTATGCAAGTTGGCTAGAGTCTTCCTGGCCAAGCATATTGGGCCAAGAACTTTGTTAAGCCAGTATGTACAAGTAAGGTGTGTCGATTCAACCTGACAATCGTTGGATTAGGCACGTGCTTACGACTTAGTACGAGAGATGCCAAAACTTTAGATTATGCGATTCTTTCAAACGTATTACGTTCCTTCCGTAAATGACGCAATGACGCATCGAATGGGAACGCAATAGTTTCGTATGTTCGGTATACGAAATATTAAAGAGTAAGGCACATCGAAAGATATTTCAGTTTTCTAGGAGCTCTGCCCTAGATGATTTGCTTTGGGTATATTTTTAGAAGTCATCTAAATTACATCTTTATTTTCTTAGAATATCGTTAAATAGGATGACGAATCTGTACGAATATTCGTGGATTAACGTTTTCTACTTAAATTCTTCCTAATAGAACACTTTTTGTATACTTTTCTTTTTCTTTTCCGGCATGTTCGAGGCAGCCACTCTGAATCTCAATGACTCAAACTAGATTGAATATCTTCGTGATTTTCATTATTATTTTGGAAAAAGAAAACGTTCATGAATCTTAGAATGATTAGGATAGAAATGTAACAATAACGGAGGATTATCGGTGACGTATTTAGACGAGTCTCGTCTTATTATTAAAACTGGCCAATAAGAATTCACGAAAATCGGTCAAAGTCAGTCGAAGACTCGTCGGGTATGCTACTTACTCCTCCTCGGATTCTTACTTCCACCTGTTTTCAACTAAAAACGGTCTGGGGCCCGGGCAGACTAAATATAACGACTACGACGAATGAATCCAGGACTCTTGCGTCACAACTCGTTGTTCGTAGGCGCGAGCTTTTCGCCATTGGATTACCGAAGATCGTTTCACGCTTTTATTTTATCTCTACAAAAGAAATTAGTATAATATGACGTAAAAGAGAGGGAGGGAGAGAAAAAGAAATAAATAGAAAAGTTTACTGACACAATATGAAGAAAAAATAACGATTCCTTCATATGCATAAAGGATTAGCGAAGTCTTAGAAACGTTTACCTTGACCTTTCCTATTGGATTAGATAGTATTCAATTCATTATTAGATTGTGTCTTTTTAATTAACCGTTCTATTCGACATCTTTTTAAAAAAATGCGACAGGCCGTTAGAACTTTACCAAGTAGTGCCAAATTAAAGAGTTAGAATTAATAGTAAACTGTTAATCGCTATGGAAAGGTGTAAAAAAAATAAAATGTGAAAGTTGCACGAAGTGACACGGTTATAGGTGAAATCAAAAATACGTAATAAGATCGAGTTTTGAAAGGCTAAATTTTACTTTCCTCGTCATCGTCCATAATACTTTTTTCTACCTTAAAATACGCGCATATAGTTGAAAGCGTGCAAACGATCGAGGCCGAGTATGAAGCTAGTCTTGCTAAAATTAGCGGGAGAGGAACGTTGCGTCAACAAAAAGAAAAGACGATGCTACTGTTTGTGTCGCTTACTTTGATTGGCCAATCCAAAGAACGCAACTGCCAATCGTAACGAGACTTATAAAAAAAGCAAACTAATAAATTTTGATTTATCTACACGAATCCAAAGAAATATTTTTTGTTTATTCTATCTCTTCCATTATTGTGGTTAATTAAATTGAACGGTTGCTTATCAAAATCGTTTCTTCTGATATTTTATTTAATATACGTTTGCTCTTTGATCTCTCTCTCGATAAATTTCTTAAGAAAATTTTCTTTATTTTCTCCGGAAAATCCCCGACACGCCTTACATTAGTTTCAATTTAACTCGCGACAGAAATAAACAAGAGAAGAGAGGCAGAGTTTCGATTTAATAAACGAAAGAACGTGCCGATCGGACTGCTATATCACCCGCACCTACAGTGCCTAGAGGAAGGGAAGACATCTTTAGCGTGGCAAGGTTAAAGAAACATATGCTTCGGCCCAGTGAAGGCGGATTTAAATTTAGCTTGTGCTTATGCAATAGAGAGAAAAAGAGAGAGTGAAAGAGAGATAGAGAGATAGAGAGAGAGAGAGATAGAGAGAGAGAGAGAGAGAGAGAGAGAGTTTAAATAAGAAAATTATGGAGGTTACGTAGGGTATTAAAAAATTCGGCTACCTCACAGACATTCCCAAGTTTTTCTCCTTTTTCCTTTTTTCATCCATTTTGATATCAACGATAACAACGGTGAATTACTATCGGTAGAAAAATGATTTACATGATGATTTAAAAAATACTTGAATGCAATGATATAAATAATTATATATGTTTAAATTAAATCTAAACTTCATATTATTTTTTGTTTTGTTTATATTAGCGAACGAGCGTGGTTAGCGACCGAATAAAGCGGCAAAATGGATGCGCGATTCAGGAGCAATCTCGACATGATTGGGCGCAACGAGCCAATAACGAGAAAAGCGAAATTCTGGCAAAGTTACGTTCGGGCTCTGAAAGGTAAAAAGAAAGTCTGTTAGCTAATCTAATTTTTTTTCTTCTTTCGCATACTAATCCAAATGTTTGGTTTCTATTTTATCCTATAATGTAGGTACCGACGATATCAGAGCTCCGGAACATACGCACAGACCACGCAGTATTTTCCGCACCGACTATCCCGAGTTGCATACCACCTCACCCACTTGGCCATTTGGAAAGTCGATTTTTGAAAATCCTATTCATGCGGCTGATCGTATCAACACCCCTGGATACAGGTATGTATTGATATAATGTCGATAAAAGCATTTCAACTTTACCATATCGATTCAGCAAAAAGATAGTAGGCAACGTCGATAAGCGCGTACATACTTTGTCGTTAAAATCGATTTTCCACTTTATCGAGAATCGAGAAATAAAGAATGTAGAAAACGTCGGTATAACTATGTTTATACTTTATCGATAAGATCATTTCTCGCTTTGCCTCGTCTAAAAATAAAAAAAATTTCACAAATTTGCTCAAACATTTTCGCGAAAAAAAAACGAAAGAGAGAAAAAAGCGATGTGGGTTGACATATTTCTGTTAAGGTATATGCCCGTTCACCGTGAGATCTACGGTTACTCGCCAAGGCAAATCTACCCTCATCAGTACAAACCCGTAGAACGCTTCACCCCTGGTACGTACTAAAGAACTCTGAGAAAAAGTCCAAAAAAAAGAGAATGAACGACGTCTGAAAGAATTCGAAGCGCGAAACGAAACAAAATATATATATATATATACATATATATATGTATATGTATATATATATATATATATATATATATATATATATATATATATTTCTCTTATGTTGTATATATACACATAACCATTTATATTATGTATAAATGACGAACTCGAAAGAAGAGAATAACCAGCGATAAAAGAAGGAAACGCGATAGATAAATCAGCTGCGAAGATTCGTTTTCGAACGATTATTCGACAGATTATATAACATATAAGAATGAATACAAAGAGATGTAATCGCGAATTCTCGATTGCTTTTGGCTTTCTATGTTATACATTCTTTCGGTATAATTAAAAAGTCATTCAATTAGAAGCCAAAAGTATCGATTAGATTTAGAGAAATATCGAAAGGATAGATAAATCATCATCACATGCATATCAGTCAATCCATCTCTCTCTACGTATCAACAATGCTTCGACGTCTCGACGTATTAAAAGAAAAAGAAAAATGAAACAAAAAGAAAGAAAAATATATTTAACCAAAAAAAAAACACAACAAACAAACTCAATACGCACAAAAAAGAGCAACTATATTGATGTCTTTTGTTAATACTTAGAATTTCCACGTGAGAAAGAAATTAACTGTAAAAAGAAACCGCATATTTATTAATAATCGTCTTTTACCTCCACATATCTCGTTTACCATACATATAATTCACCACTAATTATTTTATTTGTACCTAAATATATAAACATAATATATATATAAATCTCGTACCATATAATATGTGTTACATATGTATGTGTTGAGAGTGTATGCATATGCATGAGTGTACACGACATAAAATCGTCATCCTTTATGTGTATACACTTCGTATAAATACTAAAAAAATACATACATATATCGATTGTTTAAAGTATGATCGTTTGTCATCGCGACGATTCGTGTCCCTTCGTCATCCCATCGAAGATACGATATACGAGGATCAAGATCAAGAGAAAAAAAGGGACTGTCACAAGAAAAATGAAAGAAAATTCAACAAAATCATATATCGGTAGATCATCTTCCATCAGAACATCATCCATCTGTGTATCGTGCTATCGCTAAAAATTGAGATAGAGAAAAAGATAAGGAGATAGATATATACATATAAATTTTTAAAAAGAGAGAAAGAGAGAGAGAGAGAGAGAGAGAGAGAGAAAGAAATAGGAAGTGTAAGAGAAAGAAAGAAAAAGTCAAAGAAAAGGAAGAATTCTCTCTGATTTTACTTTCTTTCCAGGATCTAGCCCAAACAAGTGGCACTTACTGAATCGCATCAACGATTTGAGTGATCTTAGGCGTCAACAAATCTCTCGAAAATGGGAGAGAAGGGAAGAGATAGCGATTACTTATCGTGCACAACGCCGTCATTGTATTAGAAATACACTTGCGAGCAACTAACCACCACTTTATGATTTGTTAATTTATGTATTTATTTATTTTTTGTTCGTTTTTTATAGTCTTCTTTCCCATTTTTTAGGCAATACTCCACTTAATGTTTCTATGTTCTGTTCACCGAAAATAACATATAACGATAATTAATTGATTGATTAGTAAAATAGAAAAGTTTTCTTTAGGAGAGAATTTTTCGAGATATATATTTTTTGTATGTGTATGTATATTCAAAGTAAATTGTTAACTATTGCAGCCGAGGTGGAAGTCTTCGCTTAAATGTCTTATGACGTGCGTCGTAATCTCTCTAGGATGTATAAACGATTAGTACGAGTGGAAGATAAAGATAAAAAGAAAAAAGAAAATATATATGAAGAAAAACAGATGGACGATGGACGCACGGAAATTAAAAAAAAAAAAAAATCAAAATCAAATCGAAGCTCGGAAACGAATGATTTTTCGAGCGAAGGGAATACGATAGTCGCGAATCCAACAACAAAAAAAGAAGAAGAGATTTGCACGATCTGCGGAGATATTTATTTAATTTAATAAATGAACAATCAGTAGAAACGCCATACTTGAAAAAGCTGGAAATTTCAGCTGAGAATGTTATTATAATCGTTTGCTTCTCGTCCGATTCTTTCTTTCATTAGTGATTTACTATATTTGTTTTTTAACCCTCTATAGATTCTTTTTACGTTTATATCTAAAAAATTAATTATTACGTGGTATAAAAATAGTTTTAAAAAACAATTATAAATTATACTATATATATATATATATATATATATATATATATATATATAAAAATTGTAAAAATTCTTTGTCGATTAAATCAATTTTCTAACTTACCATTTCGTATAAGTATTGAATATAATTTATATTAATTTTTTGATATTTCTCAATAATGAATTTTTCAAAGAAATAATACTATTATAGAGGGTATTATTATAGAGGGTTAATAATTTTTTCTTTTGTGTTCTTATTATATTTATGTCCTATTGTTGTTAATTTTTTGACTGAATTGTACGACGAGAGTAAATTCTGAACGCGCTTAGAAAAAAAAGAAAAACAAAAACGAAGAAGTCAGTTGCATATTCTCATTTAATACTTTGCTCTAATCGGTAACGATAATAATAATACATGCACGCGTATAAAACGGTTATGTTTACTAACAAACGGCAAATTAACGAACTTAATTAATTCATTCATCAACTGGAAGCAAAAATTTCTGTCTTTTTCAGGAAACGGCATGTACTTTCTTTCCATTTTACCTATTCTCTCGATGGCCCGTTTATATATAATCCAACAATACCTAGTATGATCTCCTATTTTTTATTTTTGTCATATCTCCTCATAAAGAAATTGTTGCAAAATAATTAACTACCGCTATCGGCGACGATCGTAATCGATAAGATCGATAAAGAAAATATTTTCATACACTTAAACACCTCACATTAACACCTACACGAATTATAATTCATTTTCAAACATCATCCCAAGCAGTCATGGGCAATAATATTATAATTATTGTTTATAAATTACTACAAAATTGAAATTTAGATTCTATAGAAACTTATAAAAGATTGCTCATGACTTACTGCACTTGATTATTTTATAGTAACGTGCTATAGAATAAAAAAGAAAAAAGCCTAACGAAATAGATACAGATTCCTGATTTTATTATAATAACGCTTAGACACATAAACACGTACACATGGAATAAAAAAAAAATGATGCCATTATTTTTTTTAAAAAGGAAACGAAAATATGTAAACACTCCGTTCGACGCAACTCACTCACCCAAAATTTGAGATTTAAATTCAATAATCTTTTTTTTCACGAACGCAACGTAGCGAATGATTTTTGAAAAAACGTTATTCTTTTTGGATACGTGACCATCGCCGCTTTTTTCTCGTCACCTCTCAATCAGAGGACGACGTTTTTTTGAAGCAGCTTTTTTCCACCAGGTTAGTATGCTTTTTTCACCTTACGTGACGTATTTTTAGCGCGAAACGCTCACACTTTTTGCTCTGATCAAATCATTGATCAGAATTATAAAAAGCTAGTTTATAGGCACGGCTTATAAGATTTTTTTTCTAACGCTACGTCAAAATTTAACTAAGCACGTTTATACGACACACTATTAACCTCTACACTCTTATATATTATTAGACTAAATAATAAATAGTACAAATCGAAATTTTTTTTTTCTGAGAAGTTTTGATATTTCTCAGTATGTTCTTTCTACGGAAAAATTTCTAATATTTGTCATTTAATTATAAAAAATTTCGAATGGATCAATAAATTCGAATATCTCTATTCGAATTAGAAATAAAATTTAAATCAAAATATATAATTAAAAAATGTTGACATTACATATTGATAAGTTTATAAAAAGATTGATTTCAAGTTAGGTCGCGAGAAGGTGCCAAAGAATATGCTGCTGCATGATTTTTCTTTTAACTATCGTAGAACACCTTTTTGCAAATTGTTAGAATCACAGCTTTGTAAAACTAACTTGATTAAGCGCATCGGCATGATTTCAAATTGCACGCAAAAGCCTAGGATGCTTCATCGTTCGTAACTTTTTACCGATCGTGAGAGAAACGATTTTGGAAATGCATAAAGAAATAAGTAATAAAAAGGAATTAAAAAATATATTTTCAAAAGATCGGTATATGTACAAAAAAAAAAGAAAAAAGATTATACGAAATATATCGTTGGAGTGAAAAGGAAGCGCCGAAACGCTTATTCGATAGCATTAAACGTATTAAATCTATTGAAAATTTCTGTCCCTGTTTTTTTTTATTTTTTAAATAATTTTGAATAAAAAAAAAATAATAATAATAAATGTTTTACGCTTAAAAGTAATACTTATACACTCTTTCTCTCTCTCTCTCTCTCTCTGAAAATGGGACAAAACTTTTCGATATATTTGATATAATAATACGTAATAAGAGAAAATAGAGGATCAAATATAAATGTTAATATTTAATAAGACAAAGTCACGCTAATGACTTGTCTTTATCGTTAAAACGAAAGAAGCATAAAAATTCTTTTCTACAATTTGGGCGTCAGTAGTTTTTAGTGTTGCTATGTGAGAATTGGTGTTTTCTTACTAGGAATGTTAATTGGAATTATATAGTTATCAACGTAGGTCTATTAAAATATCAGGAAAAATATCTAATTCAGAAAATGAAAGATCAACGAATTAGATATTTTTGTGTATAATCGAAAGGAGTTCAATGTTATTCAATACAAAACAAAGTCGACATGTACTCCTTTTCATCGAAATAGACCTACTTAATAGATCAAATAAAGACAAGCAATTCAAAAATTAAAGAAAAAGGAAAAAAGAAAGAAAGAAGAATATTATAATTCAAAGCTTGGATAATTTTACAGAAAAATTTCGAATTGTTTGTCATCGGGCAAATCGATCGATCGTGTTTTAACACCTGGATAAACTTGTCCCTGTAGCAACGTGACTATGAATAATATGAATCAAGATTGTCCAGCTGTTAACACGAAATAATAATTGCATTTGATATTCACATACACAAATATAAAAATCTCTATACACAGCGAAACCATTTGATGCCGACAAGGCTTGGGCTGATCATCTGAATCGTTTGGCTGACATCGACAGACTTTATCCGAGCAGGTCGCCATTGCTTGCTCGACACATAAGTCCACCTCTCAGCACGAAGAAACTCTTTGATATTCATGGTAATTAATCAACATAATATTTTATAACGATCAAATTAACTCAATACAGAGGATATTTACTATACCTACGTTTGTTTTTTTTTCTTTTATTTTTTTTTTATTTTTTCCAGGTAACTTGTTAACCGATGATATCTTCCCGAGCTACTCATCATTGCTTCGCAGGAAACCTCTTTTCGATTTGCTCGAACCATCTCCAACAGCTCCAATCAGTGCCTTCACGAGAGATCCTTGGTGGTACCCTAGCTTTGCTCCTTATATTCCAAGCTATGCTCAATACAGTACACCGTTTTACCTGAGGGACAGCTACCTTAGTCCAATTAAACGTAGCTTCTTATGGAGCCGACATCCTATCAGACCACTTGGTACGTTTATATCTTATATATCTTCACCGTCAACGTTACACATCTTTTTTCTTTTACTTCCTTTCTTTCATTCTTTTTTTATCTTCTCTCTCTCTCTCTCCCTCTCTCTCTCTCTCTCTCTCTCTCTCGCTCTCTCTCTCTCTCTCTCTCTCTCGCTCTCTCTCTAATACACCTACTGCATTTTAAAAGGATACTCTTTTCTATATTTATTTTTGATAGTGATTATAAGTGTTGAATTTTGTATTCGGCGAATCGCATCATCGATGTTGACATAATTTTTGACACACATCGAACATAATCATCCTATGAAGAAGTAATGATTTTTATAGTATTCGTGTAAATGTTTTTCTTTTTTATCTTTTTTTTTCACAAGTGCGGCAAGGTATTAATAGAAATTAGATTGGTGTGTTAATCGCATTGAAAGGATTTATATTCTACAACCAAACAATATATCTGTCGTTTCAGGAGCATTATACTACTATTATTCGCAGCCAGTTCCAGTATATCACTTTACCAGCCCGTGGTACAATAAACATTAAGAACAAATAAGAAAAAAGAAAAGAAAAACAAAACGAAACAAATGTGAGCGATCAAACGAAAATGACCACAAAGTGTTTTATAATCTATTACCATTTTACTCTCCCAAGTTTTGTCCGTGCGTGTTTTAATTAAACTGAAATTGTTACTCTTAAAAAAAATGACTACAGGAAATCATTAATTACAATAACGATGATGACGATAAAATAATAGTTGTACAAATCTAAACTTGCTAACTAAACTACATATAATAATAATCAAAATAGACATATCAAACTACTCTGATCACTCATATCGATTAATGAGTTAACAGAGTATATTCATTCGATCATTATATTTATGTTCGTGAAATAATATCAACCATATGGAAGTGTTCGTATTAGTCTGATTGTTTTTTTATGTTATTATCATTCTTAACAGATACATCAGGAGATCATCTTTTTGTTTTATTTTTCTCATATATTTTTTTCATACACAAATTTCCGTTCGATTATATCTAACTAATTTTCTTTCATTTCATTCTATCTCTAAAAACTAAATACAAGTGTGATTTCTTAAGAAAAAAAATACAATAAAAAAAAAAAATAAGAAAAGGGGAAGGGCCACACACGCACAACCTTCACCAATCATCGCGAATTCCTACGTTTCGCGATCTCAACGTTCTCTCACCCTCTTGTGTCTTTGTTTCTGTATATTTATTGTTTGTTTTATATATATATATATATATGTATATATATATGTATATTTGATTTTCTTTTACTTTCAATCATTTCCATTTCTAATAATATCTATTATATGTGCACACTCTTTTCTTTTAGCTCACGTCTACTGATAAACTCTCTACGTACAACATATATGTTGCCCCTGCATGGAACGCGTGAATCGAATCTATCGACGATCGAAGGAAGTGACGTATGCAAAGTGAAAGTGAAAAGAGTATGAAAATTAAAGGAAAAAAAAAAAAAAAAACAAAAAAAAAATCAAAAACGAAAATAACAACAATATCAACAAGGAAAAAGGAAGTACGCTTACGTCTCTGGTATCCTAAAAAAAAAAAGAAAATAATAAAATAACACAAGATTCTGTATATCTCTCTTCTTAGTCAGTGAAAACAAAACAAACAAAATTAAGATTTAAAACTTGAGAGCATGGGAATTTTATTTATTTATTAATATTTTCTCGAAACGCGATTTACTTACATATATTGTATTCCACGTTCGTGCTGTCCGAGAATAAAATAATAATAAACACTGCCAAAAACTTATTGGAAAAATTTAAGCAAAAAAAAATATCTTGTCTAAACGTAAGTCTAAATTAAAAATGACCCTTTATAAAATTAGGTGAATAAAACATTACAGAGAGAAGATGTGTACAACAATATGCACGTTTATTATTTGAAAGTTTTACATCTTTAGGATGTTTTATATTACTCATAAGGATATATCTCTATCGAGATTCGATCGATGGTTATTTCTCTCTCTCTCTCTCTCTCCTTTTATTATTTATTTATTTATTTATTTGTCTCTTCATTAATCCCATTTTTTGTAAATATTCTTAATTTATCCTCTTTCTGTTCTTTCTTATGTTTCTTACACTACACAATATGATTCCATCGATGAATCACGATTGGCTTACCCATTTACAAATATAATATATATAATATATGAATCTGGGACAAAAAATGCATATCAAGGGAAATCACAACCACTCCATTATTAATCGTTCATCAAAAAAAAGAGAGAAAAAGAGGGAAGACCAAGGGGTCTTGTTTCGTTCATCAAACTTTTGTCAATCAATCAACAACAATAACGACGACGACGACAAAAAATGGTATTCTTTTTGAAAAAGCTTCTTAAAATATTGTCGGTATAATCATCATCGTCGTGCCATTACGTTTTCACATTCATGATTACTTGATCTCGACGAGTGACCGATGCATATCGGAGGAAGTAAAAAAAATATATAAGCGAGAGAAGAAAATATCTGACAAGTTTTATATAATATGAGCCAGTAACTATGAAAGTGATTTCATGGGCTTTGAAATATTGTAAAATATTATGCCTTTGAATTTTTTCAAAATTATTTCTCTATAACGAAACCAAAAAAAAATAGAAAAAGTAAGTATGTATTTATTTTTTTTTAATATAAATATAATTGTTTTACGTAATTTTACAATGTTAACCTGTTAACTGCATCACAGTTTATCCTAATAGTGTGTATCTTTATGTAGTAAAAATTAAAAGAACAATGATACCGAAACACAGAGTACTTCAGATAAAGAAATAAAAAAAAGAAAAATAAAAAAATTAGCAAGACATGCTACACCATGGACAGTTTATTTACCTAAGTGTGTCTTTCTGTTTGTCCGTCTATGTGGGATGGAGGCGTGTCTAAATAAAAGACGAACGTCCAAAGGACTTTGAGAAGAAACACCATACATATATTAATGTCATAACACAAAAAATTCATGATGAATATATTTGTGAAACACAGTTAACAAGTTAACAATATAGCGTATTATGACACAAAATATGTTTTTTAATATCTCAAATGTAACTTGGATCACTTCCATAATTACTAGATCACAACACACATACACACGCGCGCGTGTACTATGTGTGCTATGCTTTTCTTCAAGTATTCCCATTTTGTTTACTTCCTTCTTCTTCTTATCACTCTCGGCTGACCACACTTCATAGATCAAGTAACTAATTCAAAATGTCAGTATATTTATATTTAATCCGTAACAAGCGCTATAAAAAAAAAAAAAAACAATATAGGCAGCGGTATACATGTTATACCAAGATTAGAAATGCAACTTAAAAAATGATATTTGTTTCTCTATAATTTAATAATAAAGTTTAATAATAATAATAATAATAATAATAATAATAATAATAATAGTAATACAAATAATAGTAGCGGTAAAATAGTGTGGCATTCTAATAATATAATAATTCATTATATTGATTTATAATAATTAATTATGTTTATCAATTAATTAAATTATAATAATAATAATAATAATAATAATAATAATAATAATAATAATAATAATAATAATAATAATAATAATAATAATAATAATGGAAGGAATCACGTGTAGAAAGTAGTTACGTCGCATAGTAACAAGCGTGGCTTCGTTATCGATCGTTCATTTTATTTATACAACATGGCAACTTAGAAATATGAAGGATTCAAAAGTTACGCGGCTCTGATATTATTATATTGTTTTTATTTCTTTTATAGAAAAAATAAGTATATCCATTCAAAGATTTTGGATTTCTTTTCGTTTAACCGATAGCAAAATTAAAAGACGAATTTTCGATTATTTTTGATATAAAAATTGCCAATTTTGTATGAGAATGAATATCGAGGACCTCGTTTATATTTCTTGTATTTAATTATTTATTTATTTATTTATCCATTGAATTTGTATTATTTTATTTAATCATGGAAAAAGCTTGTTTACTTTCCGTATTCAAACTTTATCCTCCATTTTAATCTCCCATTTTTTCACGTACATATCTTCGTAATGAAAAACATCATTCATGATTATTAGTACGATTTCTTTTCTATTTCATCATAAATGGTTCTATTTCTCTCATCTCTTTTTCTTTATATACTTCCAATTCATTAGATTAAAAAATATAAATAATATATATATATATATATATATATATATATATATATATATATATATTTGAACATGCTTCTCGGTATGTATATAATTAATATTATCGTAGAGATTGATAAAATTAAAATCAACAATTTTTTAAATGCGATATTTAAAAAGAAACGATAAAAATATTGGAAGAAAAATGGAGAGAGATAGAGAGAGAGATAGAGAGAGAGATAGAGAGAGAGAGAGAGAGAGAGAAATAAAAAATAAAGAACATAAGAGCTACTAAAACCTCTAACTATGTACATTTGCAGCATTCTATGTTACGTAATCAATTGCAATGCTTATAATGAGAATAACAATTATAATGATAATGAGATGATTATGATCGTAATGATAATAATGATGACGATGACGATGGCGATGATAACGTTAAACGAAGAACAATGATAACAATAAATAAAATTAGTGGTAATAATTAATTAATCGAAAAATCTCTAAATAACGCGGACATTAATCAATCTCGATGCCTCTCGAACTTACACAAGCATGGAAGCAATAAATACTTAAAAGAATGTTCCGGACCATTAATACTCGACAAAAATTACTACAGCGGTTGCAAAATTACACAGAGATTGTTAATACAATTTATTTGCAATAACTTTAAATATATATATATATATATATATATATATATATATATATATAGTATATATATTTAAAAAAAAATACTTATATCATTTTATTAATGTATTGTAATTGGAAAATAACGTAGGAGAAATTTTCCAATAAATTAATCGAAGATACACAACAAAGTTATTGCAATTAAGTTGATTTATCTCTTATATATTTCTCTGAGCCATTATATCTTGGACTATCTTCAATATGGAAAAATGCAAGTTATTTTCATAGAACGTAGGCGTCGAGTCTCGCCTAGTTCGACAAAAAAAAGAGAGGGGAAAAAGAAATGATCGTATCGTTTCTGAAGTTACACCGCTTATCTCGTTAAGATGCAATCAACATAAAAAGTAAGAGTAATCTTACGCACACTTTATCTTTTATATTAACGGATTAGGATAGATTAGATCGAGCTCGACGTCTTCATGCTGAAAAACGTGAAAATAAGTCCTTACAGGTTTTAGCGATTAAAAAATTATCGTCCCGTCGGATCTGTACGACCTTTTTTCGTAAATAGACAAACCTTACCTTTCAGCACTGTCAATAAAGAGAATACTAATTGTTCATTCGGATCAGAAGGCTGTCATTTCTTTTTCGCAGGATTTCTTTGTGGTGTAGATGGTCTGCCTGCTTGACCGGTATTCATACCACCGTATTGATACTTTGCTTTCTTCTCTGAAGGTTTTAAGATCTACATATGAAAAGAAAATTACAGATTTTAACTACACGGACATATAAACGTGATGATTGCTTTTTTTCTTTTTTTATTTTTAATAAATGATCACATTACCTGGAAACTGCACATCAAAGTTTCGTCAACGCTCATCATGCCGCCAGCATTGTCGAACTCTCCACAATAATTAGGAGCAGAAAAGAGGGTGACTAATTGTCTCTTAGCGAAGAACTCGTAGCCATCTTCGACGACTTGATGAGCTCTACATATTAAATCCATGTCGTGTCGATTTAAGAACTTGGACACGACGTCTGGACCGAAGGTGAACGACACACCTCTGTCGTTTTCACCCCAACCCTGAACAAGTATAATTCAAAGATACAAAAAGTTTGTTTTACTCTCAAAAAAAAAAAAAAACGTTATAAATCCGATTTAATCAGATTTATGTTACCTGAACGTCTTTGTCAGGGTCGGACCAAAGTAGATCGCAAAGAAGACCGGTGTCAGGTACGTCGGTGGGTCTCATGATCCTTTTGATTTGCTCCATACTCTACAAAGTTCAAATATAAAAATAAAATACGGTATTATAGAATTAAGTAAGGTAGATTAGTTTCAAATAAAAATTAAAAAAATAAGACCACCTGAAGATCCGGGCTGAGGCCACCGTGACAACAAAAGATCTTTTCATCGATAATTGCAGCTATTGGTAGACAATTGAAGCAATCGGTAAAAGTCTTCCAAAGCTTTATGTTATACCTCCTTTTGCATTCATCATAAAATCCATATATCCTGTTTATGCTAGCACATTCATGATTCCCACGCAGCAGGAAGAAATTCTCTGGATATTTGATTTTATAGGCTAGCAAGAGACATATGGTCTCGAGCGATTGCTTTCCACGATCAACGTAATCACCGAGAAACAGGTAGTTAGCCTCGGGTGGGAAGCCACCGTACTCGAAGAGTCGCAACAAATCCGTGTATTGGCCATGAATGTCACCGCAAATTTTAAGAGGTGCTTCCAATTCCAGTAATATCGGTTGTTGAAGGAAAATCTCACGGGACTTCAAACAAAGTCCACGTACTTCTCCCTCCGACATCGTCACCGTCTTCCCCGGTCTGCATCCTCTTACTGTGCTCACATAAGTTTCAATAAATTATTCCAATGATCTCATTAGTTAATTATTCTCTATATCAATGAGCCTACGGCCAATAGCAGCATCGTGATTAGCAGCATCGAGCATACTCTATATTTAATACATATTTGTTTCTTTCTTCCCCTACGGGTCGGGGACAGAATATTATACCCACAGTATCCCCTGCTTGTCATAAAAGACGACTAATAGCGGTTGAGTGTTGGGGTTGACAATCTGACCTTGTAAAAACCCACTTGTTATAGAAACTTCAAGAAGAAAAGCCAGATTGATTGACAGAGATCACCGCGAATAAGAACTTCTGAAGAAGAGTGAGACACCTACCCTGGGGAATATGATATGCGAATGGATGGATGGATAAATGAATGGGATAAATGGAATATTTTTTTTTTTTTTTCATTTTTTTTCATTATTTTTTTTCATTATAATTCATTTATTTATCGTACAAACGTATCTTCCTGAGAGATTATTAATTATATAGTAACAGAAAACATACTCTCTACCTAATTCATTTATATATTATATTTTCTATTTTAGAAAAATCGTTAATATTACTCCTATATTATACTCCTTTCATCTAATTCATTTATATTAAAATTATCGTATGTTCTATCTCTCGGGGTAATAATGAATTATATAGCACAGCATAGAGAGCAGTATACTTTCTACATATAACGTATAGACTTTATTTATCTTACACAAACCATCAATATTCCTCCCATATACTCTGTGTTCACCTAACTCATTTATATTGAAATAATCGTAGAACCTATCTCTCCTATGAAACAACAAATTTGAATCATAAAGGTTACTCTATTAGAAATGTGTTATGTGTGTATACACACACACCCACAGACACACACACAAACGTAACGATTGAGAGAATCTATTATCGTCGCCCACCTACGACAAAAACGATATTCATTCTAGAAGGAAGAACGAGTTTCATATATTCTGTCCATGTTAGCAAAAATTTTATTCAAACGACGTACGCGCGTTCGCGATATATAACGCATAAGCGAATAAGTGACCTTGCTCAACTAAAAATATGGAACATAGAAAGAGAAAGAGAGGAGAGAAGTGAACGTTTCGCGTGTATACATACATATGATAATAAAGAGAGTCATTATGTAAAAAGCTAGCATAACAGCGATCTCCTCGTGACAGGTAAAGATGCAACAGAACGCTTAACGATCGATGATGCTCGTCCACGCGAACGATACTTCAACGTATATTTCGCGCCTTGTGGAACACAACCGATATATATGGTGGGAGGAAAGTCAAGCAGCTCGTACATATCGCAGCAAACTCGTTAACGACGCTTTTAGATCGTTTTCTTCTAAAACTATCCTCAAATTCTTATCGTAGTTTCTTATTACTAGCATGATGTCATTTTTAACGTTATTCTAATTATCATTATTATCGTTGCGTATTTCTTCATTTTACCGCGCCCGATTTATTTATAGACGTAAAAGAACTTACACGACGAACGGGAATCAATCCGTCGTAGATGGTATTGGAAAACAGCTTATCGTTCGAGTAGTCACATTCAAGTAAATAAGAGTAAAATCTTGGAGAATACTTTTCTTAGATTAAATGGAAATGAACAAAAAAGTATATACAAGAAGAAGGGTTTGATTTCTTTTCTTTTTTCTTCTTTTTTTTTCTTTGAAAGAACGCGGTTATAATGAAAGTATTCAAAAAAAAAGAAAAGAAAGAAAGAAAAATCGTGATAATCGAACGTATGTTCGTATCGAGCGAATAACAAGAAGTTAAAGAAAAGTTCCAACCTTGTGACGTTTTTTAATTAAAGGATTTCTTAGAATAATGATTATGATTGGCATCGTTTATTATCGACAATAAGAAGATGATAAAATAGCAAAACTTTGCACACGCGTTATAAAAGCCTCACTCGCGCGTGTATATGTGTCATTTATTTATTCGTGAATGTGCGCGCGCGTGTATATGCATATGTATACATATCCCGTTCTACGCTAATCAAATAAACTTTTTCCGATACTACGTTAATCAAGATGAATACGATATTTCTATCGTAAATTTATTTCGCTGATTTGATTTCATCTTTGTTAACAAAAATGATGCAATTATTGAAATTAGAAGGGCCCCCTGAGAGAAGTCATAGTACATAAAATGGAAGGGACAGAGAGAAAGAGAGAGGAAAGGAAAGAGAGAGAGAGAGAGAGAGAGAAATAAAGAAAAACGATATTGCTAACCGGTTTTCAAGACAACCTCCCCATGCTTCCGCTATCGTCCATGTTGTTGTAAGTACGTATCTGCGCGATCTTTCGAGCGCGAAAAAAACGGAGGGATAAGAAGAAGGGCAAGAAGAAAGTATAAACGAAGACCGAGTATCATTGTTACAATCCCTTTGGCAATAGTAAGTTTTTGTGTCTACCACGATTACTATAAAAGGACGCTTGAGATTAAGCGATATTAGGTGAACTAGAAAAAAAAAATAAAATAAATATATGAATATAAATAAAACGGAGTATAGCAGCAACTACTTGGATTTTGTTTGGTTCCTTGTAATATATGCCTACCGACAAAATCCGACGAGAAAATATCTTTTAGCTTGGCTTTCTTCTGAACCTGGTCTTTCTGCGTGTTGTACACTTTGAGCATCGAAAGGGCCGACGACGCACGTTGTGCACGAATGTATCGAGGAAGAGAGAAAGGGTGAGGAAGGGAAAGGGGAGAGAGAAAGAGAGAGCAAAAGAGAAGAGAAACAGAAAAAAATCGTTTTTCCTAGTTATTAAAAATAAATAAAATACGCCGTTAAACCGTTAAACTAGGCAAATCTCGAATAGTAGTACATTTTACGATATATTCGGTGTACTCGAAGAGAAAAAGGAGATCAATATTCTTCGCATTTATTCTCTAACTACGTTTCTTCTTTTTTGTTTCTTTACCGAAAATTTCCTACATATGTACGTAAAAGACGTTGGACTAGAAATAGATATGTATGTAAAAGCGAGCGAGCATCCGCTAAACTGTTGGAATAATCAATCTCGATCTTGTTAGATTAATCGTACGAAAGTAAAATGAAAAATCATAAAAGTGGGACGACGCGTACCGTTCGATCCGTCGCGCTCGCTCGAAAATAAGTTGTATACACTGGTGCTGCTGCTGCTGCGGAATAATACGCGATACGATATTTTTTTGTTGGATTTAACGCGATTATTTCATACGAATAAAAGCACGCTTCTTGGTGAAATCGAAAGCGAAGTTATCGTTAATAATCTTACACTCTGATTTTTCGCGAGTGATCTTTCGTTATCACGTACCTTCTAATAATCTTTGTATGAGGCTGTCGATGTTCAAGTCGACATCCGCCATTTTTTCTTGCCACTGACTAGCGCACTAACGCTCGTGTGCAATGGTTAGTAGAAGGGACTACCTCGGCACCTGCCGGTTTTACTTGCGCGTTTACAAAAAGAGAGAGAATACTTATAGACATATATGTTAAACGTGTTGCATGCTAAACTCTTATCGACTGCTGGTACCAGACATTTTATTATTCCTTTCTACTTTTTCTCAGTCTCAACGTTACTCGCTCTCTTTTTCTCTTTTGTATCTGATTGGCTCGTCTTAACGATTCTCACTTATGATTGGTCAGTCCCTAATACTTCTACTTCTGATTGATTCATCTTACTCGTTCTTGCTTCTGATTGGCTCGTTATTCTCTTCGCTTCTGATTAGTTAACCTCTTCCTTTTTTACTTTACTCTTTTCTAACGTAAGCTTGGAACCAGAAGACAAGAAGCAAGACGTTTGAAATAAAATAAATGAAATATATTGAATCAAGGTGTGAAAGCATATCACACTTCATTTACATGGATTTATATTTCGACATTATTTCATTGCTACTTGCGATCTTCATTATTACAAATTTTTTTCTGCAGTCTCAAGAATTTTACGTAATTCTTACGAAAACATATTTGCACCTTACCATCATGTCACGCAACCATAAGTTTAAATGACATAACATTAAAAATTTACGTTATTTAGTTATATTAAAATTGAAAAAAGTATGTTTCCATCACTTTGATCATATGGATTAATCGTATCATCATATTAATTTATGCAACACCCAGATGATTAGACGAATATCTACTATAAAATTGATTGTAAAATTCATAATAATGTACATTTTTTTTAACATAAGCAATTGCAGTATATTATGACAAATGAATAAAGACAATCTAAAGTTGAATATTTAGTATTATCCTTAACCATACTTTCGATGATAATCTGGGGGAGGATCTGTATAATCTTGTTGAAGGTTAAATAATTCTACATGATTCTTTTGCAAATACTGCAAGAAATCATGAAAATGCGATAGCAATAGTTGTATGCTTCTTTCATCTAAAGTAGTATAGGATAACATCCCGCCTAGTCTAACTGAAAATAAATGGAGATAAAATTTTAATGAAAATTTAAGTCTTAAAATATTACATATCTAGATTTATATAAAAAATATTTAGAATCTTTACCAAATAGTCGAAGTAAATGAAATGCTCCATACATTTGACTGGGCAAAACATCTGGATTATCATTCACCATTTGTATAAATTGTGGACGTTCCCATTTATATAACAATTGAAGACCTAAAGTAATATTAAAGTAATCCCTAATGCCTTTTGTTATTTCCATAACACTTTCCCTAAAATAAGTATTTAGAATTACAAATTTTGTTAATAATATGTCCCTCAACATAGATAATAAAATGTTATGGTAGCTGACCTGGTAGCTTCGGGTTTTCCAACTGATTTTGATTCTACATAATCATCTAGAATTTTATCAACTGTGTTTTTAACAGGCAAGACTGGTAACTTATGATGCTTTAATATTACTTCCGATTCGTCTATTAGAACAAACTTTAATTCTTCCGGTATCTTAATTTTGACTTCTACTTTAGTAAGATATTCTTCATTTTCACCAGAAGGTTCTACTCGGCTGCAATATAGTCAGTTTATGTAATTGTTATATGACATGTTTTGCTGTAGGTAAGGGGAAAATCTTGTTTATGACAAACCTGCGTTTTTTGCGTGGTCCTTCCGTTGTAACATCATGAGATGATGAAGGTGTAACAATACTACTAGCACTTTTATTAAGACGACTAATAGTTTTATCTACATTTGCTACTGGTGTACTAGCTCTACTATCAGTATCTTTTTCTTTACCAATATCACTTCTTCGTCCTTGAGTTTTGGAACCTGTACTACCTTTCTTATTTTTCTGTGCACTTTGTTGGTTAGAATGCGCTCGTTGAACCTCACGTTGTCTTTGTACATTAGCTTCATTATATTTCAGTACTCGACTTTCTGGCACCCACTCATCCCAACTAATAATACGGAAATATAAATTATAACATATAATAACAGTAACAAAATTAATTTTCTCTTATACTTGCTTTTTGTTCCAACCAGCATAGTGAATAAAATATTTGATTTGTTTCTCCTTTGTAATAGAAGATTTTAAACATTTAGCTTCATAAATCAAGGGTCCATGAAAACATAATACTTTTTCACCTATTTAACAGAAAATAACAGGACCTTTATAGCAACCAAACGTAAATGACAATTGTTCAACATAAATAAATTATTATTCAAGCTATGTAATAATAAGAAAATATACCTTCTTGAAATTTACACTTTGGAGGCATTCTAATAGTTTGTTGAATATTAATATCTCCAACCTTTTCTTTAACAGTAAAACTAGTCAAATTATCATTAGTTTCTACTTCTGACAGGTCAATGTAGACTTTTTGTACAAAAATAAAAAATAAGAATTTTTATTTATTTCTACACATTAATTAGTCTATTTTACACAGTTATTTGTATTTTTCACTCCATAGAAATATCCAGTTAGCAATCAACGATAAACAAAGTTATTTTCTTTAACCAATCACAACACTAGAAATATAAATTATTAGCAATGATATATAAATACGTATATATATATATATATATATATATATATATATATGAATCTATGTATGTATGTACGAATAGATATTTTTCTTATTTTTTCACGAAATATCGCCCAATATCCGCTAGTGCCCGTTTGTATGGGTTATTCGCCCGAACTATGTATATGATATGAAATTAAATTCCTTGAACGAAAACAATTGCTATACAAAATAATGATAAATCTTACATACAATACTTTTGTCAAATAATTAAATAAAAAAGGCAAATATTCCATTTCGTTCCAGTTAATTATAGATTATAATTAGACATGATTTTATATCGATATATTTAGGTAAAATCGCAACGGTCGATCATTCGATCGTCGTATATTATGAACACAGCCTAAAGGATATCCATTACCTCTGGTTTTATAATGGTTTCAAACAATAAGAAAAGGCGTAATTCTTGACTGTTTTTATGAACTTCTCATTTTAAAGACGAAGGTTTAATCTAGGATTTCGCTATATAGAATTTAAAAAAAAAATACATTATGTCTATGAAGTGCCGATACCTGTTTGCGTAGGTAAGTAAATAGTTAATGCTCAAATTTACCGAATCTGGTAAATAATTCTTACCTATTAGAAAATTCAGCGTATAAACGAAGCAAAAATTTTCCTACACATTGACCACTGCATTAGCATTACACATTGCCCCAAGAAATAACAAGCGGAATTGTGCTACCTCTTCGCATGTTATGTTATACTATTAGGAAATTCAAATTATGGACAAATGAGAAATATTTGTTTCGATAATACCACTGGCGCCATCTAACGTAGAAAGCGGTACTACATTTTAAAAAACCTTTAATACCCCTGGCGCCATCAAGCGTCGCAGACCTGCATTATATTTTCCCACTTTAATACAACGATCTCCACTGCTTCATGTACTCCTGTTAAAAAACGCGCATTTTTGCGACAATATCACGACCGATTATAGACATCCTGAAGTAAACATATACATATATATATATATATATATATATATATATATATATATATATATGTACATAAAATGGCTGTGGAATAAGTGGTAAAATACATTATAACCGATAATTAAACAAGGATTTGTTTTATGATATAAACTTTCACTACATATATGTTATATAAAGTAATACATATATAAATATTATATATATATATATATCTATCACGAATCACTGCCAGACGTACGTAATAAATAGTTAGATGCTAACAAAGTTGTATAGACTATCAGGAATCATATAAGTCTATAAAAATTAACAAAGAAAAATTAATAATTGAGAAAATAATTATAAAAGTTTAGCATATATTTTAATACATATTGACCTAGATACATACTATTGATTAAAGCATAATTTATTTAATTTCCAAGATTAAATTATAAATAAGTAGACGCTAGAAATATTCTATGGACTCTAAGGAATCATACAAGCCCATAAAAGTTAATAAAGAACTATTAATAATAGAGAAAATAATTATCAAAGTCGAGCATATATTTCTACGCCTTTTGTATATCTATATATGTATATATATACGTATACACACACACACGCCCACTTTCGCACGCACACATACGCGCGTAACGGGTCATAATAGATATCCTATTGCCAGAAAATTTGTAGTTTCTTAATAGGAACGCAGGATGATAGTGGAGGTCGATCTCTAAACTCGAACACTATTGGCTGTCACGCTAGATGGCAGAAATCGCAGCGCCATATTCGAATCGGTACCAATCAATTGTAGAGGCACATTATCAGCATAAATAAAATGAGAATAATAATAATAATTGTCACATTTAATTATTTCTCATGTTCTATAGACTCTTCGCAATAATATAATGTCATAGAAGTTTACAAAACTTGTCTAATAATCAACTATTTCGTAAATAATCGCCGGCTCGTATTGACCTAGATACATACTATTGATTAAAGTATAATTTATTTAATTTCTAAGACTAAATTATAAATATATGGATACTAGAAATATTCTATGAACTCTAAGGAATCATATAAGCCCATAAAAGTTAATAAAGAATTATTAATGATAGAGAAAATAATGATCAAAGTCGAGGGTATATTTCTACGTCTTTTGTATATCTATATATGTATATATATACGTATACACACAAACACGCCCATTTTCGCACGCACACATACGCGCGTAAAGGGTAATAATGGATATCGTATTGCCACAAAATTTGAAATTTCTTAATAGGAACGCAGGATGAAGGTGGAGGTCGATCTCTAAACTCGAATGCTATTGGCTGTCACGATAAATGGGAAAAATCCTCACCGCCAAATTTGAACTAGTATTGTGAAAATGTTTCTACATTCGCGAATAATATTGTGATTAGTAATGCCATGACAATTAATTATTATACACTCTTCGATTATTTTATGTCATTTGAGATTAGCTATAGAATAATTTTAACCATTAAATGTTTTATATATTGCCTATTTCACTTTCTGTTTTCATTTATTTATCCAATGTCGAATATAACCATATCATACTAAAAGAATCATAGAAATATTTTATAATTAGTTTCCGTTACATTTTATCTATTGTTATTATTTTCTAATTCCCCTGTGTTATAGTTTTCCTATGATAATGCCTAAGCATCTGTAGAGTCTTCAAGTCGAAGGAATTTTATTGGGTATGAAATGAAATTATACTTTACTATCGATACTTCAAAATTTTAGAAACTTTAAATGTTCTCCTTCTAAATAATATTCTTATGCCGCAGGTCTCCTGTGCAATTACATTTATGCAATGGTTGGAAAATGACCTTACTACCATATTCTGTGACGTTTCCCCTCAAGTACAAGACATACTTGATAAGAAATTTTACATCCTTTTACATGTTACTTGCATGTATTTGCATATAGAATTGGTTTACCCTAAAAGACATGCAATATATTTGTCGTTTCATGAAATAGATTGACAGAGACTTTTTTTGAAATGTTATATAGTCCAAGCATCCCTAAAAAGGCTATCTTAAAGGTATGAAAATTTAAGTGCATATGAAACGATATTACACTTTATTATCGACGTTTCAAAAGTTTAAAAACTATAAAGCTTGTTGTTTTAAATAACATTCTTGTGTCACAGGTTCATTGGTCTGACGATGCAAAGATTTTGTTATCAAGGAAAGCTGACCAATTCTAATAATTTATCATGTTTGAAAGAATCTGCGTTAGACAAAATTAAAATTGTATCTGAAATGGTAGTAGTAATTGAAAGGTTTAATTATAAGCATCTGTAATTAGTAATAGCTGTTCACTAAGGATGGATTTTGGAGATTCAATTATCGATACATACTACATTTTACAATTTTAGTTAGTTTTTAAAGAGTATGTTGATTTTGATAAACCATGGTCACAAGTAATAACAATATTATATGTTTCAGGTAATTAATGTGATATGCTCTCTGCAGTTCCATCTTGAAATGTCATCCAAGTATATTCTATCACAAAGTTAATATAATTTGTTGACGTAGAAAGAATTTGACATCTTCTTTAATACATTTCACTGCATCAAGTATAAGGATCTATTGTCGATGATCTAAAGAATAGACTCAATCATCTTGTGACATGTTCTACAAAATTCTGAGATTTTGTAATTGATCACTATGAAATCTTCTTGTTAGCATCGAAAGCACTTGTTGGGAGAGTATTACTTATTTAATTTCATAAAAATAAACTCCTAACATTTAAATATTGAAAATAATTAGAAGAATCTATAGAATGAAATAATATTTTTAATGTTTGCTAGAAAGCTGTTTATGATTAAAGATTTCGTAAGTAGTATTGGCCTGTCATCATTGAATTCAATTATAACAAAATCTATACATGGCCTTATCATTATATCTGTAATAAGACATGCAATATAAGAATACTATTTAAAAGGATAAGATTTATAATTTATACAATTTTGAAGCATCGATGATGAAGTGTAATATCATTTCATTTCCAGTTAAATTTATACACCTTCAAGGTTGCCTTTCCACAGATGCTTGGATTATATATTATTAAGAATCTGAGATTTTTGAGGCAATATGATAACTAATTGTCGCAGTGAATAGGTGTACGCGTATGCATTGGGTGTGGATGATATATATATATATGTAGATATACAAAAGAAGTAGAAATATACGCTCAAATTTGATAATTATTTTCTCTATTATTAATAGTTCTTTATTAACTTTTATGGCTTGTATGATTCCTTAGAGTCCATAGAATATTCATAGCGTCTACATATTTATCATTTAATCTTGGAAATTAAATAAATTATGCTTTAATCAATAGTATGTATCTAGGTCAATACGAGCCGGCGATTATTTACGAAATAGTTGATTATTAGACAAGTTTTGTAAACTTCTATGACATTATATTATTGCGAAGAGTCTATAGAACATGAGAAATAATTAAATGTGACAATTATTATTATTATTCTTATTTTATTTATGCTGATAATGTGCCTCTACAATCGATTGATACCGATTCGAATATGGCGCTGCGATTTCTGCCATCTAGCGTGACAGCCAATAGCATTCGAGTTTAGAGATCGACCTCCACCTTCATCCTGCGTTCCTATTAAGAAATTTCAAATTTTGTGGCAATACGATATTCAATATCACCCTTTACGCGTGTATGTGTGCGTGCGAAAGTGGGCGTGTGTGTGTGTATACGTATATATATACATATATAGATATACAAAAGGCGTAGAAATATACCCTCGACTTTGATCATTATTTTCTCTATTATTAATAATTCTTTATTAACTTTTATGGGCTTATATGTTTCCTTAGAGTTTATAGAATATTTCTAGCGTCTATATATTTATAATTTAGTCTGGAAAATTAAATAAATTATATTTTAATCAGTGATATGTATCTAGGTCAAAACGTGTCGTCGATTATTTACGAAATAGTTGATTATTAGACAAGTTTTGTAAACTTCTATGACATTATATTATTGCGAAGAGTCTATAGAACATGAGAAATAATTAAATGTGACAATTATTATTATTATTCTCATTTTATTTATGCTGATAATGTGCCTCTACAATTGATTGGTACCGATTCGAATATGGCGCTGCGATTTCTGCCATCTAGCGTGACAGCCAATAGTGTTCGAGTTTAGAGATCGACCTCCACTATCATCCTGCGTTCCTATTAAGAAACTACAAATTTTCTGGCAATAGGATATCCATTATTACCCTTTACGCGCGTATGTGTGCGTGCGAAAATGGGCGTGTGTGTGTGTATACGTATATATATACATATATAGATATACAAAAGACGTAGAAATATACGCTTGACTTTGATAATTATTTTCTCTATTATTAATAATTCTTTATTAACTTTTATGGGCTTATATGATTCCTTAGAGTTTATAGAATATTTCTAGCGTCTATATATTTATAATTTAGTCTGGGAAATTAAATAAATTATATTTTAATCAGTGATATGTATCTAGGTCAAAACGTGTCGTCGATTATTTACGAAATAGTTGATTATTAGACAAGTTTTGTAAACTACTATGACATTATATTATTGCGAAGAGTCTATAGAACATGAGAAATAATTAAATGTGACAATTATTATTATTATTCTTATTTTATTTATGCTGATAATGTGCCTCTACAATTGATTGGTACCGATTCGAATATGGCGCTGCGATTTCTGCCATATAGCGTGACAGCCAATAGCATTCGAGTTTAGAGACCGACCTCCACTATTGTCCTGCGTTCCTACTAAGAATCTAAAATTTTTGTGACAAACGATATCCAATATTACCCGTTACGTGCGTATGTGTGCGTGCGAAAGTGGGCGTGTGTGTGTATACGTATATATATACATATATAGATATACAAAAGGCGTAGAAATATATGCTCGAATTTGATAATTATTTTCTCTATTATTAATAGTTCTTTATTAACTTTTATGGGCTTGTATGATTTCTTAGAGTCTATAGAACATTTCAAGTGTCTTAATTTTTATAATTTATTCTTAGAAATTAAATAAATTATATTTTAATCAGTGGTATGTTTCTAGGTCAAAACGTGTCGTCGATTATTTACGAAATAGTTGATTATTAGACAAGTTTTGTAAACTTCTATGACATTATATTATTGCGAAGAGTCTATAGAACATGAGAAATAATTAAATGTGACAATTATTATTATTATTCTTATTTTATTTATGCTGATAATGTGCCTCTACAATCGATTGATACCGATTCGAATATGGCGCTGCGATTTCTGCCATATAGCGTGACAGCCAATAGCATTCGAGTTTAGAGATCGACCTCCACCTTCATCCTGCGTTCCTATTAAGAAATTTCAAATTTTGTGGCAATACGATATTCAATATCACCCTTTACGCGCGTATGTGTGCGTGCGTACGTTGGCGTGTGTGTGTGTATACGTATATATATACATATATAGATATACAAAAGGCGTAGAAATATACCCTCGACTTTGATCATTATTTTCTCTATTATTAATAGTTCTTTATTAACTTTTATGGGCTTGTATGATTTCTTAGAGTCTATAGAACATTTCAAGTGTCTTAATTTTTATAATTTATTCTTAGAAATTAAATAAATTATATTTTAATCAGTGGTATGTTTCTAGGTTAATACGTCCCAGCGTGTATAGTACAAAAATGCATTATATTCGATAATTATAGAAATATTTATATTATGATATAAATGGTTAGTATAAATATATGAGAACATAATATAATACAAGTATATATTACTATAAAATCATGAAATAATAGTATATTCGATTATTATTAAAAAGACGGAAACGATCGCAGGACTCAAATAATTTTCATATAAAATACGGAAACTTAAAAATTTTTATCTTAGGGTAGTTGACCATGTGTAATATTAACTTAAACGGGCCTTTTCTTAATTTTTACGATAACCAAGTTAGTCTTCTTTTCTTTCAAGGCATAAATATCGAAACACTCTCTTCCTAATCGCGAGATCTTAAGAATTAATATTTTCGATAATAACTCAATTAATCAAAAAATTTCTATCGTACACGGGTGCGTACATGGGTAATTTAATATTAAACAAGAGAACATTCCTTTAAACATTAAAAAGACTTAAACTCACGAGAACTTTAAAATAATATCGAATAAATATTTCGATACATAAATTTTCATCTGGGGGCAATGGTCTTGCGTGATATAAACATAAATTGCCCTTTTCTTAACTTTGACAATAACCGAGTCAGTTTAAACTTGAACTCCAACCAGTAAACATCGGGACTCACAAAATCTAAACGCGAGAAATTAAATTTAATACTTTCGGTAATTCATTAATTATTTAAACAATCATTAATGTACACGAGTACAATTAACTAATAATTAAACAATAGTACATTCGTTTAAACATTAAGACGATTAAAACTCGCGAGAGACTTAAAATTATATCGATTAAATATTTCAATACTTAAAAATTTCTTTTTGCGGTCGTTGGCCTTGCATAATATAAACTTAAACAGTTTTTCACTGACTTTGACAATAACCGAGTCAGTTTTACTTTGCACTCCGACTCGTTAACATCGTGACTCTCTAAATCTAAACGCTAGAACTTGAATTTAATACTTTCGGTAATTTATTAATTATTTAAACAATCATTAATGTACACGAGTACAATTAACTAATAATTAAACAATAGTACAATCGTTTAAACATTAAGACGTTTAAAACTCGCGAGAAATTTAAAATAATATCGATTAAATATTTCAATACTTAAAAATTTCTTTTTGCGGTAGTTGGCCTTGCATAACATAAACTCAAACAGTTTTTCACTGACTTTGACAATAACCGCGTCAGTTTTACTTTGTACTCCGACTCGTTAACATCGTGACTCTCTAAATTTAAACGCTAGAACTTGAATTTAATACTTTCGGTAATGTATTAATAATTTAAACAATCATTAATGTACACGAGTACAATTAACTAATAATTAAACAATAGTACATTCGTTTAAACATTAAGACGATTAAAACTCGCCAGAAACTTAAAATAATATTGGTTAAATATTTCAATACTTTGAAATTTTAGTCTGGGGGAGTTGGCCTTGCATAATATAAACATAAACGGATTTTCACTGACTTTGACAATAACCGAGTCAGTTTTACTTTGTACTCCGACTCGTTAACATCGTGACTCTCTAAATTTAAACGCTAGAACTTGAATTTAATACTTTCGGTAATGTATTAATTATTTAAACAATCATTAATGTACACGAGTACAATTAACTAATAATTAAACAATAGTACAATCGTTTAAACATTAAGACGTTTAAAACTCGCGAGAAATTTAAAATAATATCGATTAAATATTTCAATACTTAAAAATTTCTTTTTGCGGTAGTTGGCCTTGCATAATATAAACTTAAACAGTTTTTCACTGACTTTGACAATAACCGAGTCAGTTTTACTTTGCACTCCGACTCGTTAACATCGTGACTCTCTAAATCTAAACGCTAGAACTTGAATTTAATACTTTCGGTAATGTATTAATAATTTAAACAATCATTAATGTACACGAGTACAATTAACTAATAATTAAACAATAGTACATTCGTTTAAACATTAAGACGATTAAAACTCGCCAGAAACTTAAAATAATATCGATTAAATATTTCAATACATAAAAATTTCTTTTTGCGGTCGTTGGCCTTGCATAATATAAACTTAAACAGTTTTTCACTGACTTTGACAATAACCGAGTCAGTTTTACTTTGCACTCCGACTCGTTAACATCGTGACTCTCTAAATCTAAACGCTAGAACTTGAATTTAATACTTTCGGTAATTTATTAATTATTTAAACAATCATTAATGTACACGAGTACAATTAACTAATAATTAAACAATAGTACAATCGTTTAAACATTAAGACGTTTAAAACTCGCGAGAAATTTAAAATAATATCGATTAAATATTTCAATACTTAAAAATTTCTTTTTGCGGTAGTTGGCCTTGCATAACATAAACTCAAACAGTTTTTCACTGACTTTGACAATAACCGCGTCAGTTTTACTTTGTACTCCGACTCGTTAACATCGTGACTCTCTAAATTTAAACGCTAGAACTTGAATTTAATACTTTCGGTAATGTATTAATTATTTAAACAATCATTAATGTACACGAGTACAATTAACTAATAATTAAACAATAGTACATTCGTTTAAACATTAAGACGATTAAAACTCGCCAGAAACTTAAAATAATATCGATTAAATATTTCAATACATAAAAATTTCTTTTTGCGGTCGTTGGCCTTGCATAATATAAACTTAAACAGTTTTTCACTGACTTTGACAATAACCGAGTCAGTTTTACTTTGCACTCCGACTCGTTAACATCGTGACTCTCTAAATCTAAACGCTAGAACTTGAATTTAATACTTTCGGTAATTTATTAATTATTTAAACAATCATTAATGTACACGAGTACAATTAACTAATAATTAAACAATAGTACAATCGTTTAAACATTAAGACGTTTAAAACTCGCGAGAAATTTAAAATAATATCGATTAAATATTTCAATACTTAAAAATTTCTTTTTGCGGTAGTTGGCCTTGCATAACATAAACTCAAACAGTTTTTCACTGACTTTGACAATAACCGAGTCAGTTTTACTTTGCACTCCGACTCGTTAACATCGTGACTCTCTAAATCTAAACGCTAGAACTTGAATTTAATACTTTCGGTAATTTATTAATTATTTAAACAATCATTAATGTACACGAGTACAATTAACTAATAATTAAACAATAGTACAATCGTTTAAACATTAAGACGTTTAAAACTCGCGAGAAATTTAAAATAATATCGATTAAATATTTCAATACTTAAAAATTTCTTTTTGCGGTAGTTGGCCTTGCATAACATAAACTCAAACAGTTTTTCACTGACTTTGACAATAACCGCGTCAGTTTTACTTTGTACTCCGACTCGTTAACATCGTGACTCTCTAAATTTAAACGCTAGAACTTGAATTTAATACTTTCGGTAATGTATTAATTATTTAAACAATCATTAATGTACACGAGTACAATTAACTAATAATTAAACAATAGTACATTCGTTTAAACATTAAGACGATTAAAACTCGCCAGAAACTTAAAATAATATTGGTTAAATATTTCAATACTTTGAAATTTTAGTCTGGGGTAGTTGGCCTTGCATAATATAAACATAAACGGATTTTCACTGACTTTGACAATAACCGAGTCAGTTTTACTTTGTACTCCGACTCGTTAACATCGTGACTCTCTAAATTTAAACGCTAGAACTTGAATTTAATACTTTCGGTAATGTATTAATTATTTAAACAATCATTAATGTACACGAGTACAATTAACTAATAATTAAACAATAGTACATTCGTTTAAACATTAAAATGACTTACATTTGCGTGAAACTTCAAATAATATCGGATAAATATTTCCATAATTTAAAATTTGTTGTGTGTAGGTGGAGGATATTTGGCCTTGTATTATATACCGATTACTGGACGGTTACTGGATCAGTCTTTCATTGGATTCGGACGAGTAATGATCGAAACTATCTCAGGATGTCTCTCTTGCACCCATAGACGAAGATTTAAAGTGAGTATATTTCTATATGATACATCCCTCGAATATCTCATTATAACAGTGTTACTGATTATTTCGTTTGAATTATTCTGTTACAGAATTTCATTGCAATCGCGCCCGCGAAGCAATGAATTAATTGAGTGTTTGTATTCGCTGAATAAAGAAAACTATCGCGAAGTAGAAGCAGTGTTTGTTCGTTCGCGTTTCGCGATTTAAATGTCAAGTGTTTTTGCGAACGACTGCGTGCAATGCAGTCGTTAGAGTCAGTGTTTGTTCCCGAAGTTTAATACTTTTTTAACAGTCGCACAGACTGTATATATAAAAGACAGTAGAGTTTCGCGAAGTAGAGTCAGTGACCGTCCGTTTAAAAAATAACTGTCGCGTAATAGAGTCAGTGCATCACCGAAGAGGATGACCTCGACCAACTTCGACGTCGACCTACCTCATTTTCAACCAGCTACGTATCATCCACCCTCAATTTCGACCTAAAACGCGGACGAGTGTTTTGGAGCCGTCGCAGAACTTCATAAGTAGTGAGTGAATTTTACAAGTACCTCCGATCGTTCGATCATTTCGAGGATGAAAGGTCCGAATCGGCACGAACGATTGGTTGTAACTAATTAGTAATGAAAGATTATACTTTCAGAAGTATAAGATAATAGCAATTGTGGGGACCATTGAATCTACACTGAATACAGCTTTACTAATATATTATTTCATTCAGAGAAAATAATATTTTTGTTTATATCGGTATCCAGAATTGTTCATTTTCCGTTACCTTTCTTAATTTAAATTTAATTAATATCAAAATTTTCTCTTTCACAGTAGTAATATAATCTTTTCTTATTCCTTATTTGTTTTCAGCTAGTTTTAGGTAGTGGGATCGTGAACTCGAGAAAGAATAATTAATAAATAAGATTATTTTACTAACATTTGAATGATGCACAATATACGTAAAGTATTATTAAATAATATTTAAACAATAGCATAATCTTAACAACGTTATGATGACTGTCATTTCTATTTCTTTGTATTTACTTTTATTAATTATTATATATAAATCTGGGGTGGGACCCATAAGAGGGGCTTATGGGTGTGGGCCTTTTGGCGGGCTGCTGTCTCAGCATCGTATAAAACTTTACGGTGGGACTCTTGGGATGAGCCCTCAATGGGAAAAAATCGAAATTAATTTTGGTACTCCGGTTTGGTCTGGTGAAGGCATATTCATTATGTCCACCTCTCGCTCTAAACTTTATCGTGGTAACATGCATGCATGTTCCATCTTCCTTCTCTTATCTTTCTCTGCTTTTCTTTTTATGTTTTTCTGTTCACCGTTAAGCGAACCATCATTATCATCATCATCATCATCATCGTGGGAAAAAATCGAGCTCGATTTTGGTCGAATGGTGATCGATATTCAATGCGTACACCTTGCTCTTGTTCTGCGTTTTGTCGTTGTCACGTGCGCGCACGTTTCAGTTTTATCTTCTTTTCATTTTCCAGCCTAATTTTACTTGTATTTTCCCGCCTATTTTTACTTGTATTTTCCCGCTTTCTATTTTATTTCGTATTTCTTGTGTTACTCTTCTTTTTTTTCACAGGGATCATCGAGGGATCATCGAGGGATCATCGAGGGATCATCAAGACGTCATCGAGGACTTATCGAGGGATTGATGTTCATCATAGATTTTTACGCGAAAATACGGGAAGGATAGGGAGAAGACTCGCGCGTGTGTCGGCTGGCGCAAGCGTGGGTGTTCTTGCGGGCGCGATAAAATTTCGTTTGATTGCTCGTCACCCCGAATACGCGAATTGTAGAGTAGAGTCATCGTTCTTTGTAACACTCACGTGGGGGTATTCGGGCGCGATTAAAGGTCCTACCGTGGACTTCGTTTTATTTGCTCGTAAATTCGATCGGTTTAACTCGCGAACGCGTATTGTAGAGTAGAGTTAACGTTTTATCTAACTGTCACGTGAGTGTCGCGGACGCGATTTAAAAAGTCTTACCGAGGACTACGTTTTTATTGTTCGAAACTCGGAACGCACGCACAGTAGTGCTTAATAATCCGTTATATCTGAAGTGGACGGTGTCCGGACGGTGGAGCTTTCTGTAAGAGGGGCTTTGTACGTCTCCAGTTAGCTGAGAAGCCTGAAAGTCTCCCGAAGCGGAAAGATATAACGTGTCGCGATCGTGGAACGCGGATATTAGAGTAGAGTCACCGTTCTTTCAACACTCGCGTGGGTGTTCGGGCGCGATTAAAAGTCCTTGTCATGGACTTCGTTGTATAGTTCGAGATTCGGGATACAAGAACGGTGCCACCTAGTAATGTAGTACATAGCTACTGACTAGGGTCCTGTGAATCGTTTAGCGTAGGGACCTGGATTAGTCGGTGGCTTATGTCATTCCGAATTTCAACCCAGAGTCACCGTTTTTGTAACACCCGCGCAAGTGAGTGCTCGCGGACGCGATTAAAAGTCCTACCGGGGACTTCGTTTTGTTTGCTCGGTATTACCTCGCATACGCGGATATTAGGGTAGAGTCACCGTTAGCCCGTGGGTCTCCAAATGCAGCAACCTCCACGTGGTGAGACCTGGGTCGGTAGTACTTGTGATACATATATATTGAATGTTAATTGTGAATCATGTAACGCAAGTACTACCGAGCGAATGGCTGCAATATAATCAATTACAATTACTTAATTTTTATTTTTCAACATTTCGATTAAATTCAATAATTTTATTATAATGAAATGAAAATTTTACGTTACAGTCGTGTTATAGATTTTGCACATTTTTTTTATAAAGGTCAATTGATTTCTTAATTTTATTTTAATAAAATCAGAGTAAAATATTAAAATCATATATTTCCGAAAATAATGTTTCTTTATATTAGCATCCAGAATCTTTCAATTTCTTTTATTTTTCTTAAGATATTCTCTAGTCTATTCTATCCCGTATTCGTTATACATCGTTCAAATAATTCTAAAATTATCGAAAGTATTTTATTCGAACATTTTCTCGTGCTGTTGTGTTATATTTCTATTAGCTATTGAATTTTAATGATCAGTTTTGTTAGTTTGGGATAAAATAGCATACGTGTATATAGTTTTTAGATTCCTATATCATGTATTTAATGTTTCTATATTTTCGTATAATAGATCGAAAAATGACGTGTTCGCGGGCCTAGGGAAGCCATGACAGATGACGTAACGCGCATGCGCGTGGGTCTGTTAAGCTCCCGCTGTTGGTACTTCCGCCATTGGTTCTTCCGCCATTTGTAATTGTTTCGTCGTGTCGTTGATATCAGACCCTCGTCGTCCCGTTTGTTACAGGTAATTAATATATTATTTTTTAACGTACATCTTGGTCTTATATATCAATCGATTTTCGAAAATGCGTTTTTCACGCGTGTGAATTATCAAGTATGGGCATCGTCTCGTTTAAGAGATATTCGTGAAAATAAAGTCGTTCTTTTGCAGCCTATGACGTCACACTTATTTCTCGAATTTTCCAGCTTTATTTTCGCGATATCGATACTTTTCTCGTCTTTCAACGATGCTCTAATTAATAATTCTTCATTAATTAGCCGTGCCCAATTGTATTTCGGCGTATATTCGAGTTTCATATATATATATCTATATATATACGTGTAGATATTTTTCTTACGAACAAGTACAAATATTTGTAACTTCTGCACGAATATATATTCTTATACAATTAATTTTCTATTCCACTAATATCAATCTGAAATTTTTCAGCTTTTCGAACAGCTTGCGAACAATAAGAAGAAAAACTACGTCGTGGTACGGCAGAAATAATATTTGAAACGCAATCGTCCGGTACGCGCACGTAAGTCTATATATTTTCAAATAAATACGGCGATACTTTTAATCGGGAGAGAAAATAAAGAAAGAGAGAGAGAGATTAAGATATAAACAATAAATAATAGCTTGATTCCGAAAATTTAGGAAACAAGTCTATACAAGTAAAAACAGATATAAACAATCGAAGCGGTGTTGCCATTCGTCCTCCGCACGAGTGATTTTCTAGATGTGTTCGAACCTGTTCTCGCTTCGTTAATTCCCGTTTGTTTACTTTATTAATATTATATAGATTATTTTGTAAGCTTCATTTACGAATCATTTAAGGATTATTCATCTTATTTTATATCATAACAGACTTCGGTATACTTAGCATTTGTTGCGTTGAATAAAAATATCGCATTTACACGTTATATACACGTTATATACATATACATATTTATTCATAAATTTAATCACTTTTATTCTATATCAATAATACTCTTGGATTTTTATAAATTTATAAATGGATCTCCATACGCAGCTACCTCCATGTGGTGAGATCCGGAAGTCGGTATTGCGAACGTTTATGTTTTTTACATAATACAACGTACGCACTACCGGGCCAAAGGCTGACGTTCGGTGCATTAGAAAATATTTTTGATAAAATTTTAATTCGTTAATAATTTTTGCAACATATTTTACATTGAATTTAAAGAATGTTAAGGAGCACCGAGAATAATAAAAATTTAATTGAGGTATAACAAGAGTTAAATTAAAATAGAATAAAATTTCAAGATACGTTTAATCGCTTAATTAAATATGATAAATGTTATAATTTTAATATTACCGCTCCTCGTCTAGTTTTACTTCGATGCTATATCTATTATGATTTATAGGTATCCATGCAATTACTATATTTCTGTGAACATATCCCTATCGCGATTATATCCATTTCTAAACGATAGATACGACGCGATTTTGATTGTTTGCTTTTACACATTGATTTTTCACAATATAGCTTACAAATTTTGCAGTTACATCTTTTGAATGATATTCTTTTATTATTATGGCATGCAAAAGATGTAATACAAGTTTATAATTTTAGATCATGTAGTTTGAATAATATGATATATGATATTTAATATTTTCTATTCGATACACATAATATTTAATATGACAGAAATTGTAAAAGCAAAAGCCACAGCTTGTTTTAACAATCATTTCTTCGACAGGTCTTCAGTTGTCGATCGCGCGCAATGCGATCTTAGAGTCAGTGCTTGTGCGAAATATAGTTTGATTGTTTTGCAACCGAGCGAGTTGCTTTAAAAATCAGATAAAATCAAACACAATCGCGAATTAGAGTCAGTGTTGTTCGCTGATTAGAATTTCTCGGTCGCGTTAGTAAAACAAAAAACAAGAATTTATGTCATATTCTTGTTAAAACTATTTGTTCGCCGCGTTGTTAGAATCATTAACACACTTTCGGCCAATACGGTGGAAGAGGATTGCGTTCGCGATAAATATTGTTATGGTCGAAAGTGTGTATTTAAAACATTCATCCTATGCATCTTTAACGACGAATGTAAAGCCTCGTCTGGATACAATAACATGTAAGTATATTTCTTTCTTCCAATCGTTACCTCTCACTCATCGTTGAGATCAAATATTTTTCGATCATTTTCATTCATCAAAGATATCCTTTCTATATGGAACATATAATTAATCTTTTTCTATACGATTTTAATTGCAGAATAATCAACGGTATCGTCGATTCAACGATTCAACGATTCAACAATAATTTCAACCAACTTCACGACGTCGTTCGACCAACGTCGAGGGGGACGAGTGTTTTGGAGCCATCGCAGAACTTCTCAAGTAGTAAGTGAAAAATTTTAAGTTCCTCCGGGGCCCATCATGCCGAGGATGAAAGGTCCATATTGGCACGGGTTACTGGTTGTATTCGTAGATGTCTTTCGTTCGAAACGAGCAAAAGTGTCCGTGATTAAGATCTCTTTAAGATTTTATTCACGAGTGGTTCCCTATACGTGTAGTTAACTCTTATTATTGCCAATTTATTATTATTGTATATATATATATATATGTCAGGCTAGGGTCTTCTTGTTTCAAAGTCGTTTATAATTAACAGTGCTGTTAATTAGCACTTTTTTCCTCGTCTTTGCTCGCGATATTAGTAATGAAATCGGGCATTAATTTACCCGATTTCGTCCAAATAAAGCATTATAACGTTGTTTACGTTAAATGCATTGCTTCGTACTTAGTTTATTTAATCGCGATTTGATACGATATTTCGATATATCGATATACCAAGAAATGAGCAAGAAGACAAACCCCTTCCGCGACGGATAGATTCTGTCAGTTAAGTGGTGGATCATAATCCCCGTTCTTTCATTAGAACAGCCATTTAATGAAAGGAATCGTCCGAGGTTGTTTTTGAATATAAATTAAATTTTTCAATAAATTAACTTTTTCAATAAATTAAATTTTTCAATAAATTAAATTTTTCAATATATTAAATATTTCAATAAATATTTTCTCGTAGAGTCACAGTCCGCTTAGGCCTAGTTTATAAGTTAATCATTTTTTAGATCAGGATTTTCAGCTCTAATTATATTAATACCCGTTTCTCCCCCCCCGTGCTTTCTGCGTTCTCATCCATGCGTTTGCCCAGGTGTTACTCGTATGGGTGAGAAACGGTTAACGTGGGTTAGTTATATAATAATTGTAGATTTCCTTTTGGCGGCTGTCATTGTGCTGGTGATTGCAACGGTGTACCTTGCACCTGTATGTGCGTCTTAGGTGGTGCATTGTACATCGTTTCGCGATAACTTTTAAATCAATAATAAATAAATATAAATATCTTATTATGTTAAATATCGTTTTGCATAGAGTTACCACATTGTTCTGTGGAAAATTATAAATACTCGTATATATTACTAGTATCCATGTATATACTAGTATGTACTAGTATTTTTGCTTTAGTCATATATGCAATAATCATTAGCCTTGACAGACGATTACAGCAATTGGTACGTACTCATAATATATTAGAAAAATACGCGGTTGAACTAGGGTGACGGAGGTGCCCCGGGGCATGCTCTCTAGTGTAGGCCTTTGCACCCTGGTGGTGTGTGAGAGAACCGTGGAGTGTGTGTGTTGGTGTGAATGCTTTGCAATTTTTAAATATAGGTGATAGGCAGGCAGGTAGCATACCTTTTCTGAGCGAATGTGAACATTTATATTATATAAGTAGGTAGGGACCGGAAGACGTTGGATCCGATTCTCACTCAGGAGTGGGAAGTCCCGTCTACGGGGATTCGCGGAGTTTCAGCAAATTTTACGATCTTTCAGCATGTCTGAATTATCTTTTATCCTTTTTTTTCGATTTTTTGCTGATACTTCGCATCGCACGATCTGTATCAGTAAAGAACAGTTGGAAAAACTTTGCACCCAATGAGAACATTAGATTGCATCCCATATCTTTTGAACTTAGCAAAGAATTTCGAACTTGTTCTATACTTAGTTATAAATTAACGCTTGCACTTCGCGATTCTTTAAATATTTACGAATCTGTATATACAGATTTTTCTTTCTTTTTCCATCCCAAATCTCATAACCGCATAATGCGTATGTATATATACGAGATATATACATATTTCATACCTACATGTCGATACTGCTACCGCGGGTCGCTCAAAGGCCCTTATGCGGTGTGTATTAGAGTTGTATAAGGTTTTTTTGCAACTCTTCGTTAACGTTCTCTATACGTTAACTATTATGACTATCACCATTACTACCCTCCCCCTTTTCCTCCTTTTGTGTGAGCTCTCGCTCACGGTAGAATATACTCGCGTACGCGAAATGGAAATATTACGGTTCTCGTGGATCTTAACTTTTTACCGTAACTTTTTTCATCCTTCAAGTGCAAGCAGTTAATCTTAGTTTGTAATAGGTTCATCAATTAGAATGAATATAATGTCTGCTGGAGCATTCGATTAAATGTGCCTGTGTAAATGTGCACGGTTGGTGGATTCTTTGAGTCCATTGATTGTCCGCAGGCTAGGATAGCTTAACGGTATACAAGTCAAATATTAATAAATCTTTCATTTTTCTTTTCTTTCTTTTTTAATATGAATAAATAAATAAATAAAACTTAGAAAATCGAGACGCACCCAGGTAGAGCAGGAACGCAGTTAAGGATACGCGTTGGGATTCGTCTGTGCCGTTTGGGGTGATGCATTCGCGAATTTTGCCATGCCACAGTGGTTTAACTATTTAGGAGAAATCGATACTTTACGTCGCAAGCGCTTACTGCTCGTTAGGTTAAGCTAAATAAAGAACAAAAACCAAAACAGAATAAACAACCAACGAACCAGTGTTGTTTACTTCCCAACTCCTTTTAGCTTGCGTCTATTGCGTCTCGTTAAATATGCATAGGTTAACACGAGCGGTTTGAGTCTTGTTGGGTAAAGTGAGATCAGGTCGGGATAGGTCGGTTTTAGATTAGGGACGATTTCATTCTTATAGTATAAACCACTGCGGTATGTCAATTTTCGTGGGTGCGTTGTTTCGAACGGTAGGGCGTTTTTTGACGCGTAAACTTTTCATGCGTCGCACGTAGGGAATGCTCCAATGCAGTGGTTAGGGCACGAAGCAAGAAGAGGCTATGTGCCGAAGAGGCCCCCACAAATTGTGGCTCAAGAGGGCAACTATCGACTACGAGTCATTTTTCGAAGGTGGTCGGCATGTCGAACCCTTCGTTGATGGCTCGTGGTCTTATCAAAATCCCATTTACCCCTTTACCACGTTGACACTTATGCTCGTAGTAGTTTGTTCCTGGATCGGAGATGATGGACCATTCCATCTCCTTGCTACGGCGTTCCGCACACGCGTACGATATTTGCTCGATTAGAGTCAAGCTTTTGCAATGTCGTTATTAGTTAATAGAGTCTTTGCAATTTCTTTTTTCTTAAAGTAAAGTCGAGTCATTGAATTTTTCTTTTAAAAGTAGAGTCAATTTTCCATTTTAAAGTATTGTCTTGTTTGTCCCCCTTGCTTTTGTTTGTTTGTTATTTTTTTTTTATCTAAAATCGAGCCGCCCACCCTTTAAATTTTAAATTAAAGTCGAGTCGCCCACCCTTCAAATTTTAAATTAAAGTCGAGTCGCCCTCCCTTTTAAATTTTATATTAAAGTCGAGTCCTTGCATTTTAAAGTTTTAAAATAAGTAAAGTAGAGTCATTTCTTGAGATAGATTTTTAGTTACAAAACTAGAGTCACGCTCGTTAATTATTGTGTGGACGTCCGTGGCCTGCAGCAGCATTGGCACTCAGGAGTGCATAGGGATTACTCAAGCATGTTGATTTTTAATTCAGAATAATCGGATGTTTTTTTTTTTACCTTTTATTTTCATAACTGCATAATGTGTATGTATATATACGAGATATATACATACTTCATACCTACATGTCAACAAAGCACTACCGCGGGTCGCACAATGGCCCTTATGCGGTAAATAATGTGAAGGCAGGATTGTAAAATCATTTTTACAATTTCCTAATTTTACATCATCATCATCATCATCATCATCATCCTTTTTAAATCAGACTTTCATTATTCTGATTATTCAGCTTATTCTGATTATTTTGCTTATTCTGATTATTCCGATTATTCTGATTAAAAATCTACAAGACTTGATGATTGACAATGAGGAAGGATAATATGCCTGCATTCAGAAATGCAGATGAATATATTATAGTAAGGATATACATTTCTCATTCAGAATGATCAAAAGTAAATGAATGAACGAAAGCACTGATGAACATATATTTAAATATTTCGCAATATACTTTTCAAGAAACAAAAGTTATCTAATAATGAATAGGAAAACTACTATTCAATCCATATATAATACTTTAATTATATTTAAACAGTGCAAATAAATCGAAAGACATTTAGAATCATTCTGATAAGAAATGTGTAAGTCTTGCTAAATGAATACAACGAAATGAATGGCAGCCAGCACTCAGGAATGCATATTACAATATGTCAAGGGTATTCATTTTTATTCCAAAATGTATCAACAAATGAATATGAAATGAGAGAATTAACAAGTATATATATGAGAGAGGGAAAGAGAAAGAGGAGGTATTTTTATATGTATATATATATATATATATATATATATGAAAGTTTCATAAGATATATTTAGAAGATATAAATAGTATTAGCAAATGTTAATACATATGTGAAAGAAATATGATTATTTTGGAATAAAAAATGGATAAGTCTTGGTATATAAACGAAACGATTGAAATGGCTTGCCCGCACTCAGGAGTGCATATGATAGGTCCACAGTAAGTACATACCTGCATTAAAATGCAGATGAACATATTATAGTAAGGATAGACATTTCATATTCGGAATGATCAAATATGAACGAATGAATGCACCGATAAGGATACTTAATGAAGGAATATATCAATCTCTGATGATATTTGTTTCAATACGTTAAACTTATTGTATTTCATATATATAATGACTGATGGATATTTAAATGGTGCAGAATTGAACGAAAGAAAATGTGAATCATTCCGATAAGAAATGTGTACGTCTTGCTAGATGAATAAAACGAAATGAATGGCAGCCAGCACTCAGGAGTGCATATTAAAATATGTCAAGGGTATTCATTTTTATTCCAAAATGTATCAACAAATGAATATGAAATGAGAGAATTAACAAGAATATATATGAGAGAGGGAAAGAGAAAGAGGAGGTATTTTTATATGTATATATATATATATATATGAAAGTTTCATAAGATATATTTAGAAGATATAAATAGTATTAGCAAATGTTAATACATATGTAAAAGAAATATGATTATTTTGGAATAAAAAATGGATAAGTCTTGGTATATAAACGAAACGATTGAAATGGCTTGCCCGCACTCAGGAGTGCATATGATAGGTCCACAGTAAGTACATACCTGCATTAAAATGCAGATGAACATATTATAGTAAGGATAGACATTTCATATTCGGAATGATCAAATATGAACAAATGAATGCACCGATAAGGATACTTAATGAAGGAATATATCAATCTCTGATGATATTTGTTTCAATACGTTAAACTTATTGTATTTCATATATATAATGACTGATGGATATTTAAATGGTGCAGAATTGAACGAAAGAAAATGTGAATCATTCCGATAAGAAATGTGTACGTCTTGCTAGATGAATAAAACGAAATGAATGGCAGCCAGCACTCAGGAGTGCATATTAAAATATGTCAAGGGTATTCATTTTTATTCCAAAATGTATCAACAAATGAATATGAAATGAGAGAATTAACAAGTATATATATGAGAGAGGGAAAGAGAAAGAGGAGGTATTTTTATATGTATATATATATATATATATATATATATGAAAGTTTCATAAGATATATTTAGAAGATATAAATAGTATTAGCAAATGTTAATACATATGTGAAAGAAATATGATTATTTTGGAATAAAAAATGGATAAGTCTTGGTATATAAACGAAACGATTGAAATGGCTTGCCCGCACTCAGGAGTGCATATGATAGGTCCACAGTAAGTACATACCTGCATTAAAATGCAGATGAACATATTATAGTAAGGATAGACATTTCATATTCGGAATGATCAAATATGAACGAATGAATGCACCGATAAGGATACTTAATGAAGGAATATATCAATCTCTGATGATATTTGTTTCAATACGTTAAACTTATTGTATTTCATATATATAATGACTGATGGATATTTAAATGGTGCAGAATTGAACGAAAGAAAATGTGAATCATTCCGATAAGAAATGTGTACGTCTTGCTAGATGAATAAAACGAAATGAATGGCAGCCAGCACTCAGGAGTGCATATTAAAATATGTCAAGGGTATTCATTTTTATTCCAAAATGTATCAACAAATGAATATGAAATGAGAGAATTAACAAGAATATATATGAGAGAGGGAAAGAGAAAGAGGAGGTATTTTTATATGTATATATATATATATATATGAAAGTTTCATAAGATATATTTAGAAGATATAAATAGTATTAGCAAATGTTAATACATATGTAAAAGAAATATGATTATTTTGGAATAAAAAATGGATAAGTCTTGGTATATAAACGAAACGATTGAAATGGCTTGCCCGCACTCAGGAGTGCATATGATAGGTCCACAGTAAGTACATACCTGCATTAAAAATGCAGATGAACATATTACAGTAAGGATATACATTTCGTTCAGAAAGATACAAAAATACGTAAGGAAAAATGCACTTGTATATATTGAATGACATATAATAAATGAAAGTATATAATTAATAAATATTTAAATTTTCTACTCTCATAATTTTTCTTTCGAAGAAACGAAATTAATCTAATAAATAAATCAAGAATATTTCATACTCTTCCTAATACAATACGTGTATTTATATTTAAGGAGAGTGCAAATGAATGAAAAGAAAATTTGTATCTTTCTGATTAGAAATGTATAAATCTTACTGTGCGAGCGATATGATATTGAAATGAACAGCCTTGCACTCAGGAGTGCATAATATATGTCAAGGGTATACATTTTTATTCCATATTATTTAAACATGATTATCGAATGAAAGACATTATAATAACATAAGAATGTATATTTTTATTGCACATCTACATATATATGAAAGATTCAGAAAAAATTGAGATAGAGAATGACATGGCAATGATTTTTTAGGAAATGTTTATGCGTATATTAAATAAATATAATTATTTTGTGGAATAAAAATGCATAAGTCTTGGTATATAAATAAAATGAACGAAAAGGCTGCCCCACTCAGGAGTGGGGATGAAAATAGTTTAGAATAGGGACAGGCATGCATTCAGGAATGCACCTGGGATACTCAAGCGTGTAGATTTTTATTTCAGAATAATATTAAATTTTTTCTATGATTACTACTATGTAATAATTCTATAAAATCGATAACCACGAGTTGTAAAACAACTCATATATCGTAACCATCATCATCTTATTATATGGATTCTAATTATTCTGATTAAAAATCTATAAGACTTGATGTAATTATAGGGAAGTCAGGATCTGTGTTAAAACAAGCAGTGGCGACGAAATAAATTCATGAGCATATATATGCAAGAATATATTAAAACTTTTTGTTTTTAATACGCGTAATATTTTTCTATTTCATATACATATACAAAATACATGATTCTAAAATTGTCTTATCGTATTATTATATTTTTTATAATTTAATAGATGAAAAAGTGTCTTACATGTAAATGATGTAATGTGTACATGAGATACTTTATGTAACTGCAATTTCGCGTTAGTATAAACGTAATAATATGAGATATGTGTACGTTATCGATTAAATATGGATTTGATCTCGTTATGGATATGTTTATGGCAGTATACAAAATTGCGTATGCATTTTGTAAGACGAAACAAGGTGCAGTATATGTTTGCTATTTTTCTTGTTCTTTTTTTTTTCTTTTAACGCGGCTTAATTCTTAAATATTGTGAAATATTTACATATTTTTTTCTTGTTTTCATAACGTATCTTGAATAATTTATAATATGTATCTGTAATTGTATTAATTAATTGACAATTTATTATGCAATTCCTTTTTTATATATATTTATATCTATATTTTTACTTAAATGTAAAACATTTTTTTCTAATGCATCGAGAATTCTACATATTCAGTGCTAATTTCGTTTTTATTTTAATTTTTTTTTCCCTTTTATTTCAGCATTACAATCTATGGCTAAATATATGTACATAAAATTTTTAATTTATTAAATTATCAAAATTATGAAAATGTTTAGCCATGGATTGTAGATATAATTTTGTCTTTCCACACATGCGTTTTTATGTAGTTTTCTGTTACAGAGAGTCATCCTTTTAACGTTCCGAGGTTAAATATTGGAAAATATTCCTTTACGTATCAGTGGGTATTAACAAAAGTGTGTTGGAAGTAATATTTCAAGATTCGTCGTACTATCATAGTATATAACATTAAAATATATTGTTTAAATATTATGAATACCTTATGTAAAATAGATTTGTGTTTCAGGTTTCTCAAATGCTAATCATCATGGACTTGAATGAAGAATTGGAATTATAAAAAATAAAAATACGTTTGAGGATGAATCGTTTGCAATTATTTATTTGTATTCATTTGAAATATTTAAAAAAATTTTAATCGATCTAAACAGAGTTAATTTCTGTTTCAGGAAATATCATCTAAATCGGCAAGATCTGATTCAAGACTTCGTTGGTTGTTCTTTTCGTTCGTGAGAGTGTTTCATGTGTATGTGTGTGTGTGTATGGGTATAAAATAACTCATTTGTTAATATATTTTTTATTTCCAGAAAGTAATAAAATTATATAAATTTCTTATGTCCATAGGTTGTTCGTTCATTATATAAATTTTGCTAATTGTTTCGATTGCTTCTTGCTTAATTATAAAATGTTTCTGATGCTTTATATTCACAGGTGACTGTGGACAGCAGAATGTTAATTTATAATATGAAATTTATACATTATTTTAATTGCTTCTTATTTAATTATGAAACGTTTTTGACGTTTTATGTTTACAGGTGACTGCAGGATTATTATATGAAATTCACACATTATTTTGATTGTTTCTTGTTTAATAATCATGAAATGGTTTGGATGTTTTATTTTTACAGATGATTGCTGATTTGGAATATGAAATATATTATTTCCATTGCTTCTTGATTAATTATGAAATAGTTTAAATGTTATGTGTTCACAGGTGATTGCTGATTTATTATAAGAAATTCGCATATTATTTCGGTTGCTTCTTATTTATTTATTAAATGGTTTAGATGTTTTATGTTCACAGGTAGCCGTACTATTTACATCATATGAAGATATAATTCATCATATGAAGTATATAATTATATGTTAATAAATAGATGATAAGATAATATATATACTGCGACAGAAAAAGAAATTGGGCGATTATTGATATTATTTCTGATGTGTTATAGATAATAAGAAGGTATCTATATGATATTAGATATTCTTATTATGAAATAATATTGAATGAAATGCATAATTTTAAATATAAGGTGTATTATAGGCGTGTTATATATAAGGTGTATTATAGGCGTGTTATATATAAGGTATGCGTATGTTAAGCGTTCCGTTGTATTTTTAATTTAATGTACATTATGCGCGGTGTGTCCACGTTAGTTTAAAGGGAATAGAATTCCATATGAAGGGCTCTATTCTTTACCGGGTACGTAGGTCGATAACAAACGGATTCATAAATTTTCGTCTAATCGCGATTGATTAGAAAAAAATTTGTGATTCTTTTCGCGATTGTTTCTTTCCTTCTTTTTCCAAACTATAATAATTATTATTGAATATGTTATAATAATGATATTAACAGTAGAGTCTTTAGCCCGTGGGTCTCCATATGCAGCAACCTCCATGCGGTGAGACCTGGTAATCGATATTACTTGCGATATATGATAATTATAAATAACGCAAGTACTGTCGAGCTAATGGCTGCATTTATATTCGATCAAAATTTAGTATTTTCTATTTTTCAATATTGTTCATTTCTAGTGTCTCATTCGGGATATAGATAAAAGATTTTATAATTTGATGTATCCATTATTAGATCTGTTTTGAGACTCTCTAAATCTGAACGCGAGAACTTGAATTTAATACTTTCGGTAATTTATTAATTATTTAAACAATCATTAATGTACACGGGTACAATTAAGTAATAATTAAACAATAGTACATTCGTTTAAACATTAAGACAATTAAAACTCGCGAGAGACTTAAAATTATATCGATTAAATATTTCAATACTTAAAAATTTCTTTTTGCGGTATTTGCCTTGCATAATATAAACTTAAACAGTTTTTCACTGACTTTGACAATAACCGAGTCAGTTTTACTTTGCACTACGACTCGTCAACATCGTGGCTCTCTAAATCTAAACGCTACAGCTTAAATTTAATACTTTCGGTAATTTATTAATTATTTAAACAAACATTAATGTACACGAGTACAATTAACTAATAATTAGACAATAGTACATTCGTTTAAACATTAAGACGATTAAAACTCGCGAGAAACTTAAAATAATTTCGGTTAAATATTTCAATACATAAAAATTTCTTCTTGCGGTAGTTGGCCTTGCATAACATAAACTTAAACAGTTTTTCACTGACTTTGACAATAACCGAGTCAGTTTTACTTTGCACTCCGACTCGTTAACATCGTGGCTCTCTAAATCTAAACGCTAGAACTTGAATTTAATACTTTCGGTAATTTATTAATTATTTAAACAATCATTAATGTACACGAGTACAATTAACTAATAATTAAACAATAGTACAATCGTTTAAACATTAAGACGAATAAAACTCGCGAGATACTTAAAATAATATCGATTAAATATTTCAATACATAAAAATTTCTTTTTGCGGTAGTTGGCCTTGCATAATATAAACTTAAACAGTTTTTTACTGACTTTGACAATTACCGAGTCAGTTTTACTTTGCACTCCGACTCGTCAACATCGTGGCTCTCTAAATCTAAACGCTACAGCTTAAATTTAATACTTTCGGTAATTTATTAATTATTTAAACAAACATTAATGTACACGAGTACAATTAACTAATAATTAGACAATAGTACATTCGTTTAAACATTAAGACGATTAAAACTCGCGAGAAACTTAAAATAATTTCGGTTAAATATTTCAATACATAAAAATTTCTTCTTGCGGTAGTTGGCCTTGCATAACATAAACTTAAACAGTTTTTCACTGACTTTGACAATAACCGAGTCAGTTTTACTTTGCACTCCGACTCGTCAACATCGTGGCTCTCTAAATCTAAACGCTACAGCTTAAATTTAATACTTTCGGCAATTTATTAATTATTTAAACAATCATAAATGTACACGAGTACAATTAACTAATAATTAAACAATAGTACATTCGTTTAAACATTAAGACGATTAAAACTCGCGAGAAACTTAAAATAATTTCGGTTAAATATTTCAATACTTAAAAATTTCTTTTTGCGGTAGTTGGCCTTGCATAATATAAACTTAAACAGTTTTTCACTGACTTTGACAATAACCGAGTCAGTTTTACTTTGCACTCCGACTCGTCAACATCGTGACTCTCTAAATCTAAACGCTAGAACTTGAATTTAATACTTTCGGTAATTTATTAATTATTTAAACAATCATTAATGTACACGAGTACAATTAACTAATAATTAAACAATAGTACAATCGTTTAAACATTAAGACGAATAAAACTCGCGAGATACTTAAAATAATATCGATTAAATATTTCAATACATAAAAATTTCTTTTTGCGGTAGTTGGCCTTGCATAATATAAACTTAAACAGTTTTTTACTGACTTTGACAATTACCGAGTCAGTTTTACTTTGCACTCCGACTCGTCAACATCGTGGCTCTCTAAATCTAAACGCTACAGCTTAAATTTAATACTTTCGGTAATTTATTAATTATTTAAACAAACATTAATGTACACGAGTACAATTAACTAATAATTAGACAATAGTACATTCGTTTAAACATTAAGACGATTAAAACTCGCGAGAAACTTAAAATAATTTCGGTTAAATATTTCAATACATAAAAATTTCTTCTTGCGGTAGTTGGCCTTGCATAACATAAACTTAAACAGTTTTTCACTGACTTTGACAATAACCGAGTCAGTTTTACTTTGCACTCCGACTCGTTAACATCGTGACTCTCTAAATCTAAACGCTAGAACTTAAATTTAATACTTTCGGTAATTTATTAATTATTTAAACAATCATTAATGTACACGAGTACAATTAACTAATAATTAAACAATAGTACATTCGTTTAAACATTAAGACGATTAAAACTCGCGAGAAACTTAAAATAATATCGATTAAATATTTCAATACATAAAAATTTCTTCTTGCGGTAGTTGGCCTTGCATAACATAAACTTAAACAGTTTTTCACTGACTTTGACAATAACCGAGTCAGTTTTACTTTGCACTCCGACGCGTTAACATCGTGACTCTCTAAATCTAAACGCTAGAACTTAAATTTAATACTTTCGGTAATTTATTAATTATTTAAACAAACATTAATGTACACGAGTACAATTAACTAATAATTAAACAATAGTACAATCGTTTAAACATTAAGACGAATAAAACTCGCGAGAAACTTAAAATAATTTCGGTTAAATATTTCAATACTTAAAAATTTCTTCTTGCGGTAGTTGGCCTTGCATAACATAAACTTAAACAGTTTTTCACTGACTTTGACAATAACCGAGTCAGTTTTACTTTGCACTCCGACTCGTTAACATCGTGACTCTCTAAATCTAAACGCTAGAACTTGAATTTAATACTTTCGGTAATTTATTAATTATTTAAACAAACATTAATGTACACGAGTACAATTAACTAATAATTAGACAATAGTACATTCGTTTAAACATTAAGACGATTAAAACTCGCGAGAAACTTAAAATAATTTCGGTTAAATATTTCAATACATAAAAATTTCTTCTTGCGGTAGTTGGCCTTGCATAACATAAACTTAAACAGTTTTTCACTGACTTTGACAATAACCGAGTCAGTTTTACTTTGCACTCCGACTCGTTAACATCGTGACTCTCTAAATCTAAATGCTAGAACTTAAATTTAATACTTTCGGTAATTTATTAATTATTTAAACAATCATTAATGTACACGAGTACAATTAACTAATAATTAAACAATAGTACATTCGTTTAAACATTAAGACGATTAAAACTCGCGAGAAACTTAAAATAATATCGATTAAATATTTCAATACATAAAAATTTCTTCTTGCGGTAGTTGGCCTTGCATAACATAAACTTAAACAGTTTTTCACTGACTTTGACAATAACCGAGTCAGTTTTACTTTGCACTCCGACGCGTTAACATCGTGACTCTCTAAATCTAAACGCTAGAACTTAAATTTAATACTTTCGGTAATTTATTAATTATTTAAACAAACATTAATGTACACGAGTACAATTAACTAATAATTAAACAATAGTACAATCGTTTAAACATTAAGACGAATAAAACTCGCGAGAAACTTAAAATAATTGCGGTTAAATATTTCAATACTTAAAAATTTCTTCTTGCGGTAGTTGGCCTTGCATAACATAAACTTAAACAGTTTTTCACTGACTTTGACAATAACCGAGTCAGTTTTACTTTGCACTCCGACGCGTTAACATCGTGACTCTCTAAATCTAAACGCTAGAACTTAAATTTAATACTTTCGGTAATTTATTAATTATTTAAACAAACATTAATGTACACGAGTACAATTAACTAATAATTAAACAATAGTACATTCGTTTAAACATTAAGATGACTAAAACTCTCGGGATACTTAAAATAATTTCGGTTAAATATTTCAATAGTTTAAAATTTTATCTGGTTGTAGTTGGGCTTATGTTATGTACTGTACTGGTACTGGATCTGTCTTCCATTGGATTCGGATGAAGAATAATCGAAGCCCTCCAACAAGGATGTCTTTTTTTGCGCGCTTCAACGAACATTTAAATTAAGTATATTTCTATATCATAGATTTCTTCAATATATTTCTACAATTTCTCATTATAACAGTGATCCTAATTAGAATGTTTGTATTTTTCTTTTTCAAAACTTTGTTGCAATCACGCGCGTAGCAATGAATTAATCGTGTGTTTTTATTTGCTAAAAATAAATATATCGCGAAGTAGAAACAGTGTTTGTTCGTTCGCGTTTCGCGATTTAAACGACAAGTTTCTTTGCATCGACTGCGTGCAATGAAGTCGTTAGAGTCAGTGTTTCATTTACGAATCATTTAAAAATTATTCATCTTATTTTATATCATAACAGACTTCGGTATACTTAGCATTTGTTGCGTTGAATAAAAATATCGCATTTACACGTTATATACACGTTAGATACATATACATATTTATTCATAAATTTAATCACTTTTATTCTATATCAATAATACTCTTGGATTTTTATAAATTTATAAATGGATCTCCATACGCAGCTACCTCCATGTGGTGAGATCCGGAAGTCGGTATTGCGAACGTTTATGTTTTTTACATAATACAACGTACGCACTACCGGGCCAAAGGCTGACGTTCGGTGCATTAGAAAATATTTTTGATAAAATTTTAATTCGTTAATAATTTTTGCAACATATTTTACATTGAATTTAAAGAATGTTAAGGAGCACCGAGAATAATAAAAATTTAATTGAGGTATAACAAGAGTTAAATTAAAATAGAATAAAATTTCAAGATACGTTTAATCGCTTAATTAAATATGATAAATGTTATAATTTTAATATTACCGCTCCTCGTCTAGTTTTACTTCGATGCTATATCTATTATGATTTATAGGTATCCATGCAATTACTATATTTCTGTGAACATATCCCTATCGCGATTATATCCATTTCTAAACGATAGATACGACGCGATTTTGATTGTTTGCTTTTACACATTGATTTTTCACAATATAGCTTACAAATTTTGCAGTTACATCTTTTGAATGATATTCTTTTATTATTATGGCATGCAAAAGATGTAATACAAGTTTATAATTTTAGATCATGTAGTTTGAATAATATGATATATGATATTTAATATTTTCTATTCGATACACATAATATTTAATATGACAGAAATTGTAAAAGCAAAAGCCACAGCTTGTTTTAACAATCATTTCTTCGACAGGTCTTCAGTTGTCGATCGCGCGCAATGCGATCTTAGAGTCAGTGCTTGTGCGAAATATAGTTTGATTGTTTTGCAACCGAGCGAGTTGCTTTAAAAATCAGATAAAATCAAACACAATCGCGAATTAGAGTCAGTGTTGTTCGCTGATTAGAATTTCTCGGTCGCGTTAGTAAAACAAAAAACAAGAATTTATGTCATATTCTTGTTAAAACTATTTGTTCGCCGCGTTGTTAGAATCATTAACACACTTTCGGCCAATACGGTGGAAGAGGATTGCGTTCGCGATAAATATTGTTATGGTCGAAAGTGTGTATTTAAAACATTCATCCTATGCATCTTTAACGACGAATGTAAAGCCTCGTCTGGATACAATAACATGTAAGTATATTTCTTTCTTCCAATCGTTACCTCTCACTCATCGTTGAGATCAAATATTTTTCGATCATTTTCATTCATCAAAGATATCCTTTCTATATGGAACATATAATTAATCTTTTTCTATACGATTTTAATTGCAGAATAATCAACGGTATCGTCGATTCAACGATTCAACGATTCAACAATAATTTCAACCAACTTCACGACGTCGTTCGACCAACGTCGAGGGGGACGAGTGTTTTGGAGCCATCGCAGAACTTCTCAAGTAGTAAGTGAAAAATTTTAAGTTCCTCCGGGGCCCATCATGCCGAGGATGAAAGGTCCATATTGGCACGGGTTACTGGTTGTATTCGTAGATGTCTTTCGTTCGAAACGAGCAAAAGTGTCCGTGATTAAGATCTCTTTAAGATTTTATTCACGAGTGGTTCCCTATACGTGTAGTTAACTCTTATTATTGCCAATTTATTATTATTGTATATATATATATATATGTCAGGCTAGGGTCTTCTTGTTTCAAAGTCGTTTATAATTAACAGTGCTGTTAATTAGCACTTTTTTCCTCGTCTTTGCTCGCGATATTAGTAATGAAATCGGGCATTAATTTACCCGATTTCGTCCAAATAAAGCATTATAACGTTGTTTACGTTAAATGCATTGCTTCGTACTTAGTTTATTTAATCGCGATTTGATACGATATTTCGATATATCGATATACCAAGAAATGAGCAAGAAGACAAACCCCTTCCGCGACGGATAGATTCTGTCAGTTAAGTGGTGGATCATAATCCCCGTTCTTTCATTAGAACAGCCATTTAATGAAAGGAATCGTCCGAGGTTGTTTTTGAATATAAATTAAATTTTTCAATAAATTAACTTTTTCAATAAATTAAATTTTTCAATAAATTAAATTTTTCAATATATTAAATATTTCAATAAATATTTTCTCGTAGAGTCACAGTCCGCTTAGGCCTAGTTTATAAGTTAATCATTTTTTAGATCAGGATTTTCAGCTCTAATTATATTAATACCCGTTTCTCCCCCCCCGTGCTTTCTGCGTTCTCATCCATGCGTTTGCCCAGGTGTTACTCGTATGGGTGAGAAACGGTTAACGTGGGTTAGTTATATAATAATTGTAGATTTCCTTTTGGCGGCTGTCATTGTGCTGGTGATTGCAACGGTGTACCTTGCACCTGTATGTGCGTCTTAGGTGGTGCATTGTACATCGTTTCGCGATAACTTTTAAATCAATAATAAATAAATATAAATATCTTATTATGTTAAATATCGTTTTGCATAGAGTTACCACATTGTTCTGTGGAAAATTATAAATACTCGTATATATTACTAGTATCCATGTATATACTAGTATGTACTAGTATTTTTGCTTTAGTCATATATGCAATAATCATTAGCCTTGACAGACGATTACAGCAATTGGTACGTACTCATAATATATTAGAAAAATACGCGGTTGAACTAGGGTGACGGAGGTGCCCCGGGGCATGCTCTCTAGTGTAGGCCTTTGCACCCTGGTGGTGTGTGAGAGAACCGTGGAGTGTGTGTGTTGGTGTGAATGCTTTGCAATTTTTAAATATAGGTGATAGGCAGGCAGGTAGCATACCTTTTCTGAGCGAATGTGAACATTTATATTATATAAGTAGGTAGGGACCGGAAGACGTTGGATCCGATTCTCACTCAGGAGTGGGAAGTCCCGTCTACGGGGATTCGCGGAGTTTCAGCAAATTTTACGATCTTTCAGCATGTCTGAATTATCTTTTATCCTTTTTTTTCGATTTTTTGCTGATACTTCGCATCGCACGATCTGTATCAGTAAAGAACAGTTGGAAAAACTTTGCACCCAATGAGAACATTAGATTGCATCCCATATCTTTTGAACTTAGCAAAGAATTTCGAACTTGTTCTATACTTAGTTATAAATTAACGCTTGCACTTCGCGATTCTTTAAATATTTACGAATCTGTATATACAGATTTTTCTTTCTTTTTCCATCCCAAATCTCATAACCGCATAATGCGTATGTATATATACGAGATATATACATATTTCATACCTACATGTCGATACTGCTACCGCGGGTCGCTCAAAGGCCCTTATGCGGTGTGTATTAGAGTTGTATAAGGTTTTTTTGCAACTCTTCGTTAACGTTCTCTATACGTTAACTATTATGACTATCACCATTACTACCCTCCCCCTTTTCCTCCTTTTGTGTGAGCTCTCGCTCACGGTAGAATATACTCGCGTACGCGAAATGGAAATATTACGGTTCTCGTGGATCTTAACTTTTTACCGTAACTTTTTTCATCCTTCAAGTGCAAGCAGTTAATCTTAGTTTGTAATAGGTTCATCAATTAGAATGAATATAATGTCTGCTGGAGCATTCGATTAAATGTGCCTGTGTAAATGTGCACGGTTGGTGGATTCTTTGAGTCCATTGATTGTCCGCAGGCTAGGATAGCTTAACGGTATACAAGTCAAATATTAATAAATCTTTCATTTTTCTTTTCTTTCTTTTTTAATATGAATAAATAAATAAATAAAACTTAGAAAATCGAGACGCACCCAGGTAGAGCAGGAACGCAGTTAAGGATACGCGTTGGGATTCGTCTGTGCCGTTTGGGGTGATGCATTCGCGAATTTTGCCATGCCACAGTGGTTTAACTATTTAGGAGAAATCGATACTTTACGTCGCAAGCGCTTACTGCTCGTTAGGTTAAGCTAAATAAAGAACAAAAACCAAAACAGAATAAACAACCAACGAACCAGTGTTGTTTACTTCCCAACTCCTTTTAGCTTGCGTCTATTGCGTCTCGTTAAATATGCATAGGTTAACACGAGCGGTTTGAGTCTTGTTGGGTAAAGTGAGATCAGGTCGGGATAGGTCGGTTTTAGATTAGGGACGATTTCATTCTTATAGTATAAACCACTGCGGTATGTCAATTTTCGTGGGTGCGTTGTTTCGAACGGTAGGGCGTTTTTTGACGCGTAAACTTTTCATGCGTCGCACGTAGGGAATGCTCCAATGCAGTGGTTAGGGCACGAAGCAAGAAGAGGCTATGTGCCGAAGAGGCCCCCACAAATTGTGGCTCAAGAGGGCAACTATCGACTACGAGTCATTTTTCGAAGGTGGTCGGCATGTCGAACCCTTCGTTGATGGCTCGTGGTCTTATCAAAATCCCATTTACCCCTTTACCACGTTGACACTTATGCTCGTAGTAGTTTGTTCCTGGATCGGAGATGATGGACCATTCCATCTCCTTGCTACGGCGTTCCGCACACGCGTACGATATTTGCTCGATTAGAGTCAAGCTTTTGCAATGTCGTTATTAGTTAATAGAGTCTTTGCAATTTCTTTTTTCTTAAAGTAAAGTCGAGTCATTGAATTTTTCTTTTAAAAGTAGAGTCAATTTTCCATTTTAAAGTATTGTCTTGTTTGTCCCCCTTGCTTTTGTTTGTTTGTTATTTTTTTTTTATCTAAAATCGAGCCGCCCACCCTTTAAATTTTAAATTAAAGTCGAGTCGCCCACCCTTCAAATTTTAAATTAAAGTCGAGTCGCCCTCCCTTTTAAATTTTATATTAAAGTCGAGTCCTTGCATTTTAAAGTTTTAAAATAAGTAAAGTAGAGTCATTTCTTGAGATAGATTTTTAGTTACAAAACTAGAGTCACGCTCGTTAATTATTGTGTGGACGTCCGTGGCCTGCAGCAGCATTGGCACTCAGGAGTGCATAGGGATTACTCAAGCATGTTGATTTTTAATTCAGAATAATCGGATGTTTTTTTTTTTACCTTTTATTTTCATAACTGCATAATGTGTATGTATATATACGAGATATATACATACTTCATACCTACATGTCAACAAAGCACTACCGCGGGTCGCACAATGGCCCTTATGCGGTAAATAATGTGAAGGCAGGATTGTAAAATCATTTTTACAATTTCCTAATTTTACATCATCATCATCATCATCATCATCATCCTTTTTAAATCAGACTTTCATTATTCTGATTATTCAGCTTATTCTGATTATTTTGCTTATTCTGATTATTCCGATTATTCTGATTAAAAATCTACAAGACTTGATGATTGACAATGAGGAAGGATAATATGCCTGCATTCAGAAATGCAGATGAATATATTATAGTAAGGATATACATTTCTCATTCAGAATGATCAAAAGTAAATGAATGAACGAAAGCACTGATGAACATATATTTAAATATTTCGCAATATACTTTTCAAGAAACAAAAGTTATCTAATAATGAATAGGAAAACTACTATTCAATCCATATATAATACTTTAATTATATTTAAACAGTGCAAATAAATCGAAAGACATTTAGAATCATTCTGATAAGAAATGTGTAAGTCTTGCTAAATGAATACAACGAAATGAATGGCAGCCAGCACTCAGGAATGCATATTACAATATGTCAAGGGTATTCATTTTTATTCCAAAATGTATCAACAAATGAATATGAAATGAGAGAATTAACAAGTATATATATGAGAGAGGGAAAGAGAAAGAGGAGGTATTTTTATATGTATATATATATATATATATATATATGAAAGTTTCATAAGATATATTTAGAAGATATAAATAGTATTAGCAAATGTTAATACATATGTGAAAGAAATATGATTATTTTGGAATAAAAAATGGATAAGTCTTGGTATATAAACGAAACGATTGAAATGGCTTGCCCGCACTCAGGAGTGCATATGATAGGTCCACAGTAAGTACATACCTGCATTAAAATGCAGATGAACATATTATAGTAAGGATAGACATTTCATATTCGGAATGATCAAATATGAACGAATGAATGCACCGATAAGGATACTTAATGAAGGAATATATCAATCTCTGATGATATTTGTTTCAATACGTTAAACTTATTGTATTTCATATATATAATGACTGATGGATATTTAAATGGTGCAGAATTGAACGAAAGAAAATGTGAATCATTCCGATAAGAAATGTGTACGTCTTGCTAGATGAATAAAACGAAATGAATGGCAGCCAGCACTCAGGAGTGCATATTAAAATATGTCAAGGGTATTCATTTTTATTCCAAAATGTATCAACAAATGAATATGAAATGAGAGAATTAACAAGAATATATATGAGAGAGGGAAAGAGAAAGAGGAGGTATTTTTATATGTATATATATATATATATATGAAAGTTTCATAAGATATATTTAGAAGATATAAATAGTATTAGCAAATGTTAATACATATGTAAAAGAAATATGATTATTTTGGAATAAAAAATGGATAAGTCTTGGTATATAAACGAAACGATTGAAATGGCTTGCCCGCACTCAGGAGTGCATATGATAGGTCCACAGTAAGTACATACCTGCATTAAAATGCAGATGAACATATTATAGTAAGGATAGACATTTCATATTCGGAATGATCAAATATGAACGAATGAATGCACCGATAAGGATACTTAATGAAGGAATATATCAATCTCTGATGATATTTGTTTCAATACGTTAAACTTATTGTATTTCATATATATAATGACTGATGGATATTTAAATGGTGCAGAATTGAACGAAAGAAAATGTGAATCATTCCGATAAGAAATGTGTACGTCTTGCTAGATGAATAAAACGAAATGAATGGCAGCCAGCACTCAGGAGTGCATATTAAAATATGTCAAGGGTATTCATTTTTATTCCAAAATGTATCAACAAATGAATATGAAATGAGAGAATTAACAAGAATATATATGAGAGAGGGAAAGAGAAAGAGGAGGTATTTTTATATGTATATATATATATATATATGAAAGTTTCATAAGATATATTTAGAAGATATAAATAGTATTAGCAAATGTTAATACATATGTAAAAGAAATATGATTATTTTGGAATAAAAAATGGATAAGTCTTGGTATATAAACGAAACGATTGAAATGGCTTGCCCGCACTCAGGAGTGCATATGATAGGTCCACAGTAAGTACATACCTGCATTAAAAATGCAGATGAACATATTACAGTAAGGATATACATTTCGTTCAGAAAGATACAAAAATACGTAAGGAAAAATGCACTTGTATATATTGAATGACATATAATAAATGAAAGTATATAATTAATAAATATTTAAATTTTCTACTCTCATAATTTTTCTTTCGAAGAAACGAAATTAATCTAATAAATAAATCAAGAATATTTCATACTCTTCCTAATACAATACGTGTATTTATATTTAAGGAGAGTGCAAATGAATGAAAAGAAAATTTGTATCTTTCTGATTAGAAATGTATAAATCTTACTGTGCGAGCGATATGATATTGAAATGAACAGCCTTGCACTCAGGAGTGCATAATATATGTCAAGGGTATACATTTTTATTCCATATTATTTAAACATGATTATCGAATGAAAGACATTATAATAACATAAGAATGTATATTTTTATTGCACATCTACATATATATGAAAGATTCAGAAAAAATTGAGATAGAGAATGACATGGCAATGATTTTTTAGGAAATGTTTATGCGTATATTAAATAAATATAATTATTTTGTGGAATAAAAATGCATAAGTCTTGGTATATAAATAAAATGAACGAAAAGGCTGCCCCACTCAGGAGTGGGGATGAAAATAGTTTAGAATAGGGACAGGCATGCATTCAGGAATGCACCTGGGATACTCAAGCGTGTAGATTTTTATTTCAGAATAATATTAAATTTTTTCTATGATTACTACTATGTAATAATTCTATAAAATCGATAACCACGAGTTGTAAAACAACTCATATATCGTAACCATCATCATCTTATTATATGGATTCTAATTATTCTGATTAAAAATCTATAAGACTTGATGTAATTATAGGGAAGTCAGGATCTGTGTTAAAACAAGCAGTGGCGACGAAATAAATTCATGAGCATATATATGCAAGAATATATTAAAACTTTTTGTTTTTAATACGCGTAATATTTTTCTATTTCATATACATATACAAAATACATGATTCTAAAATTGTCTTATCGTATTATTATATTTTTTATAATTTAATAGATGAAAAAGTGTCTTACATGTAAATGATGTAATGTGTACATGAGATACTTTATGTAACTGCAATTTCGCGTTAGTATAAACGTAATAATATGAGATATGTGTACGTTATCGATTAAATATGGATTTGATCTCGTTATGGATATGTTTATGGCAGTATACAAAATTGCGTATGCATTTTGTAAGACGAAACAAGGTGCAGTATATGTTTGCTATTTTTCTTGTTCTTTTTTTTTTCTTTTAACGCGGCTTAATTCTTAAATATTGTGAAATATTTACATATTTTTTTCTTGTTTTCATAACGTATCTTGAATAATTTATAATATGTATCTGTAATTGTATTAATTAATTGACAATTTATTATGCAATTCCTTTTTTATATATATTTATATCTATATTTTTACTTAAATGTAAAACATTTTTTTCTAATGCATCGAGAATTCTACATATTCAGTGCTAATTTCGTTTTTATTTTAATTTTTTTTTCCCTTTTATTTCAGCATTACAATCTATGGCTAAATATATGTACATAAAATTTTTAATTTATTAAATTATCAAAATTATGAAAATGTTTAGCCATGGATTGTAGATATAATTTTGTCTTTCCACACATGCGTTTTTATGTAGTTTTCTGTTACAGAGAGTCATCCTTTTAACGTTCCGAGGTTAAATATTGGAAAATATTCCTTTACGTATCAGTGGGTATTAACAAAAGTGTGTTGGAAGTAATATTTCAAGATTCGTCGTACTATCATAGTATATAACATTAAAATATATTGTTTAAATATTATGAATACCTTATGTAAAATAGATTTGTGTTTCAGGTTTCTCAAATGCTAATCATCATGGACTTGAATGAAGAATTGGAATTATAAAAAATAAAAATACGTTTGAGGATGAATCGTTTGCAATTATTTATTTGTATTCATTTGAAATATTTAAAAAAATTTTAATCGATCTAAACAGAGTTAATTTCTGTTTCAGGAAATATCATCTAAATCGGCAAGATCTGATTCAAGACTTCGTTGGTTGTTCTTTTCGTTCGTGAGAGTGTTTCATGTGTATGTGTGTGTGTGTATGGGTATAAAATAACTCATTTGTTAATATATTTTTTATTTCCAGAAAGTAATAAAATTATATAAATTTCTTATGTCCATAGGTTGTTCGTTCATTATATAAATTTTGCTAATTGTTTCGATTGCTTCTTGCTTAATTATAAAATGTTTCTGATGCTTTATATTCACAGGTGACTGTGGACAGCAGAATGTTAATTTATAATATGAAATTTATACATTATTTTAATTGCTTCTTATTTAATTATGAAACGTTTTTGACGTTTTATGTTTACAGGTGACTGCAGGATTATTATATGAAATTCACACATTATTTTGATTGTTTCTTGTTTAATAATCATGAAATGGTTTGGATGTTTTATTTTTACAGATGATTGCTGATTTGGAATATGAAATATATTATTTCCATTGCTTCTTGATTAATTATGAAATAGTTTAAATGTTATGTGTTCACAGGTGATTGCTGATTTATTATAAGAAATTCGCATATTATTTCGGTTGCTTCTTATTTATTTATTAAATGGTTTAGATGTTTTATGTTCACAGGTAGCCGTACTATTTACATCATATGAAGATATAATTCATCATATGAAGTATATAATTATATGTTAATAAATAGATGATAAGATAATATATATACTGCGACAGAAAAAGAAATTGGGCGATTATTGATATTATTTCTGATGTGTTATAGATAATAAGAAGGTATCTATATGATATTAGATATTCTTATTATGAAATAATATTGAATGAAATGCATAATTTTAAATATAAGGTGTATTATAGGCGTGTTATATATAAGGTGTATTATAGGCGTGTTATATATAAGGTATGCGTATGTTAAGCGTTCCGTTGTATTTTTAATTTAATGTACATTATGCGCGGTGTGTCCACGTTAGTTTAAAGGGAATAGAATTCCATATGAAGGGCTCTATTCTTTACCGGGTACGTAGGTCGATATCAAACGGATTCATAAATTTTCGTCTAATCGCGATTGATTAGAAAAAAATTTGTGATTCTTTTCGCGATTGTTTCTTTCCTTCTTTTTCCAAACTATAATAATTATTATTGAATATGTTATAATAATGATATTAACAGTAGAGTCTTTAGCCCGTGGGTCTCCATATGCAGCAACCTCCATGCGGTGAGACCTGGTAATCGATATTACTTGCGATATATGATAATTATAAATAACGCAAGTACTGTCGAGCTAATGGCTGCATTTATATTCGATCAAAATTTAGTATTTTCTATTTTTCAATATTGTTCATTTCTAGTGTCTCATTCGGGATATAGATAAAAGATTTTATAATTTGATGTATCCATTATTAGATCTGTTTTGAGACTCTCTAAATCTGAACGCGAGAACTTGAATTTAATACTTTCGGTAATTTATTAATTATTTAAACAATCATTAATGTACACGGGTACAATTAACTAATAATTAAACAATAGTACATTCGTTTAAACATTAAGACAATTAAAACTCGCGAGGTACTTAAAATAATATCGATTAAATATTTCAATACATAAAAATTTCTTCTTGCGGTAGTTGGCCTTGCATAACATAAACTTAAACAGTTTTTCACTAACTTTGACAATAACCGAGTCAGTTTTACTTTGCACTCCGACTCGTTAACATCGTGACTCTCTAAATCTAAACGCTAGAACTTGAATTTAATACTTTCGGTAATTTATTAATTATTTAAACAATCATTAATGTACACGAGTACAATTAACTAATAATTAAACAATAGTACAATCGTTTAAACATTAAGACGAATAAAACTCGCGAGATACTTAAAATAATATCGATTAAATATTTCAATACATAAAAATTTCTTTTTGCGGTAGTTGGCCTTGCATAATATAAACTTAAACAGTTTTTTACTGACTTTGACAATTACCGAGTCAGTTTTACTTTGCACTCCGACTCGTCAACATCGTGGCTCTCTAAATCTAAACGCTACAGCTTAAATTTAATACTTTCGGTAATTTATTAATTATTTAAACAAACATTAATGTACACGAGTACAATTAACTAATAATTAGACAATAGTACATTCGTTTAAACATTAAGACGATTAAAACTCGCGAGAAACTTAAAATAATTTCGGTTAAATATTTCAATACATAAAAATTTCTTCTTGCGGTAGTTGGCCTTGCATAACATAAACTTAAACAGTTTTTCACTGACTTTGACAATAACCGAGTCAGTTTTACTTTGCACTCCGACTCGTCAACATCGTGGCTCTCTAAATCTAAACGCTACAGCTTAAATTTAATACTTTCGGCAATTTATTAATTATTTAAACAATCATAAATGTACACGAGTACAATTAACTAATAATTAAACAATAGTACATTCGTTTAAACATTAAGACGATTAAAACTCGCGAGAAACTTAAAATAATTTCGGTTAAATATTTCAATACATAAAAATTTCTTTTTGCGGTAGTTGGCCTTGCATAACATAAACTTAAACAGTTTTTCACTGACTTTGACAATAACCGAGTCAGTTTTACTTTGCACTCCGACTCGTTAACATCGTGACTCTCTAAATCTAAACGCTAGAACTTGAATTTAATACTTTCGGTAATTTATTAATTATTTAAACAATCATTAATGTACACGAGTACAATTAACTAATAATTAAACAATAGTACATTCGTTTAAACATTAAGACGATTAAAACTCGCGAGAAACTTAAAATAATTTCGGTTAAATATTTCAATACTTAAAAATTTCTTCTTGCGGTAGTTGGCCTTGCATAACATAAACTTAAACAGTTTTTCACTGACTTTGACAATAACCGAGTCAGTTTTTCTTTGAACTTCGACTCGTCAACATCGTGGCTCTCTAAATCTAAACGCTAGAACTTGAATTTAATACTTTCGGTAATTTATTAATTATTTAAACAATCATTAATGTATACGAGTACAATTAACTAATAATTAAACAATAGTACATTCGTTTAAACATTAAGACAATTAAAACTCGCGAGAGACTTAAAATTATATCGAATAAATATTTCAATACTTAAAAATTTCTTTTTGCGGTAGTTGGCTTTGCATAATATAAACTTAAACAGTTTTTTACTGACTTTGACAATTACCGAGTCAGTTTTACTTTGCACTCCGACTCGTTAACATCGTGACTCTCTAAATCTAAACGCTAGAACTTGAATTTAATACTTTCGGTAATTTATTAATTATTTAAACAATCATTAATGTATACGAGTACAATTAACTAATAATTAAACAATATTACATTCGTTTAAACATTAAGACGAATAAAACTCGCGAGAAACTTAAAATAATTTCGGTTAAATATTTCAATACATAAAAATTTCTTTTTGCGGTAGTTGGCCTTGCATAACATAAACTTAAACAGTTTTTCACTGACTTTGACAATAACCGGAGTCAGTTTTACTTTGCACTCCGACTCGTTAACATCGTGACTCTCTAAATCTAAACGCTAGAACTTGAATTTAATACTTTCGGTAATTTATTAATTATTTAAACAATCATTAATGTACACGAGTACAATTAACTAATAATTAATCAATAGTACATTCGTTTAAACATTAAGACGAATAAAACTCGCGAGATACTTAAAATAATATCGATTAAATATTTCAATACATAAAAATTTCTTTTTGCGGTAGTTGGCCTTGCATAATATAAACTTAAACAGTTTTTTACTGACTTTGACAATTACCGAGTCAGTTTTACTTTGCACTCCGACTCGTCAACATCGTGGCTCTCTAAATCTAAACGCTAAAACTTGAATTTAATACTTTCGGTAATTTATTAATTATTTAAACAATCATTAATGTACACGAGTACAATTAACTAATAATTAAACAATAGTACAATCGTTTAACATTAAGACGAATAAAACTCGCGAGATACTTAAAATAATATCGATTAAATATTTCAATACATAAAAATTTCTTTTTGCGGTAGTTGGCCTTGCATAATATAAACTTAAACAGTTTTTTACTGACTTTGACAATTACCGAGTCAGTTTTACTTTGCACTCCGACTCGTCAACATCGTGGCTCTCTAAATCTAAACGCTAAAACTTGAATTTAATACTTTCGGTAATTTATTAATTATTTAAACAATCATTAATGTACACGAGTACAATTAACTAATAATTAAACAATAGTACAATCGTTTAACATTAAGACGAATAAAACTCGCGAGATACTTAAAATAATATCGATTAAATATTTCAATACATAAAAATTTCTTTTTGCGGTAGTTGGCCTTGCATAATATAAACTTAAACAGTTTTTTACTGACTTTGACAATTACCGAGTCAGTTTTACTTTGCACTCCGACTCGTCAACATCGTGGCTCTCTAAATCTAAACGCTACAGCTTAAATTTAATACTTTCGGTAATTTATTAATTATTTAAACAAACATTAATGTACACGAGTACAATTAACTAATAATTAGACAATAGTACATTCGTTTAAACATTAAGACGATTAAAACTCGCGAGAAACTTAAAATAATTTCGGTTAAATATTTCAATACATAAAAATTTCTTCTTGCGGTAGTTGGCCTTGCATAACATAAACTTAAACAGTTTTTCACTGACTTTGACAATAACCGAGTCAGTTTTACTTTGCACTCCGACTCGTCAACATCGTGGCTCTCTAAATCTAAACGCTACAGCTTAAATTTAATACTTTCGGCAATTTATTAATTATTTAAACAATCATAAATGTACACGAGTACAATTAACTAATAATTAAACAATAGTACATTCGTTTAAACATTAAGACGATTAAAACTCGCGAGAAACTTAAAATAATTTCGGTTAAATATTTCAATACATAAAAATTTCTTTTTGCGGTAGTTGGCCTTGCATAACATAAACTTAAACAGTTTTTCACTGACTTTGACAATAACCGAGTCAGTTTTACTTTGCACTCCGACTCGTTAACATCGTGACTCTCTAAATCTAAACGCTAGAACTTGAATTTAATACTTTCGGTAATTTATTAATTATTTAAACAATCATTAATGTACACGAGTACAATTAACTAATAATTAAACAATAGTACATTCGTTTAAACATTAAGACGATTAAAACTCGCGAGAAACTTAAAATAATTTCGGTTAAATATTTCAATACTTAAAAATTTCTTCTTGCGGTAGTTGGCCTTGCATAACATAAACTTAAACAGTTTTTCACTGACTTTGACAATAACCGAGTCAGTTTTTCTTTGAACTTCGACTCGTCAACATCGTGGCTCTCTAAATCTAAACGCTAGAACTTGAATTTAATACTTTCGGTAATTTATTAATTATTTAAACAATCATTAATGTATACGAGTACAATTAACTAATAATTAAACAATAGTACATTCGTTTAAACATTAAGACAATTAAAACTCGCGAGAGACTTAAAATTATATCGAATAAATATTTCAATACTTAAAAATTTCTTTTTGCGGTAGTTGGCTTTGCATAATATAAACTTAAACAGTTTTTTACTGACTTTGACAATTACCGAGTCAGTTTTACTTTGCACTCCGACTCGTTAACATCGTGACTCTCTAAATCTAAACGCTAGAACTTGAATTTAATACTTTCGGTAATTTATTAATTATTTAAACAATCATTAATGTATACGAGTACAATTAACTAATAATTAAACAATATTACATTCGTTTAAACATTAAGACGAATAAAACTCGCGAGAAACTTAAAATAATTTCGGTTAAATATTTCAATACATAAAAATTTCTTTTTGCGGTAGTTGGCCTTGCATAACATAAACTTAAACAGTTTTTCACTGACTTTGACAATAACCGGAGTCAGTTTTACTTTGCACTCCGACTCGTTAACATCGTGACTCTCTAAATCTAAACGCTAGAACTTGAATTTAATACTTTCGGTAATTTATTAATTATTTAAACAATCATTAATGTACACGAGTACAATTAACTAATAATTAAACAATAGTACATTCGTTTAAACATTAAGACGAATAAAACTCGCGAGATACTTAAAATAATATCGATTAAATATTTCAATACATAAAAATTTCTTTTTGCGGTAGTTGGCCTTGCATAATATAAACTTAAACAGTTTTTTACTGACTTTGACAATTACCGAGTCAGTTTTACTTTGCACTCCGACTCGTCAACATCGTGGCTCTCTAAATCTAAACGCTAAAACTTGAATTTAATACTTTCGGTAATTTATTAATTATTTAAACAATCATTAATGTACACGAGTACAATTAACTAATAATTAAACAATAGTACAATCGTTTAACATTAAGACGAATAAAACTCGCGAGATACTTAAAATAATATCGATTAAATATTTCAATACATAAAAATTTCTTTTTGCGGTAGTTGGCCTTGCATAATATAAACTTAAACAGTTTTTTACTGACTTTGACAATTACCGAGTCAGTTTTACTTTGCACTCCGACTCGTCAACATCGTGGCTCTCTAAATCTAAACGCTAAAACTTGAATTTAATACTTTCGGTAATTTATTAATTATTTAAACAATCATTAATGTACACGAGTACAATTAACTAATAATTAAACAATAGTACAATCGTTTAACATTAAGACGAATAAAACTCGCGAGATACTTAAAATAATATCGATTAAATATTTCAATACATAAAAATTTCTTTTTGCGGTAGTTGGCCTTGCATAATATAAACTTAAACAGTTTTTTACTGACTTTGACAATAACCGAGTCAGTTTTACTTTGCACTCCGACTCGTCAACATCGTGGCTCTCTAAATCTAAACGCTAAAACTTGAATTTAATACTTTCGGTAATTTATTAATTATTTAAACAATCATTAATGTACACGAGTACAATTAACTAATAATTAAACAATAGTACAATCGTTTAACATTAAGACGAATAAAACTCGCGAGATACTTAAAATAATATCGATTAAATATTTCAATACATAAAAATTTCTTCTTGCGGTAGTTGGCCTTGCATAACATAAACTTAAACAGTTTTTCACTGACTTTGACAATTACCGAGTCAGTTTTACTTTGCACTCCGACTCGTCAACATCGTGGCTCTCTAAATCTAAACGCTACAGCTTAAATTTAATACTTTCGGTAATTTATTAATTATTTAAACAAACATTAATGTACACGAGTACAATTAACTAATAATTAGACAATAGTACATTCGTTTAAACATTAAGACGATTAAAACTCGCGAGAAACTTAAAATAATTTCGGTTAAATATTTCAATACATAAAAATTTCTTCTTGCGGTAGTTGGCCTTGCATAACATAAACTTAAACAGTTTTTCACTGACTTTGACAATAACCGAGTCAGTTTTACTTTGCACTCCGACTCGTCAACATCGTGGCTCTCTAAATCTAAACGCTACAGCTTAAATTTAATACTTTCGGTAATTTATTAATTATTTAAACAAACATTAATGTACACGAGTACAATTAACTAATAATTAAACAATAGTACATTCGTTTAAACATTAAGACGATTAAAACTCGCGAGATACTTAAAATAATATCGATTAAATATTTCAATACTTAAAAATTTCTTCTTGCGGTAGTTGGCCTTGCATAACATAAACATAAACGGTTTTTCACTGACTTTGACAATAACTGAATCAGTTTTACTTTGCACTCCGACTCGTTGACATCGTGACTCTCTAAATCTAAACGCTAGATCTTAAATTTAATACTTTCGGTAATTTATTAATTATTTAAACAATCATTAAAGTACACTGGCACAACTAACTAATAATTGAACAATAGTACATTCGTTTAAACATTAAGACGAATAAAACTCGCGAGAATCTTAAAATAATATCGATTAAATATTTCAATACTTAAAAATTTCTTTTTGCGGTAGTTGGCCTTGCATTATATAAACATAAACGGTTTTTCACTGACTTTGACAATAACTGAATCAGTTTTACTTTGCACTCCGACTCGTTAACATCGTGACTCTCTAAATCTAAACGCTAGATCTTAAATTTAATACTTTCGGTAATTTATTAATTATTTAAACAATCATTAAAGTACACTGGCACAACTAACTAATAATTAAACAATAGTACATTCGTTTAAATATGAAGACGAATAAAACTCGCGAGAAACTTAAAATAATATCGATTAAATATTTCAATACTTAAAAATTTCTTTTTGCGGTAGTTGGCCTTGCAGAACATAAACTTAAACAGTTTTTCGCTGACTTTGACAATAACCGAGTCAGTTTTACTTTGCACTCCGACTCGTTAACATCGTGACTCTCTAAATCTAAACGCTAGAACTTAAATTTAATATATTCGGTAATTTATTAATTATTTAAACAATCATTAATGTACACGGGTACTCGGGTACAATTAACTAATAATTAAACAATAGTACATTCGTTTAAACATTAAGATGACTAAAACTCTCGGGATACTAAAAATAATTTCGGTTAAATATTTCTATACTTTTAAATTGTATCTGGTTGTTGTTGTGCCTATGTTATGTACTGTACGGTCACTGGATCAGTCCTCCATTGGATTCGGATGAAGAATAATCGAAGCCCTGCAACAAGGATGTCTTTTTTTGCGCGCTTCAACGAACATCTAAATTAAGTATATTTCTATATCGTAGATCTCTTCAATATATTTCTACAATTTCTCATTATAACAGTGATTCTAATTAGAACGTTTGTATTTTTCTTTTTCAGAACTTCATTGGAATCGCGCGCGTAACAATGAATTAATCGTGTATTTTTATTCGCCAAAAATAAAATTATCGCGAAGTAGAAGCAGTGTTTGTTCGTTCGCTTTTCGCGATTTAAACGACAAGTGTCTTTGCATCGACTGCGTGCAATGCAGTCGTTAGAGTCAGTGTTTGTTCGCAAAGTTTAATACCTTTTTTCAACAGTCGCACAGACTGTATATATTAAAGACAGTAGAGTTTCGCGAAGTAGAGTCAGTGACCGTCCGTTTAAAAAATAACTGTCGCGTAATAGAGTCATTGCATCAACGAAGAGGATCATATCGACCAACTTCGATGTCAACCTACCTCACGTTCAACCAACTACGATTCATCCACCCTCAATTTCGACCTAAATCGCGGACGAGTGTTTTGGAGCCGTCGCAGAACTTCATAAGTAGTGAGTGAATTTTACAAGTACCTCCGATCGTTCGATCATGTCGAGGACGAAAGGTCCGAATCGGCACGAGCGATTGGATGTAACTAATTAGTATTGGTAGATTATACTTTCAGAAGTATAAGATAATGGCAATTGTGGGGACCATTTAATCTACACTGAATACAGATTTACTAATATATTATTTCTTTCAGAGGAAATAATATTTTTGTTTATATCGATTTCCAGAATTGTTCATTTTCTGTTACCTTTCTTAATTTAAATTTAATGAATTTCAAAATTTTCTCTTTCACAGTAGTAATATATAATCTTTTCTCTTTCCTTATGTGTTTTCAGCTAGTTTTAAGTAGTGGGATCGCCAACTCGGGAAAGAATAATTAATAAATAAGATTATTTTACTAACATTTGAATGATGCACAATATACGTAAAGTATTATTGATTAATATTTAAACAATAGCATAATCTTAACAACGTTATATTGTCCATACACATGTACTATCATGTATTATCGAAAAATAGATATACTATTGATTTATGATTGAAACGCAAATTTTTCTGTCATTTCTATTTCTTTGTATTTACTTTTATTATTTATTCTTTATAAGTCTCGGGTGGGACCCGTAAGAGGGGCTTATGGGTGTGGGCTTCTATGCGGGTCTCCTTCTTTCTTTTCGTCTAACTTTTGTTTTTCTTTCTATACTATTTCTTCTCTTTCTCATTTTCTTCTCAGGTATCGTCTAGGTATCGTCTAGGTATCGTCTAGGTATCGTCTAGGTATCGTCGAGCTATCGTCGAGCTATCGTCGAGCTATCGTCGAGCTATCGTCGAGCTATCGTCGAGAGATCATCGAGAGATTATCGAATGACCATCATCGATTTCAGATATACCCTTGATTTATAATTGAAACGCACAGAATACTTTTCCGTCATTTCTATTTATATGCATTTACTTTTATTAATTATTATTTATAAGTCTAGCGTGAGACCCAAATGATGGACGTATGGGAATGGGCTTCTGTGCTGGTCTCCTTCTTTCCTTTCGTCTAACTTTTGTTTTTCTTTCTATACTATTTTTCTCTTTCTCATTTTCTTCTCAGGTATTGTCGAGCTATCGTCGAGGTATCGTCGAGAGATCATCGAATGACCATCATCGATTCCAGATATACCCTTGATTTATAATTGAAACGCACAGAATACTTTTCCGTCATTTCTATTTATATGCATTTACTTTTATTAATTATTATTTATAAGTCTAGCGTGAGACCCAAATGATGGACGTATGGGAGTGGGCTTCTGTGCTGGTCTCCTTCTTTTCTTACGTTTAACTTTTGTTTTTCTTTCTATACTATTTCTTCTCAGGTATCGTCGATGGATCATCGAGGGATCATCGAATGACCATAATCGATTTCAGATATATCAATGCTTTATAATTGAAACTCACACAATACTTTTCCGTCATTTCTATTTATATGTATTTACTTTTATTAATTATTATTTGTAAGCCTAGGGTGAGACCCAAATGATGTATGTATGGGTTTGAGCTTCTATGCTGATCTCCTTCTTTCCTTACGTTTAACTTTTGTTTTTCTTTCTATACTATTTCTTCTCTTTCTCATTTTCTTCTCAGGTATCGTCGAGGGATCATCGAGGGATCATCGAATGACCATCATCGATTTCAGATATATCATTGCTTTATAATTGAAACTCACACAATACTTTTCCGTCATTTCTATTTATATGTATTTACTTTTATTAATTATTATTTGTAAGCCTAGGGTGAGACCCAAATGATGTATGTATGGGTTTGAGCTTCTATGCTAATCTCCTTCTTTCCTTACGTTTAACTTTTGTTTTTCTTTCTATACTATTTCTTCTCTTTCTCATTTTCTTCTCAGGTATCGTCAAGGGATCATCGAGGGATCATCAAATGACCATCATCGATTTCAGATATATCATTGCTTTATAATTGAAACTCACACAATACTTTTCCGTCATTTCTATTTATATGTATTTACTTTTATTAATTATTATTTGTAAGTCTAGTGTGAGACCCAAATGATGTATATATGGGTTTGAGTTTCTATGCTGATCTCCTTCTTTCCTTTCGTTTAACTTTTGTTTTTCTTTCTATACTATTTCTTCTCTTTTTCATTTTCTTCTCAGGTATCGTCGAGGGATCATCGAGGTATCATCGAGGGATCATCGAGGGATCATCGAGGGACGTCGAGGGATCGTTGAAAGATTATCCAAGGAGTATCATCGATTTTAGATATACCATTGATTTCTAATTCAAACGCACAGAAAACTTTTCCGTCATTCCTATTTATATGTCTTTGCCTTTATTAATTATTATTTATGAGTCTCGGGTGGGACCCATAAGAGGGGCTTATGGGTGTAGGCTTCTATACGGGTCTCCTTCTTTCTTTCAATAAAATAAAATCGAACTTCATTTTGGTACTACGATTTTGTCCATCTCTTGTCATGTGTTTTGTCCGTGTCACGTTATTTTAGATATAAGATTTTTTAGATTTATTATATATGTCATCGTTAATTGTTATTCATATACTATCATGTATTATCGATTAATATATATACTAATGAAATATAATTGAAACGCACCGAAAACTTCCGTCATTCCTATTTATATGTCTTTGCCTTTATTAATTATTACTTATAAGTCTCGGGTGGGACCCATAAGAGGGGCTTATGGGTGTGGGCTTCTATGCGGTTCTCCTCCTTTCTTTCAATAAAATAAAATCGAACTCCATTTCGGTACTACGATTTTGTCCATCTATTGTCATGTGTTTTGTCGTTGTCCAGTGATTTTAGATATAAGATGTTTTCTATGTATTATATATGTTATCGTTAATTGTTATTCATGGACTACCATGTATGATCGATTAATAAATATACTAATGATATATAATTGAAACGCACAGAAATCTTTTCCGTCATTCCTATTTATATGGCTTTACTTTTATTAATTATTATTTATAAGTCTCGGGTGGGACCCATAAGAGGGGCTTATGGGTGTGGGCCTTTTGGCGGGCTGCTGTCTCAGCATCGTATAATACTCTACGGTGGGACTCTTGGGATGAGCCCTCAATAGGAAAATATCAAAATTAATTTTGGTACTTCGGTTTGGTCTGGTGGAGGCAAATTCATTATGTCCACCTCTCGCTCTAAACTTTCTCGTGGTAACATGCATGCATGTTTCGTCTTCCTTCTCTTTTTGGTCGAATGGGGATCGATATTCAATGCGTCCAACTTGCTCTTGTCCTGCGTTTCGTCGTTGTCACGTGCGCGCACGTTTCTGTTTTATCTTCTTTTCATTTTCAGCCTATTGTTACTTGTATTTTCCTGCCTATTTTTACTTGTATTTTCCCGCTTTCTATTTTATTTCATATTTCTTGTATTACTCTTCTTTGCTTTCACAGGGATCATCGAGGGATCATCGAGGGAACATCGAGGAATCATCGAAGGATCATCAAGGGATCATCAAGACGTCATCGAGGACTAATCGTGGGATTGATGTTCATCATCGATTTTTACGCGAGAATACGGGAAGGATAGGGAGAAGACTCGCGCGTGTGTCGGCTGGCGCAAGCGTGGGTGTTCTTGCGGTCGCGATTAAATTTCGTTTGATTGCTCGTCACCCCGAATACGCGAATTGTAGAGTAGAGTCATCGTTTTTTGTAACACTCACGTGGGGGTGTTCGGACGCGATTAAAGGTCCTACCGTGGACTTCGTTTTGTTTGTTCGTAAATTCGATCGGTTTAACTCGCGAACGCGTATTGTAAAGTAGAGTAAACGTTTTATCTAACTGTCACGTGAGTGTCGCGGACGCGATTTAAAAAGTCTTACCGAGGACTACGTTTTTATTGTTCGAAACTCGGAACGCAGGCACAGTAGTGCTTAATAATCCGTTGTATCTGAAGTGGACGGTTTCCGGACGGTGGAGCTTTCCGTAAGAGGGGCTCAGTACGTCTCCAGTTAGCTGAGAAGCCTGAAAGTCTCCCGAAGCTTAAAGATATAACGTGTCGCGATCGCGGAACGCGGATATTAGAGTAGAGTCACCGTTCTTTCAACACTCGCGTGGGTGTTCGGGCGCGATTAAAAGTCCTTGTCATGGACTTCGTTGTAATGTTCGAGATTCGGGATACAAGAACGGTGCCACCTAGTAATGTAGTACATAGCTACTGACTAGGGTCCTGTGAATCGTTTAGCGTAGGGATCCGGATTAGTCGGTAGCTTATGTCATTCCGAATTTCAACCTAGAGTCACCGTTTTTTCAACACCCGCGCGAGTGAGTGCTCGTGGACGCGATTAAAAGTCCTACCGGGGACTTCGTTTTGTTTGCTCGGTATTCGCGAATATTAGAGTAGAGTCACCGTTAACCCGTGGGTCTCCAGATGCAGCAACCTCCACGCGGTGAGACCTGGGTCGGTAGTACTTGCGAAACATATATATTGCATGTTAATTGTGAGTCATGTAACACAAGTACTACCGAGCTAATGGCTGCATATTTTAAAAATCTTCAAAAGCCTTTTCTTACCAACCTTACCGATACTTTAAATTACTTACATTTTATATCGTTAATAATAACTAACAAATAAATGATTAAAGATCTTTCTTCTCTTTCTCATTTTCTTCTCAAGTTTCGTCGAGGGATCATCGATTGATCGTCGAAGGACGACGAGGGATCATCGATGGACGCCGAGGGATCGTTGAAAGATTATACTAGGAGCATCATCGATTTTAGATATACCATTGATTTCTAATTGAAACGCACAGAAAACATTCCCATCATTCCTATATATATGTATTTACTTTTATTAATTATTATTTATGTCTCGGGTGGGACCCATAAGAGGGGCTTATGGGTGTGGGCCTTTTGGCGGGCTGCTGTCTCAGCATCGTATAAAACTCTACGGTAGGACTCTTGGGTTGGGCCCTCGGATGGGTCTCTTTCTTTCAATAGGAAAAAATCGAAATTAATTTTGGTACTCCGGTTTGGTCTGGTGGAGGCATATTCATTATGTCCACCTCTCGCTCTAAACTTTCTCGTGGTAACATGCATGCATGTTCCGTCTTCCTTCTCCTTTTGGTCGAATGGGGATCGATATTCAATGCGTCCAACTTGCTCCTGTTCTGCGTTTCATCGTTGTCACGTGCGCGCACGTATCGGTTTTATCTTCTTTTCATTTTCAGCCTATTTTTACTTGTATTTTCCGGCTTATTTTTACTTGTATTTTCCCGCTTTCTATTTTATTTCATATTTCTTGTATTACTCTTCTTTGCTTTCACAGGGATCATCGAGGGATCATCGAGGGAACATCGAGGAATCATCGAAGGATCATCAAGAGGTCATCGAGGACTTATCGAGGGATTGATGTTCATCATCGATTTTTACGCGAAAATACGGGAAGGATAGGGAGAAGACTCGCGCGTGTGTCGGCTGGCGCAAGCGTGGGTGTTCTTGCGGGCGCGATTAAATTTCGTTTGATTGCTCGTCACCCCGAATACGCGAATTGTAGAGTAGAGTCATCGTTTTTTGTAACACTCACGTGGGGGTGTTCGGACGCGATTAAAGGTCCTACCGTGGACTTCGTTTTGTTTGTTCGTAAATTCGATCGGTTTAACTCGCGAACGCGTATTGTAGATTAGAGTTAACGTTTTATCTAACTGTCACGTGAGTGTCGTAGACGCGATTTAAAAAGTCTTACCGAGGACTTCGTTTTTATTGTTCGAAACTCGGAACGCAAGCACAGTAGTGCTTAATAATCCGTTGTATCAGCAGTGGACGGTTTCCGGACGGTGGAGCTTTCTGTAAGCGGGGCTTGGTACGTCTCCAGTTAGCTGAGAAGCCTGAAAGTCTCCCGAAGCTATAGATATAACGTGTCGCGATCGCGGAACGCGAAACGCGGATATTAAAGTAGAGTCACCGTTCTTTCAACACTCGCGTGGGTGTTCGGGCGCGATTAAAAGTCCTAATATGGACTTCGTTGTAATGTTCGAGATTCGGTATACACCAACTGGGAAATCCAGTAGTGTAGTACATAGCTACTTACTTGGGTCCTGTGAATCGTTTAGCGTAGGGATCTGTATCAGTCGGTAGCTTATGTCATCCCGAATTTCGACCTAGAGTCACCGTTTTTCTAACACCCGCGCAAGTGAGTGCTCGCGGACGCGATTAAAAGTCCTACCGGGGACTTCGTTTTGTTTGCTCGGTATTACCTCGCATACGCGGATATTAGAGTAGAGTCAACGTTAGCCCGTGGGTCTCCAGATGCAGCAACCTCCACGTGGTGAGACCTGGGAAGGTAGTACTTGCGATACATATTTATTGAATGTTAATTGTGAGTCATGTAACGCAAGTGCTTCCGAGCCAATGGCTGCATATTTTAAAAATCTTCAAAAGCCTTTTCTATCCAACCTTACCGATACTTTAAATTACTTACATTTTATATCATTAATAATTTTATATCTTTAATAATAATTAACAGATAAATGATTAAAGATCTTTCTTCTCTTTCTCATTTTCTTCTCATGTTTCGTCGAGGGATCATCGATTGATCGTCGAAGGACGCCGAGGGATCGTTGAAAGATTATACTAGGAGCATCATCGATTTTAGATATACCATTGATTTCTAATTGAAACGCACAGAAAACATTCCCATCATTCCTATATATATGTATTTACTTTTATTAATTATTATTTATGTCTCGGGTGGGACCCATAAGAGGGGCTTATGGGTGTGGGCCTTTTGGCGGGCTGCTGTCTCAGCATCGTATAAAACTCTACGGTAGGACTCTTGGGTTGGGCCCTCGGATGGGTCTCTTTCTTTCAATAGGAAAAAATCGAAATTAATTTTGGTACTCCGGTTTGGTCTGGTGGAGGCATATTCATTATGTCCACCTCTCGCTCTAAACTTTCTCGTGGTAACATGCATGCATGTTCCGTCTTCCTTCTCCTTTTGGTCGAATGGGGATCGATATTCAATGCGTCCAACTTGCTCCTGTTCTGCGTTTCATCGTTGTCACGTGCGCGCACGTATCGGTTTTATCTTCTTTTCATTTTCAGCCTATTTTTACTTGTATTTTCCGGCCTATTTTTACTTGTATTTTCCCGCTTTCTATTTTATTTCATATTTCTTGTATTACTCTTCTTTGCTTTCACAGGGATCATCGAGGGATCATCGAGGGAACATCGAGGAATCATCGAAGGATCATCAAGAGGTCATCGAGGACTTATCGAGGGATTGATGTTCATCATCGATTTTTACGCGAAAATACGGGAAGGATAGGGAGAAGACTCGCGCGTGTGTCGGCTGGCGCAAGCGTGGGTGTTCTTGCGGGCGCGATAAAATTTCGTTTGATTGCTCGTCACCCCGAATACGCGAATTGTAGAGTAGAGTCATCGTTTTTTGTAACACTCACGTGGGGGTGTTCGGACGCGATTAAAGGTCCTACCGTGGACTTCGTTTTGTTTGTTCGTAAATTCGATCGGTTTAACTCGCGAACGCGTATTGTAGATTAGAGTTAACGTTTTATCTAACTGTCACGTGAGTGTCGTAGACGCGATTTAAAAAGTCTTACCGAGGACTTCGTTTTTATTGTTCGAAACTCGGAACGCAAGCACAGTAGTGCTTAATAATCCGTTGTATCAGCAGTGGACGGTTTCCGGACGGTGGAGCTTTCTGTAAGCGGGGCTTGGTACGTCTCCAGTTAGCTGAGAAGCCTGAAAGTCTCCCGAAGCTATAGATATAACGTGTCGCGATCGCGGAACGCGAAACGCGGATATTAAAGTAGAGTCACCGTTCTTTCAACACTCGCGTGGGTGTTCGGGCGCGATTAAAAGTCCTAATATGGACTTCGTTGTAATGTTCGAGATTCGGTATACACCAACTGGGAAATCCAGTAGTGTAGTACATAGCTACTTACTTGGGTCCTGTGAATCGTTTAGCGTAGGGATCTGTATCAGTCGGTAGCTTATGTCATCCCGAATTTCGACCTAGAGTCACCGTTTTTCTAACACCCGCGCAAGTGAGTGCTCGCGGACGCGATTAAAAGTCCTACCGGGGACTTCGTTTTGTTTGCTCGGTATTACCTCGCATACGCGGATATTAGAGTAGAGTCAACGTTAGCCCGTGGGTCTCCAGATGCAGCAACCTCCACGTGGTGAGACCTGGGTCGGTAGTACTTGCGATAGATATATATTGAATGTTAATTGTGAATTATGTAACGCAACTACTACCGAGCCAATGGCTGCATATTTTAAAAATCTTCAAAAGCCTTTTCTATCCAACCTTACCGATACTTTAAATTACTTACATTTTATATCATTAATAATTTTATATCTTTAATAATAATTAACAGATAAATGATTAAAGATCTTTCTTCTCTTTCTCATTTTCTTCTCATGTTTCGTCGAGGGATCATCGATTGATCGTCGAAGGACGCCGAGGGATCGTTGAAAGATTATACTAGGAGCATCATCGATTTTAGATATACCATTGATTTCTAATTGAAACGCACAGAAAACATTCCCATCATTCCTATATATATGTATTTACTTTTATTAATTATTATTTATGTCTCGGGTGGGACCCATAAGAGGGGCTTATGGGTGTGGGCCTTTTGGCGGGCTGCTGTCTCAGCATCGTATAAAACTCTACGGTAGGACTCTTGGGTTGGGCCCTCGGATGGGTCTTTTTCTTTCAATAGGAAAAAATCGAAATTAATTTTGGTACTCCGGTTTGGTCTGGTGGAGGCATATTCATTATGTCCACCTCTCGCTCTAAACTTTCTCGTGGTAACATGCATGCATGTTCCGTCTTCCTTCTCCTTTTGGTCGAATGGGGATCGATATTCAATGCGTCCAACTTGCTCCTGTTCTGCGTTTCATCGTTGTCACGTGCGCGCACGTATCGGTTTTATCTTCTTTTCATTTTCAGCCTATTTTTACTTGTATTTTCCGGCCTATTTTTACTTGTATTTTCCCGCTTTCTATTTTATTTCATATTTCTTGTATTACTCTTCTTTGCTTTCACAGGGATCATCGAGGGATCATCGAGGGAACATCGAGGAATCATCGAAGGATCATCAAGAGGTCATCGAGGACTTATCGAGGGATTGATGTTCATCATCGATTTTTACGCGAAAATACGGGAAGGATAGGGAGAAGACTCGCGCGTGTGTCGGCTGGCGCAAGCGTGGGTGTTCTTGCGGGCGCGATAAAATTTCGTTTGATTGCTCGTCACCCCGAATACGCGAATTGTAGAGTAGAGTCATCGTTTTTTGTAACACTCACGTGGGGGTGTTCGGACGCGATTAAAGGTCCTACCGTGGACTTCGTTTTGTTTGTTCGTAAATTCGATCGGTTTAACTCGCGAACGCGTATTGTAGATTAGAGTTAACGTTTTATCTAACTGTCACGTGAGTGTCGTAGACGCGATTTAAAAAGTCTTACCGAGGACTTCGTTTTTATTGTTCGAAACTCGGAACGCAAGCACAGTAGTGCTTAATAATCCGTTGTATCAGCAGTGGACGGTTTCCGGACGGTGGAGCTTTCTGTAAGCGGGGCTTGGTACGTCTCCAGTTAGCTGAGAAGCCTGAAAGTCTCCCGAAGCTATAGATATAACGTGTCGCGATCGCGGAACGCGAAACGCGGATATTAAAGTAGAGTCACCGTTCTTTCAACACTCGCGTGGGTGTTCGGGCGCGATTAAAAGTCCTAATATGGACTTCGTTGTAATGTTCGAGATTCGGTATACACCAACTGGGAAATCCAGTAGTGTAGTACATAGCTACTTACTTGGGTCCTGTGAATCGTTTAGCGTAGGGATCTGTATCAGTCGGTAGCTTATGTCATCCCGAATTTCGACCTAGAGTCACCGTTTTTCTAACACCCGCGCAAGTGAGTGCTCGCGGACGCGATTAAAAGTCCTACCGGGGACTTCGTTTTGTTTGCTCGGTATTACCTCGCATACGCGGATATTAGAGTAGAGTCAACGTTAGCCCGTGGGTCTCCAGATGCAGCAACCTCCACGTGGTGAGACCTGGGTCGGTAGTACTTGCGATAGATATATATTGAATGTTAATTGTGAATTATGTAACGCAACTACTACCGAGCCAATGGCTGCATATTTTAAAAATCTTCAAAAGCCTTTTCTATCCAACCTTACCGATACTTTAAATTACTTACATTTTATATCATTAATAATTTTATATCTTTAATAATAATTAACAGATAAATGATTAAAGATCTTTCTTCTCTTTCTCATTTTCTTCTCATGTTTCGTCGAGGGATCATCGATTGATCGTCGAAGGACGCCGAGGGATCGTTGAAAGATTATACTAGGAGCATCATCGATTTTAGATATACCATTGATTTCTAATTGAAACGCACAGAAAACATTCCCATCATTCCTATATATATGTATTTACTTTTATTAATTATTATTTATGTCTCGGGTGGGACCCATAAGAGGGGCTTATGGGTGTGGGCCTTTTGGCGGGCTGCTGTCTCAGCATCGTATAAAACTCTACGGTAGGACTCTTGGGTTGGGCCCTCGGATGGGTCTCTTTCTTTCAATAGGAAAAAATCGAAATTAATTTTGGTACTCCGGTTTGGTCTGGTGGAGGCATATTCATTATGTCCACCTCTCGCTCTAAACTTTCTCGTGGTAACATGCATGCATGTTCCGTCTTCCTTCTCCTTTTGGTCGAATGGGGATCGATATTCAATGCGTCCAACTTGCTCCTGTTCTGCGTTTCATCGTTGTCACGTGCGCGCACGTATCGGTTTTATCTTCTTTTCATTTTCAGCCTATTTTTACTTGTATTTTCCGGCCTATTTTTACTTGTATTTTCCCGCTTTCTATTTTATTTCATATTTCTTGTATTACTCTTCTTTGCTTTCACAGGGATCATCGAGGGATCATCGAGGGAACATCGAGGAATCATCGAAGGATCATCAAGAGGTCATCGAGGACTTATCGAGGGATTGATGTTCATCATCGATTTTTACGCGAAAATACGGGAAGGATAGGGAGAAGACTCGCGCGTGTGTCGGCTGACGCAAGCGTGGGTGTTCTTGCGGGCGCGATAAAATTTCGTTTGATTGCTCGTCACCCCGAATACGCGAATTGTAGAGTAGAGTCATCGTTTTTTGTAACACTCACGTGGGGGTGTTCGGACGCGATTAAAGGTCCTACCGTGGACTTCGTTTTGTTTGTTCGTAAATTCGATCGGTTTAACTCGCGAACGCGTATTGTAGATTAGAGTTAACGTTTTATCTAACTGTCACGTGAGTGTCGTGGACGCGATTTAAAAAGTCTTACCGAGGACTTCGTTTTTATTGTTCGAAACTCGGAACGCAAGCACAGTAGTGCTTAATAATCCGTTGTATCAGCAGTGGACGGTTTCCGGACGGTGGAGCTTTCTGTAAGCGGGGCTTGGTACGTCTCCAGTTAGCTGAGAAGCCTGAAAGTCTCCCGAAGCTATAGATATAACGTGTCGCGATCGCGGAACGCGAAACGCGGATATTAAAGTAGAGTCACCGTTCTTTCAACACTCGCGTGGGTGTTCGGGCGCGATTAAAAGTCCTAATATGGACTTCGTTGTAATGTTCGAGATTCGGTATACACCAACTGGGAAATCCAGTAGTGTAGTACATAGCTACTTACTTGGGTCCTGTGAATCGTTTAGCGTAGGGATCTGTATCAGTCGGTAGCTTATGTCATCCCGAATTTCGACCTAGAGTCACCGTTTTTCTAACACCCGCGCAAGTGAGTGCTCGCGGACGCGATTAAAAGTCCTACCGGGGACTTCGTTTTGTTTGCTCGGTATTACCTCGCATACGCGGATATTAGAGTAGAGTCAACGTTAGCCCGTGGGTCTCCAGATGCAGCAACCTCCACGTGGTGAGACCTGGGAAGGTAGTACTTGCGATACATATTTATTGAATGTTAATTGTGAGTCATGTAACGCAAGTGCTTCCGAGCCAATGGCTGCATATTTTAAAAATCTTCAAAAGCCTTTTCTATCCAACCTTACCGATACTTTAAATTACTTACATTTTATATCATTAATAATTTTATATCTTTAATAATAATTAACAGATAAATGATTAAAGATCTTTCTTCTCTTTCTCATTTTCTTCTCATGTTTCGTCGAGGGATCATCGATTGATCGTCGAAGGACGACGAGGGATCATCGATGGACGCCGAGGGATCGTTGAAAGATTATACTAGGAGCATCATCGATTTTAGATATACCATTGATTTCTAATTGAAACGCACAGAAAACATTCCCATCATTCCTATATATATGTATTTACTTTTATTAATTATTATTTATGTCTCGGGTGGGACCCATAAGAGGGGCTTATGGGTGTGGGCCTTTTGGCGGGCTGCTGTCTCAGCATCGTATAAAACTCTACGGTAGGACTCTTGGGTTGGGCCCTCGGATGGGTCTCTTTCTTTCAATAGGAAAAAATCGAAATTAATTTTGGTACTCCGGTTTGGTCTGGTGGAGGCATATTCATTATGTCCACCTCTCGCTCTAAACTTTCTCGTGGTAACATGCATGCATGTTCCGTCTTCCTTCTCCTTTTGGTCGAATGGGGATCGATATTCAATGCGTCCAACTTGCTCCTGTTCTGCGTTTCATCGTTGTCACGTGCGCGCACGTATCGGTTTTATCTTCTTTTCATTTTCAGCCTATTTTTACTTGTATTTTCCGGCCTATTTTTACTTGTATTTTCCCGCTTTCTATTTTATTTCATATTTCTTGTATTACTCTTCTTTGCTTTCACAGGGATCATCGAGGGATCATCGAGGGAACATCGAGGAATCATCGAAGGATCATCAAGAGGTCATCGAGGACTTATCGAGGGATTGATGTTCATCATCGATTTTTACGCGAAAATACGGGAAGGATAGGGAGAAGACTCGCGCGTGTGTCGGCTGGCGCAAGCGTGGTTGTTCTTGCGGGCGCGATAAAATTTCGTTTGATTGCTCGTCACCCCGAATACGCGAATTGTAGAGTAGAGTCATCGTTTTTTGTAACACTCACGTGGGGGTGTTCGGACGCGATTAAAGGTCCTACCGTGGACTTCGTTTTGTTTGTTCGTAAATTCGATCGGTTTAACTCGCGAACGCGTATTGTAGATTAGAGTTAACGTTTTATCTAACTGTCACGTGAGTGTCGTGGACGCGATTTAAAAAGTCTTACCGAGGACTTCGTTTTTATTGTTCGAAACTCGGAACGCAAGCACAGTAGTGCTTAATAATCCGTTGTATCAGCAGTGGACGGTTTCCGGACGGTGGAGCTTTCTGTAAGCGGGGCTTGGTACGTCTCCAGTTAGCTGAGAAGCCTGAAAGTCTCCCGAAGCTATAGATATAACGTGTCGCGATCGCGGAACGCGAAACGCGGATATTAAAGTAGAGTCACCGTTCTTTCAACACTCGCGTGGGTGTTCGGGCGCGATTAAAAGTCCTAATATGGACTTCGTTGTAATGTTCGAGATTCGGTATACACCAACTGGGAAATCCAGTAGTGTAGTACATAGCTACTTACTTGGGTCCTGTGAATCGTTTAGCGTAGGGATCTGTATCAGTCGGTAGCTTATGTCATCCCGAATTTCGACCTAGAGTCACCGTTTTTCTAACACCCGCGCAAGTGAGTGCTCGCGGACGCGATTAAAAGTCCTACCGGGGACTTCGTTTTGTTTGCTCGGTATTACCTCGCATACGCGGATATTAGAGTAGAGTCAACGTTAGCCCGTGGGTCTCCAGATGCAGCAACCTCCACGTGGTGAGACCTGGGAAGGTAGTACTTGCGATACATATTTATTGAATGTTAATTGTGAGTCATGTAACGCAAGTGCTTCCGAGCCAATGGCTGCATATTTTAAAAATCTTCAAAAGCCTTTTCTATCCAACCTTACCGATACTTTAAATTACTTACATTTTATATCATTAATAATTTTATATCTTTAATAATAATTAACAGATAAATGATTAAAGATCTTTCTTCTCTTTCTCATTTTCTTCTCATGTTTCGTCGAGGGATCATCGATTGATCGTCGAAGGACGACGAGGGATCATCGATGGACGCCGAGGGATCGTTGAAAGATTATACTAGGAGCATCATCGATTTTAGATATACCATTGATTTCTAATTGAAACGCACAGAAAACATTCCCATCATTCCTATATATATGTATTTACTTTTATTAATTATTATTTATGTCTCGGGTGGGACCCATAAGAGGGGCTTATGGGTGTGGGCCTTTTGGCGGGCTGCTGTCTCAGCATCGTATAAAACTCTACGGTAGGACTCTTGGGTTGGGCCCTCGGATGGGTCTCTTTCTTTCAATAGGAAAAAATCGAAATTAATTTTGGTACTCCGGTTTGGTCTGGTGGAGGCATATTCATTATGTCCACCTCTCGCTCTAAACTTTCTCGTGGTAACATGCATGCATGTTCCGTCTTCCTTCTCCTTTTGGTCGAATGGGGATCGATATTCAATGCGTCCAACTTGCTCCTGTTCTGCGTTTCATCGTTGTCACGTGCGCGCACGTATCGGTTTTATCTTCTTTTCATTTTCAGCCTATTTTTACTTGTATTTTCCGGCCTATTTTTACTTGTATTTTCCCGCTTTCTATTTTATTTCATATTTCTTGTATTACTCTTCTTTGCTTTCACAGGGATCATCGAGGGATCATCGAGGGAACATCGAGGAATCATCGAAGGATCATCAAGAGGTCATCGAGGACTTATCGAGGGATTGATGTTCATCATCGATTTTTACGCGAAAATACGGGAAGGATAGGGAGAAGACTCGCGCGTGTGTCGGCTGGCGCAAGCGTGGGTGTTCTTGCGGGCGCGATAAAATTTCGTTTGATTGCTCGTCACCCCGAATACGCGAATTGTAGAGTAGAGTCATCGTTTTTTGTAACACTCACGTGGGGGTGTTCGGACGCGATTAAAGGTCCTACCGTGGACTTCGTTTTGTTTGTTCGTAAATTCGATCGGTTTAACTCGCGAACGCGTATTGTAGATTAGAGTTAACGTTTTATCTAACTGTCACGTGAGTGTCGTGGACGCGATTTAAAAAGTCTTACCGAGGACTTCGTTTTTATTGTTCGAAACTCGGAACGCAAGCACAGTAGTGCTTAATAATCCGTTGTATCAGCAGTGGACGGTTTCCGGACGGTGGAGCTTTCTGTAAGCGGGGCTTGGTACGTCTCCAGTTAGCTGAGAAGCCTGAAAGTCTCCCGAAGCTATAGATATAACGTGTCGCGATCGCGGAACGCGAAACGCGGATATTAAAGTAGAGTCACCGTTCTTTCAACACTCGCGTGGGTGTTCGGGCGCGATTAAAAGTCCTAATATGGACTTCGTTGTAATGTTCGAGATTCGGTATACACCAACTGGGAAATCCAGTAGTGTAGTACATAGCTACTTACTTGGGTCCTGTGAATCGTTTAGCGTAGGGATCTGTATCAGTCGGTAGCTTATGTCATCCCGAATTTCGACCTAGAGTCACCGTTTTTCTAACACCCGCGCAAGTGAGTGCTCGCGGACGCGATTAAAAGTCCTACCGGGGACTTCGTTTTGTTTGCTCGGTATTACCTCGCATACGCGGATATTAGAGTAGAGTCAACGTTAGCCCGTGGGTCTCCAGATGCAGCAACCTCCACGTGGTGAGACCTGGGAAGGTAGTACTTGCGATACATATTTATTGAATGTTAATTGTGAGTCATGTAACGCAAGTGCTTCCGAGCCAATGGCTGCATATTTTAAAAATCTTCAAAAGCCTTTTCTATCCAACCTTACCGATACTTTAAATTACTTACATTTTATATCATTAATAATTTTATATCTTTAATAATAATTAACAGATAAATGATTAAAGATCTTTCTTCTCTTTCTCATTTTCTTCTCATGTTTCGTCGAGGGATCATCGATTGATCGTCGAAGGACGACGAGGGATCATCGATGGACGCCGAGGGATCGTTGAAAGATTATACTAGGAGCATCATCGATTTTAGATATACCATTGATTTCTAATTGAAACGCACAGAAAACATTCCCATCATTCCTATATATATGTATTTACTTTTATTAATTATTATTTATGTCTCGGGTGGGACCCATAAGAGGGGCTTATGGGTGTGGGCCTTTTGGCGGGCTGCTGTCTCAGCATCGTATAAAACTCTACGGTAGGACTCTTGGGTTGGGCCCTCGGATGGGTCTCTTTCTTTCAATAGGAAAAAATCGAAATTAATTTTGGTACTCCGGTTTGGTCTGGTGGAGGCATATTCATTATGTCCACCTCTCGCTCTAAACTTTCTCGTGGTAACATGCATGCATGTTCCGTCTTCCTTCTCCTTTTGGTCGAATGGGGATCGATATTCAATGCGTCCAACTTGCTCCTGTTCTGCGTTTCATCGTTGTCACGTGCGCGCACGTATCGGTTTTATCTTCTTTTCATTTTCAGCCTATTTTTACTTGTATTTTCCGGCCTATTTTTACTTGTATTTTCCCGCTTTCTATTTTATTTCATATTTCTTGTATTACTCTTCTTTGCTTTCACAGGGATCATCGAGGGATCATCGAGGGAACATCGAGGAATCATCGAAGGATCATCAAGAGGTCATCGAGGACTTATCGAGGGATTGATGTTCATCATCGATTTTTACGCGAAAATACGGGAAGGATAGGGAGAAGACTCGCGCGTGTGTCGGCTGGCGCAAGCGTGGGTGTTCTTGCGGGCGCGATAAAATTTCGTTTGATTGCTCGTCACCCCGAATACGCGAATTGTAGAGTAGAGTCATCGTTTTTTGTAACACTCACGTGGGGGTGTTCGGACGCGATTAAAGGTCCTACCGTGGACTTCGTTTTGTTTGTTCGTAAATTCGATCGGTTTAACTCGCGAACGCGTATTGTAGATTAGAGTTAACGTTTTATCTAACTGTCACGTGAGTGTCGTGGACGCGATTTAAAAAGTCTTACCGAGGACTTCGTTTTTATTGTTCGAAACTCGGAACGCAAGCACAGTAGTGCTTAATAATCCGTTGTATCAGCAGTGGACGGTTTCCGGACGGTGGAGCTTTCTGTAAGCGGGGCTTGGTACGTCTCCAGTTAGCTGAGAAGCCTGAAAGTCTCCCGAAGCTATAGATATAACGTGTCGCGATCGCGGAACGCGAAACGCGGATATTAAAGTAGAGTCACCGTTCTTTCAACACTCGCGTGGGTGTTCGGGCGCGATTAAAAGTCCTAATATGGACTTCGTTGTAATGTTCGAGATTCGGTATACACCAACTGGGAAATCCAGTAGTGTAGTACATAGCTACTTACTTGGGTCCTGTGAATCGTTTAGCGTAGGGATCTGTATCAGTCGGTAGCTTATGTCATCCCGAATTTCGACCTAGAGTCACCGTTTTTCTAACACCCGCGCAAGTGAGTGCTCGCGGACGCGATTAAAAGTCCTACCGGGGACTTCGTTTTGTTTGCTCGGTATTACCTCGCATACGCGGATATTAGAGTAGAGTCAACGTTAGCCCGTGGGTCTCCAGATGCAGCAACCTCCACGTGGTGAGACCTGGGTCGGTAGTACTTGCGATAGATATATATTGAATGTTAATTGTGAATTATGTAACGCAACTACTACCGAGCCAATGGCTGCATATTTTAAAAATCTTCAAAAGCCTTTTCTATCCAACCTTACCGATACTTTAAATTACTTACATTTTATATCATTAATAATTTTATATCTTTAATAATAATTAACAGATAAATGATTAAAGATCTTTCTTCTCTTTCTCATTTTCTTCTCATGTTTCGTCGAGGGATCATCGATTGATCGTCGAAGGACGCCGAGGGATCGTTGAAAGATTATACTAGGAGCATCATCGATTTTAGATATACCATTGATTTCTAATTGAAACGCACAGAAAACATTCCCATCATTCCTATATATATGTATTTACTTTTATTAATTATTATTTATGTCTCGGGTGGGACCCATAAGAGGGGCTTATGGGTGTGGGCCTTTTGGCGGGCTGCTGTCTCAGCATCGTATAAAACTCTACGGTAGGACTCTTGGGTTGGGCCCTCGGATGGGTCTCTTTCTTTCAATAGGAAAAAATCGAAATTAATTTTGGTACTCCGGTTTGGTCTGGTGGAGGCATATTCATTATGTCCACCTCTCGCTCTAAACTTTCTCGTGGTAACATGCATGCATGTTCCGTCTTCCTTCTCCTTTTGGTCGAATGGGGATCGATATTCAATGCGTCCAACTTGCTCCTGTTCTGCGTTTCATCGTTGTCACGTGCGCGCACGTATCGGTTTTATCTTCTTTTCATTTTCAGCCTATTTTTACTTGTATTTTCCGGCCTATTTTTACTTGTATTTTCCCGCTTTCTATTTTATTTCATATTTCTTGTATTACTCTTCTTTGCTTTCACAGGGATCATCGAGGGATCATCGAGGGAACATCGAGGAATCATCGAAGGATCATCAAGAGGTCATCGAGGACTTATCGAGGGATTGATGTTCATCATCGATTTTTACGCGAAAATACGGGAAGGATAGGGAGAAGACTCGCGCGTGTGTCGGCTGGCGCAAGCGTGGGTGTTCTTGCGGGCGCGATAAAATTTCGTTTGATTGCTCGTCACCCCGAATACGCGAATTGTAGAGTAGAGTCATCGTTTTTTGTAACACTCACGTGGGGGTGTTCGGACGCGATTAAAGGTCCTACCGTGGACTTCGTTTTGTTTGTTCGTAAATTCGATCGGTTTAACTCGCGAACGCGTATTGTAGATTAGAGTTAACGTTTTATCTAACTGTCACGTGAGTGTCGTGGACGCGATTTAAAAAGTCTTACCGAGGACTTCGTTTTTATTGTTCGAAACTCGGAACGCAAGCACAGTAGTGCTTAATAATCCGTTGTATCAGCAGTGGACGGTTTCCGGACGGTGGAGCTTTCTGTAAGCGGGGCTTGGTACGTCTCCAGTTAGCTGAGAAGCCTGAAAGTCTCCCGAAGCTATAGATATAACGTGTCGCGATCGCGGAACGCGAAACGCGGATATTAAAGTAGAGTCACCGTTCTTTCAACACTCGCGTGGGTGTTCGGGCGCGATTAAAAGTCCTAATATGGACTTCGTTGTAATGTTCGAGATTCGGTATACACCAACTGGGAAATCCAGTAGTGTAGTACATAGCTACTTACTTGGGTCCTGTGAATCGTTTAGCGTAGGGATCTGTATCAGTCGGTAGCTTATGTCATCCCGAATTTCGACCTAGAGTCACCGTTTTTCTAACACCCGCGCAAGTGAGTGCTCGCGGACGCGATTAAAAGTCCTACCGGGGACTTCGTTTTGTTTGCTCGGTATTACCTCGCATACGCGGATATTAGAGTAGAGTCAACGTTAGCCCGTGGGTCTCCAGATGCAGCAACCTCCACGTGGTGAGACCTGGGTCGGTAGTACTTGCGATACATATTTATTGAATGTTAATTGTGAGTCATGTAACGCAAGTGCTTCCGAGCCAATGGCTGCATATTTTAAAAATCTTCAAAAGCCTTTTCTATCCAACCTTACCGATACTTTAAATTACTTACATTTTATATCATTAATAATTTTATATCTTTAATAATAATTAACAGATAAATGATTAAAGATCTTTCTTCTCTTTCTCATTTTCTTCTCATGTTTCGTCGAGGGATCATCGATTGATCGTCGAAGGACGCCGAGGGATCGTTGAAAGATTATACTAGGAGCATCATCGATTTTAGATATACCATTGATTTCTAATTGAAACGCACAGAAAACATTCCCATCATTCCTATATATATGTATTTACTTTTATTAATTATTATTTATGTCTCGGGTGGGACCCATAAGAGGGGCTTATGGGTGTGGGCCTTTTGGCGGGCTGCTGTCTCAGCATCGTATAAAACTCTACGGTAGGACTCTTGGGTTGGGCCCTCGGATGGGTCTCTTTCTTTCAATAGGAAAAAATCGAAATTAATTTTGGTACTCCGGTTTGGTCTGGTGGAGGCATATTCATTATGTCCACCTCTCGCTCTAAACTTTCTCGTGGTAACATGCATGCATGTTCCGTCTTCCTTCTCCTTTTGGTCGAATGGGGATCGATATTCAATGCGTCCAACTTGCTCCTGTTCTGCGTTTCATCGTTGTCACGTGCGCGCACGTATCGGTTTTATCTTCTTTTCATTTTCAGCCTATTTTTACTTGTATTTTCCGGCCTATTTTTACTTGTATTTTCCCGCTTTCTATTTTATTTCATATTTCTTGTATTACTCTTCTTTGCTTTCACAGGGATCATCGAGGGATCATCGAGGGAACATCGAGGAATCATCGAAGGATCATCAAGAGGTCATCGAGGACTTATCGAGGGATTGATGTTCATCATCGATTTTTACGCGAAAATACGGGAAGGATAGGGAGAAGACTCGCGCGTGTGTCGGCTGGCGCAAGCGTGGGTGTTCTTGCGGGCGCGATAAAATTTCGTTTGATTGCTCGTCACCCCGAATACGCGAATTGTAGAGTAGAGTCATCGTTTTTTGTAACACTCACGTGGGGGTGTTCGGACGCGATTAAAGGTCCTACCGTGGACTTCGTTTTGTTTGTTCGTAAATTCGATCGGTTTAACTCGCGAACGCGTATTGTAGATTAGAGTTAACGTTTTATCTAACTGTCACGTGAGTGTCGTGGACGCGATTTAAAAAGTCTTACCGAGGACTTCGTTTTTATTGTTCGAAACTCGGAACGCAAGCACATTAGTGCTTAATAATCCGTTGTATCAGCAGTGGACGGTTTCCGGACGGTGGAGCTTTCTGTAAGCGGGGCTTGGTACGTCTCCAGTTAGCTGAGAAGCCTGAAAGTCTCCCGAAGCTATAGATATAACGTGTCGCGATCGCGGAACGCGAAACGCGGATATTAAAGTAGAGTCACCGTTCTTTCAACACTCGCGTGGGTGTTCGGGCGCGATTAAAAGTCCTAATATGGACTTCGTTGTAATGTTCGAGATTCGGTATACACCAACTGGGAAATCCAGTAGTGTAGTACATAGCTACTTACTTGGGTCCTGTGAATCGTTTAGCGTAGGGATCTGTATCAGTCGGTAGCTTATGTCATCCCGAATTTCGACCTAGAGTCACCGTTTTTCTAACACCCGCGCAAGTGAGTGCTCGCGGACGCGATTAAAAGTCCTACCGGGGACTTCGTTTTGTTTGCTCGGTATTACCTCGCATACGCGGATATTAGAGTAGAGTCAACGTTAGCCCGTGGGTCTCCAGATGCAGCAACCTCCACGTGGTGAGACCTGGGTCGGTAGTACTTGCGATAAATATATATTGAATGTTAATTGTGAATTATGTAACGCAACTACTACCGAGCGAATGGCTGCATATTTAAAAAATTTTCAAAAGCCTTTTCTATCTAACCCTACCAATACTTTTAATTACTTACATTTTATATCGTTAATAATTTTATATCGTTAATGATAATTAACAAATAAATAATCAAAGATAGTATAATTCTTAAATAATTTCTTAGAGAAAGGAACAGACAATTTTCAAAATACCTTCAACTTAATTCTGAATCTACATTATCAATTATACTTCTATAGGCAAATAAGAATAAAGATACAGTTAAATTCAAGAGAAATTTCTTGAAATTTGCAAATTTATATAATAATTATCATGTGTTAATTATATTAATTATTCTTTATGCATTTATCGTTAATCAAATGCCTACCAACCTTGCATCTATCACGTATCACTGCGAGACGCGCCATATTTGAATCAGTATCAATCAATACAGAGGGACATTATCAGCATTGATAAAGTAAGAATATAAATAAAAATTGTCACATTTAAATATTCCTAATGTTCAGTAGACTCGTCGGAATAATATGATATCAGTAAAGTTTACAAAACCTGTCTAATAATTAACTATTTCATAAAAAAACGTCGGGACGTATTAAACTAAATGCATCTCACTGATTAATGTATAATTTATTTAATTTCTAAGACTAAATTATAAATATATGGATACTAGAAATATTCTATGAACTCTAAGGAATCATATAAGCCCATAAAAGTTAATAAAGAATTATTAATGATAGAGAAAATAATTATCAAAGTCGAGGGTATATTTCTACGTCTTTTGTATATCTATATATGTATATATATACGTATACACACACACACACGCCCACTTTCGCACGCACACATACGCGCGTAACGGGTAATAATGGATATCCTATTGCCAGAAAATTTGTAGTTTCTTAATAGGAACGCAGGATGATAGTGGAGGTCGATCTCTAAACTCGAACACTATTGGCTGTCACGCTGGATGGCAGAAATCGCAGCGCCATATTCGAATCGGTACCAATCAATTGTAGAGGCACATTATCAGCATAAATAAAATGAGAATAATAATAATAATTGTCACATTTAATTATTTCTCATGTTCTATAGACTCTACGCAATAATATAATGTCATAGAAGTTTACAAAACTTGTCTAAAAATCAACTATTTCGTAAATAATCGCCGGCTCGTATTGACCTAGATACATACTATTGATTAAAGTATAATTTATTTAATTTCCAAGAATAAATGATAAATATGTAGACGCTATGAATATTCTATGGACTCTAAGGAATCATACGAGCCCATAAAAGTTAATAAAGAACTATTAATAATAGAGAAAATAATTATCAAAGTCGAGCATATATTTCTACGCCTTTTGTATATCTATATATGTATATATATACGTATACACACACACACGCCAACGTACGCACGCACACATACGCGCGTAAAGGGTAATATTGGATATCGTTTTGTCACAAAAATTTTAGATTCTTAGTAGGAACGCAGGACAATAGTGGAGGTCGGTCTCTAAACTCGAATGCTATTGGCTGTCACGATAAATGGGAAAAATCCTCACCGCCAAATTTGAACTAGTATTGTGAAAATGTTTCTACATTCGCGAATAATATTGTGATTAGTAATGCCATGACAATTAATTATTATACACTCTTCGATTATTTTATGTCATTTGAGATTAGCTATAGAATAATTTTAACCATTAAATGTTTTATATATTGCCTATTTCACTTTCTGTTTTCATTTATTTATCCAATGTCGAATATAACCATATCATACTAAAAGAATCATAGAAATATTTTATAATTAGTTTCCGTTACATTTTATCTATTGTTATTATTTTCTAATTCCCCTGTGTTATAGTTTTCCTATGATAATGCCTAAGCATCTGTAGAGTCTTCAAGTCGAAGGAATTTTATTGGGTATGAAATGAAATTATACTTTACTATCGATACTTCAAAATTTTAGAAACTTTAAATGTTCTCCTTCTAAATAATATTCTTATGCCGCAGGTCTCCTGTGCAATTACATTTATGCAATGGTTGGAAAATGACCTTACTACCATATTCTGTGACGTTTCCCCTCAAGTACAAGACATACTTGATAAGAAATTTTACATCCTTTTACATGTTACTTGCATGTATTTGCATATACAATTGGTTTACCCTAAAGGACATGCAATATATTTGTCGTTTCATGAAATAGATTGACAGAGACTTTTTTTGAAATGTTATATAGTCCAAGCATCCCTAAAAAGGCTATCTTAAAGGTATGAAAATTTAAGTGCATATGAAACGATATTACACTTTATTATCGACGTTTCAAAAGTTTAAAAACTATAAAGCTTGTTGTTTTAAATAATATTCTTGTGTCACAGGTTCATTGGTCTGACGATGCAAAGATTTTGTTATCAAGGAAAGCTGACCAATTCTAATAATTTATCATGTTTGAAAGAATCTGCGTTAGACAAAATTAAAATTGTATCTGAAATGGTAGTAGTAATTGAAAGGTTTAATTATAAGCATCTGTAATTAGTAATAGCTGTTCACTAAGGATGGATTTTGGAGATTCAATTATCAATACATACTACATTTTACAATTTTAGTTAGTTTTTAAAGAGTATGTTGATTTTGATAAACCATGGTCACAAGTAATAACAATATTATATGTTTCAGGTAATTAATGTGATATGCTCTCTGCAGTTCCATCTTGAAATGTCATCCAAGTATATTCTATCACAAAGTTAATATAATTTGTTGACGTAGAAAGAATTTGACATCTTCTTTAATACATTTCACTGCATCAAGTATAAGGATCTATTGTCGATGATCTAAAGAATAGACTCAATCATCTTGTGACATGTTCTACAAAATTCTGAGATTTTGTAATTGATCACTATGAAATCTTCTTGTTAGCATCGAAAGCACTTGTTGGGAGAGTATTACTTATTTAATTTCATAAAAATAAACTCCTAACATTTAAATATTGAAAATAATTAGAAGAATCTATAGAATGAAATAATATTTTTAATGTTTGCTAGAAAGCTGTTTATGATTAAAGATTTCGTAAGTAGTATTGGCCTGTCATCATTGAATTCAATTATAACAAAATCTATACATGGCCTTATCATTATATCTGTAATAAGACATGCAATATAAGAATACTATTTAAAAGGATAAGATTTATAATTTATACAATTTTGAAGCATCGATGATGAAGTGTAATATCATTTCATTTCCAGTTAAATTTATACACCTTCAAGGTTGCCTTTCCACAGATGCTTGGATTATATATTATTAAGAATCTGAGATGTTTGAGGCAATATGATAACTAATTGTCGCAGTGAATAGGTGTACGCGTATGCATTGGGTGTGGATGATATATATATATGTAAATATACAAAAGAAGTAGAAATATACGCTCGACTTTGATAATTATTTTCTCTATTATTAATAGTTTTTTATTAACTTTTATGGGCTTGTATGATTCCTTAGAGTCCATAGAATATTTCTAGCGTCTACTTATTTATAATTTAATCTTGGAAATTAAATAAATTATGCTTTAATCAATAGTATGTATCTAGGTCAATACGAGCCGGCGATTATTTACGAAATAGTTGATTATTAGACAAGTTTTGTAAACTTCTATGACATTATATTATTGCGAAGAGTCTATAGAACATGAGAAATAATTAAATGTGACAATTATTATTATTATTCTTCTCATTTTATTTATGCTGATAATGTGCCTCTACAATTGATTGGTACCGATTCGAATATGGCGCTGCGATTTCTGCCATCTAGCGTGACAGCCAATAGTATTCGAGTTTAGAGATCGACCTCCACTATCATCCTGCGTTCCTATTAAGAAACTACAAATTTTCTGGCAATAGGATATCCAATATTACCCTTTACGCGCGTATGTGTGCGTGCGTACGTTGGCGTGTGTGTGTGTATACGTATATATATACATATGTAGATATACATAAGAAGTAGAAATATACCCTCGACTTTGATAATTATTTTCTCTATTATTAATAGTTCTTTATTAACTTTTATGGGCTTGTATGATTCCTTAGAGTCCATAGAATATTTCTAGCGTCTACTTATTTATAATTTAATCTTGGAAATTAAATAAATTATGCTTTAATCAATAGTATGTATCTAGGTCAATACGAGCCGGCGATTATTTACGAAATAGTTGATTATTAGACAAGTTTTGTAAACTTCTATGACATTATATTATTGCGAAGAGTCTATAGAACATGAGAAATAATTAAATGTGACAATTATTATTATTATTCTCATTTTATTTATGCTGATAATGTGCCTCTACAATTGATTGGTACCGATTCGAATATGGCGCTGCGATTTCTGCCATCTAGCGTGACAGCCAATAGTATTCGAGTTTAGAGATCGACCTCCACTATCATCCTGCGTTCCTATTAAGAAACTACAAATTTTCTGGCAATAGGATATCCATTATTACCCGTTACGCGCGTATGTGTGCGTGCGAAAGTGGGCGTGTGTGTGTGTGTATACGTATATATATACATATATAGATATACAAAAGGCGTAGAAATATATGCTCGACTTTGATAATTATTTTCTCTATTATTAATAGTTCTTTATTAACTTTTATGGGCTTGTATGATTCCTTAGAGTCCATTGAATATTTCTAGCGTCTACTTATTTATAATTTAATCTTGGAAATTAAATAAATTATGCTTTAATCAATAGTATGTATCTAGGTCAATACGAGCCGGCGATTATTTACGAAATAGTTGATTATTAGACAAGTTTTGTAAACTTCTATGACATTATATTATTGCGAAGAGTCTATAGAACATGAGAAATAATTAAATGTGACAATTATTATTATTATTCTCATTTTATTTATGCTGATAATGTGCCTCTACAATTGATTGGTACCGATTCGAATATGGCGCTGCGATTTCTGCCATCTAGCGTGACAGCCAATAGTATTCGAGTTTAGAGATCGACCTCCACTATCATCCTGCGTTCCTATTAAGAAACTACAAATTTTCTGGCAATAGGATATCCATTATTACCCGTTACGCGCGTATGTGTGCGTGCGAAAGTGGGCGTGTGTGTGTGTGTATACGTATATATATACATATATAGATATACAAAAGGCGTAGAAATATATGCTCGACTTTGATAATTATTTTCTCTATTATTAATAGTTCTTTATTAACTTTTATGGGCTCGTATGATTCCTTAGAGTCCATAGAATATTCATAGCGTCTACATATTTATCATTTAATCTTGGAAATTAAATAAATTATGCTTTAATCAATAGTATGTATCTAGGTCAATACGAGCCGGCGATTATTTACGAAATAGTTGATTATTAGACAAGTTTTGTAAACTTCTATGACATTATATTATTGCGAAGAGTCTATAGAACATGAGAAATAATTAAATGTGACAATTATTATTATTATTCTTCTCATTTTATTTATGCTGATAATGTGCCTCTACAATTGATTGGTACCGATTCGAATATGGCGCTGCGATTTCTGCCATCTAGCGTGACAGCCAATAGTATTCGAGTTTAGAGATCGACCTCCACTATCATCCTGCGTTCCTATTAAGAAACTACAAATTTTCTGGCAATAGGATATCCAATATTACCCTTTACGCGCGTATGTGTGCGTGCGTACGTTGGCGTGTGTGTGTGTATACGTATATATATACATATATAGATATACAAAAGGCGTAGAAATATATGCTCGACTTTGATAATTATTTTCTCTATTATTAATAGTTCTTTATTAACTTTTATGGGCTCGTATGATTCCTTAGAGTCCATAGAATATTTCTAGCGTCTACTTATTTATAATTTAATCTTGGAAATTAAATAAATTATGCTTTAATCAATAGTATGTATCTAGGTCAATACGAGCCGGCGATTATTTACGAAATAGTTGATTATTAGACAAGTTTTGTAAACTTCTATGACATTATATTATTGCGAAGAGTCTATAGAACATGAGAAATAATTAAATGTGACAATTATTATTATTATTCTCATTTTATTTATGCTGATAATGTGCCTCTACAATTGATTGGTACCGATTCGAATATGGCGCTGCGATTTCTGCCATCTAGCGTGACAGCCAATAGTATTCGAGTTTAGAGATCGACCTCCACTATCATCCTGCGTTCCTATTAAGAAAATACAAATTTTCTGGCAATAGGATAACCAATATTACCCTTTACGCGCGTATGTGTGCGTGCGTACGTTGGCGTGTGTGTGTGTATACGTATATATATACATATGTAGATATACATAAGAAGTAGAAATATACCCTCGACTTTGATAATTATTTTCTCTATTATTAATAGTTCTTTATTAACTTTTATGGGCTCGTATGATTCCTTAGAGTCCATAGAATATTCATAGCGTCTACATATTTATCATTTAATCTTGGAAATTAAATAAATTATGCTTTAATCAATAGTATGTATCTAGGTCAATACGAGCCGGCGATTATTTACGAAATAGTTGATTATTAGACAAGTTTTGTAAACTTCTATGACATTATATTATTGCGAAGAGTCTATAGAACATGAGAAATAATTAAATGTGACAATTATTATTATTATTCTCATTTTATTTATGCTGATAATGTGCCTCTACAATTGATTGGTACCGATTCGAATATGGCGCTGCGATTTCTGCCATCTAGCGTGACAGCCAATAGTATTCGAGTTTAGAGATCGACCTCCACTATCATCCTGCGTTCCTATTAAGAAACTACAAATTTTCTGGCAATAGGATATCCAATATTACCCTTTACGCGCGTATGTGTGCGTGCGTACGTTGGCGTGTGTGTGTGTATACGTATATATATACATATGTAGATATACATAAGAAGTAGAAATATACCCTCGACTTTGATAATTATTTTCTCTATTATTAATAGTTCTTTATTAACTTTTATGGGCTTGTATGATTCCTTAGAGTCCATAGAATATTTCTAGCGTCTACTTATTTATAATTTAATCTTGGAAATTAAATAAATTATGCTTTAATCAATAGTATGTATCTAGGTCAATACGAGCCGGCGATTATTTACGAAATAGTTGATTATTAGACAAGTTTTGTAAACTTCTATGACATTATATTATTGCGAAGAGTCTATAGAACATGAGAAATAATTAAATGTGACAATTATTATTATTATTCTCATTTTATTTATGCTGATAATGTGCCTCTACAATTGATTGGTACCGATTCGAATATGGCGCTGCGATTTCTGCCATCTAGCGTGACAGCCAATAGTATTCGAGTTTAGAGATCGACCTCCACTATCATCCTGCGTTCCTATTAAGAAACTACAAATTTTCTGGCAATAGGATATCCATTATTACCCGTTACGCGCGTATGTGTGCGTGCGAAAGTGGGCGTGTGTGTGTGTGTATACGTATATATATACATATATAGATATACAAAAGGCGTAGAAATATATGCTCGACTTTGATAATTATTTTCTCTATTATTAATAGTTCTTTATTAACTTTTATGGGCTCGTATGATTCCTTAGAGTCCATAGAATATTCATAGCGTCTACATATTTATCATTTAATCTTGGAAATTAAATAAATTATGCTTTAATCAATAGTATGTATCTAGGTCAATACGAGCCGGCGATTATTTACGAAATAGTTGATTATTAGACAAGTTTTGTAAACTTCTATGACATTATATTATTGCGAAGAGTCTATAGAACATGAGAAATAATTAAATGTGACAATTATTATTATTATTCTTCTCATTTTATTTATGCTGATAATGTGCCTCTACAATTGATTGGTACCGATTCGAATATGGCGCTGCGATTTCTGCCATCTAGCGTGACAGCCAATAGTATTCGAGTTTAGAGATCGACCTCCACTATCATCCTGCGTTCCTATTAAGAAACTACAAATTTTCTGGCAATAGGATATCCAATATTACCCTTTACGCGCGTATGTGTGCGTGCGTACGTTGGCGTGTGTGTGTGTATACGTATATATATACATATATAGATATACAAAAGGCGTAGAAATATATGCTCGACTTTGATAATTATTTTCTCTATTATTAATAGTTCTTTATTAACTTTTATGGGCTCGTATGATTCCTTAGAGTCCATAGAATATTTCTAGCGTCTACTTATTTATAATTTAATCTTGGAAATTAAATAAATTATGCTTTAATCAATAGTATGTATCTAGGTCAATACGAGCCGGCGATTATTTACGAAATAGTTGATTATTAGACAAGTTTTGTAAACTTCTATGACATTATATTATTGCGAAGAGTCTATAGAACATGAGAAATAATTAAATGTGACAATTATTATTATTATTCTCATTTTATTTATGCTGATAATGTGCCTCTACAATTGATTGGTACCGATTCGAATATGGCGCTGCGATTTCTGCCATCTAGCGTGACAGCCAATAGTATTCGAGTTTAGAGATCGACCTCCACTATCATCCTGCGTTCCTATTAAGAAAATACAAATTTTCTGGCAATAGGATATCCAATATTACCCTTTACGCGCGTATGTGTGCGTGCGTACGTTGGCGTGTGTGTGTGTATACGTATATATATACATATGTAGATATACATAAGAAGTAGAAATATACCCTCGACTTTGATAATTATTTTCTCTATTATTAATAGTTCTTTATTAACTTTTATGGGCTCGTATGATTCCTTAGAGTCCATAGAATATTCATAGCGTCTACATATTTATCATTTAATCTTGGAAATTAAATAAATTATGCTTTAATCAATAGTATGTATCTAGGTCAATACGAGCCGGCGATTATTTACGAAATAGTTGATTATTAGACAAGTTTTGTAAACTTCTATGACATTATATTATTGCGAAGAGTCTATAGAACATGAGAAATAATTAAATGTGACAATTATTATTATTATTCTCATTTTATTTATGCTGATAATGTGCCTCTACAATTGATTGGTACCGATTCGAATATGGCGCTGCGATTTCTGCCATCTAGCGTGACAGCCAATAGTATTCGAGTTTAGAGATCGACCTCCACTATCATCCTGCGTTCCTATTAAGAAACTACAAATTTTCTGGCAATAGGATATCCAATATTACCCTTTACGCGCGTATGTGTGCGTGCGTACGTTGGCGTGTGTGTGTGTATACGTATATATATACATATGTAGATATACATAAGAAGTAGAAATATACCCTCGACTTTGATAATTATTTTCTCTATTATTAATAGTTCTTTATTAACTTTTATGGGCTTGTATGATTCCTTAGAGTCCATAGAATATTTCTAGCGTCTACTTATTTATAATTTAATCTTGGAAATTAAATAAATTATGCTTTAATCAATAGTATGTATCTAGGTCAATACGAGCCGGCGATTATTTACGAAATAGTTGATTATTAGACAAGTTTTGTAAACTTCTATGACATTATATTATTGCGAAGAGTCTATAGAACATGAGAAATAATTAAATGTGACAATTATTATTATTATTCTCATTTTATTTATGCTGATAATGTGCCTCTACAATTGATTGGTACCGATTCGAATATGGCGCTGCGATTTCTGCCATCTAGCGTGACAGCCAATAGTATTCGAGTTTAGAGATCGACCTCCACTATCATCCTGCGTTCCTATTAAGAAACTACAAATTTTCTGGCAATAGGATATCCAATATTACTCGTTACGCGCGTATGTGTGCGTGCGAAAGTGGGCGTGTGTGTGTGTATACGTATATATATATAGAAAGAGAAATATACAAAAGACTTTGAAATATACGCTAAACTTTAATAATTATTTGCTCTATTATTAATAGTTCTTTATTAACTTTTATGGGCTTATATGATTCCTTGGAGTCCATAGACTATTTCTAACATCCATATATTTATAATTTAGTCTTGGAAATTAAATAAATTATATATTAATCTCGGTTTGCTTCAAAGTTGGCGGTTTAAACATATTTGTCGGGAATTATTCGACCGACTTTTTTCGCTTAATAGTAAACTTGGCATATTTTTACAGATAATTAGCATATTCTTTTTTATGTCCACTCTTATCCAATACTTTAAGTGTTTCCTTCAAGGACGTTTTCGTACATACCTTTTACGCAAATCGAAGCAACGTCTGGTTCAACAGATTTCATGAAAATAAAATCGACGTTACGTCTTCCTTACAGCCGGGCCACTATCTGCTTAGAACTTTTTCTAGAAAAAACTCTGAATTGTAATTCTTTCGCAAAAGAATACGTTGTAATAATAATGAATTTTTGTGATTAACAGTGTGATAATCGTAGACAAACATCGCGCCATTCTGTGATCTCCCTCACTGGCTTTTGAGCAGTGTCGACGCAGATCGAACGTATATTTGATAGACCAATGGTCATGGCGTTTTAAAAAGAAACATACATTATCGACTTTGTCAAGAGAAAAACCAACAATTCGACGAAGGAGTGGCGCTAACAACGCTATCGGACAAAACTAACGTTCGATTGATAATCACGAAGAAACGTATAACTACTGATTGATCGAATCGTCGGCAAGTGGCGCCAAGACCATCATTTGTATTCGTTCGATTGACGCGAGAATTCTAGAGGAAAGGGTTTAAGAGAACGGCGAGTTTACTTGCGTCTGGGTTGCGTCCTCGTTGCACCTGGGTTGCCGACGAAAGAATGCCTTTCGAGAAAGAATGGTTGGGAAGATTTAGACGTGGAGTATATTCCACATCGTGAAAAGAGAAAAAAACGTTCGAAAGAATTTAGTTTAGCTGTCTTCCCCCACCTTCCGACCCCTCTCGATTTGGCAGTAAAAGAAGGAAGGTACACCGGTCACCGCAGTGCGGATATCGCGCGACTGAGACTCGCAAAGGAGGAGAGAACGTACGCCTTGTTCTTCGTTTAATACGAATAAAAGAATCGTTCTAATCGTTCGTGCATGTTAAAGTGAGAGAGAGAGAGAGAGAGAGAGAGAGAAAGAGAGAGAGAGAGAGAGAGAGAAAGGGAGAAAGGGAGAAAGGGTGCGTGCCAAATGTGATATCTTGTATGTGGGTGCGTGTGACTGCATGCGATGCCACGATTTATACACGACTATACTGAGTACACGAGCATTGTCATCTTTGTTGCAAACACGAGGAACGTTTTTGCGTTTTTGTTATCTCATAAGCAAGCCATATTCTAACCGGAAAAGTCAAAGAAACGCTTTCGACACGGACAAAGTTTGTACGAGAAGCGCAATAGTCGTATTAATGTCGTATGAATAATCGTGTAAACGGAAAAATGCCCGCGTCTCGTGGAGGCATGGTGCATGGTGTTATGCCACCGCACTACCTCCACGAGCTGCCGGCACAAGACGAGGAACGGCTCGAAAAAATATTCCAAAAGCTCGATCTCGATGGAAACGGCAGAATCGACGTACACGATCTTTCCAAAGCGCTTCATGAGGTCGGCGTACACAAGCAGTATGCTGAGGTAATCGTTTTTTTATTTTTTAGTTTTATTCTTTTTTTCCCCTCCTTTCAATGTTCAAAAAACGATCCTATTTACTTTCCACGAGTCCATAAACGTTCTTTCCACGAGTCCTCCTCATACATATTATTCGATAGTATTTATTTGATATTGTTCAGCTTGCAATTTCCTTAATACCGGCATTATTTTCTTTATCTTAACTGCATCGCGAGGGAAGTAGGTCAAGCGCGTCTTTTGACAAGCACACGCATAAATACGAATACGTGTTTTTTGTACATACATTTACAACGTACAATGTAGATGTCTAGCATTTTATGTAATATTCCATTTGTATGGTTTCACCGAGGAGAGATAAATAAGAATTAATCTCTCTGCTATTACGTCAATGTGTCAATGTCGCGTATAACCAAAAATTTAGCCCAACCGATCGATTCTATGTTTTGAAAAAATACGAGTCTCCCAGTTAAGACAAGTATAAAACTATTTTTAACTTATTCTGCTACTTCCATATAGGCATAAAAAAAGTATTTTCGTTTAATCTACGTTGTATAGATAATATTTACATATTGGTTATTTTTTCCTTTCAGAAATTCCTTGCTAGATCTGATAGTACAAAAAGCGGTGATATCAGCTTGGCAGAATTTATACATTATGTTCGCGAGCACGAGAAAAATCTTCGTCTTCAATTTTCTGATCTCGATAAGAATAGAGATGGTAAGGTTATTACGTGATCATGTATTGGCGTTTAAGGAACTTTTAGTAATTACTTACGGTTATGAGAGAATCTTTTTTTATTTCAATAATCGTGTAACAAAACTTTACTAATCTCTTATTTTCTTTTCATCGGTTTTTCTTTATTGTCTTTTTGATCCGCAATGCCCTTGCTTGAAAAAAGATTGATCTTGTTTTATTGGTACATGTCAATCGATGTATAAAATACCATCTATGAAATTGAACTCTTGAACTTAATATACGCTATTTTAAAAGCAAAATCAGACATTGGAAATACAAATTCCGTATTGATCCTTGTAACTATTCGTTTTATTCATAGGCAAGATCGATCTTGAAGAGTTGATAAGAGCATTTAAGGACTTAGGAATAGAAATGGATCGTAGTGAGGCAACCAAGTTATTACAACGGTAAGATATTAAATGATTTATCAAACCTAATGTTACCATAATAAGATCGGCTTTATCGCAATATTATCCTTGACAATTAGGACGCAATAATTTCTTTTTTCTTATCTTCTTCTTTTTCTTTCTTTCTTTTCCTTCCTTTCCAATCAATTCGCAGAATGGACAAAGATGGAAGCCTCAATATAAGTTTCAATGAGTGGCGAGATTTTCTCCTGTATGCACCAAGCGCAAATATCCATGAACTTATACAGTATTGGCGACATTCGACCGTAAGTATCAATGATCAATCTCTCGTATTTCGAAATTGAAGAAACAAATAAATTGCATTGCACATATGTATATTATTACGATTCATCGATAGAAACGTTTTCGAAAGCGCCGTGCTCGCGCGTACGTCGACACGTAATAATCGTCATTTCGACCAATGGAAAGTCAACGTGACAGCGGGAATAGTTTAACGTGTGTACTATGAAACGCTACGTCCGCAATTTATGCCGCTGATTCGTCGACGAAGAAGGCTCGTCCGATGCTGTGACGTAGAAACGTCATTCAATATGACCTTCGTGATTTCCAACTGTTCCCTCCTCCCTTCTCCTCCCTCTCACTTTCTTTCTTTTGCTCTTGGCCGTTTTTCACGCACGATGGATGGTTGAATACTACAGCGTTTGAGAAAAAAATTCTCTCTCCTCCTTCCCTTTGTTACATGTGTCATATACTTACTTTGTTCTCGTCCATTAATCGGATGGGTGTATCAAGCGTTTCAATTAACTCGTATTAACTCGAGTTTGTTGAACCTTTAATATTATACGACCAAGAACACGATATTGATTTTTTTTTAATTCTCGTAAAGAATCGTAACAAATGTCTCTTTGAAATTATCGGATTAATTGCGTTCAGGATGACAAGATGACTCGAAAAAAAATGTTTCGCGCGTACGTTCATGGACTTTGAGCGTGACCGATCGAAACGCGTTACAAAAGTTATTATTCATCGCCATTTATTTTCCAGCGTGATACGCGTCTGTTTATTGAAAGAAATGCTTCGACGATTAAAAGTTGTCGATAATATTGCGTGATCTTTCAGAAAACAGTTGGTGTCCGAATCACGTGCAATAACGGTGTCTAATAGGAAATTGACGTGTGACGATAGACGATAAAAGGAATATCGCTTCGATAACGAACGTGTACACTTAAAAAATTATTCTATCTTTGTGTGTTCGTTCTGTCGTTCAACGAATCGCATGTTTCGTATTGTCCGATGAATGAAACTAAAGCAGAGATAGAAATAGAGAAAATTCGGATCGCTGGAAGATATATTTCGTATCGTTCCTTTGGTGTCAATTCGTTGATTACTCGATGACAATAATTTTAGATCGAATTTTATTAATTTGTAATATTATTCGATTTGAATTTTCCATATCGAAACGATATTTTCACGGAGTGACGAAATCTTTCCTATCGTTTCGTCAGCCGTTTATATAGCCACCGAGGTCATCGCCTTGCACAGTCTCCTCCGAATACTCGCAAGTGCCGTATTCGCATATCTTCGTACCTTATCCCAACATAATTATCAGTTGCGTAGGAAATTCTAATCAATTTATGCCTATCTCATTATCCAATATGTTGATGATCTTATCCCTTGTTAACTTTATACGAAAGAGTTGTATAAACCCTTCCTTCTCTTGCTTAGGAACATTCGATAGAAACACGTTGCAGGCAACTGGAAAGATGCGGCGGCTGTTGGATGGCCAATGGCTGTTCGCGAACACGGTGCGAGTGAAATTAAGTCTAATTTTATCGCGGTCCACCTGAAATAAAAGCAACCTTTTTTTAAGGCTTGAACTTTCTTTGGAAGTACTTTAGAAAACAAGAAAATAATTCGGTTAATTTCGTTCTGTTTTACAGATTACGGTCGCTGTAAACTCACGCAATTGGATTTTAAGAATGTTCTCGCAACGTGCGATAAAATTGTAAAGAGATTTGTAGATGGATAAATGACTTGGTTCTTCGCTTCAACAATCGTTCGCATCGATTCCACTAGAGTCGCTAGATCCAATCGTCGCCTGCCTAGGGAAAAAACGAAGCCAAAGTTTGGTTCGCTCATAATACCCGACCAAATAGCATCTCATTCCAACAATTTCGTAGATATAAGTGGCGAGGGAAATCTGTGACGTTGTTGTTCGATCTCTTTTGGTACCTGAAGGTGTTACGTCGATAGTTAGTAGGAAAGAGTAGGGATGACCGACCGAGTGTAGTAGGAATTTCCCTGAAAAGCATGCGATCGACTTCGATTCTTTAACCAAGGCTCTCAGTCAGTCGCGAGATCATATTCAGAGTTGTTGGATCGTCGGATCCTTCAGACGAGGCTCGCGCACTCTTCTCGCTTTCTCTCAGTCGATCTATGCCGGATGTTTTATCATTTACATACGACGGCAAAATTGTACAAATGGGATCAAAAATCAAAAGTGTAAATTAGTGTTCATTTAAACGAAGTTGCTAACCATACGAATAATAGAAAAGTGCGAGCTTTTCCAATGTCACTTTTCTTTCATTCGTTTCGTTCGCTAAAAAATATTCTCACATGAAACCTAAAGATTATCACAAGGGATTCGTCATGCTAAGACAAGAGAGTATACCGTCCAACTGTCAAGTCTGCGAGGAATTTCTTCAAGGCTATCATGAGCTCTTACAACGAGTGAGTGTTTCTGCTTTGTATGATAGTAACGTACTTCGATATTTGAATAGGTTGAGAATGAGATTCGTCGAAGAGTACAAATTTCTATGGCGTCCGCGCACTGTAGAAGTCGGTGAAAGTTACGCGGCGTTCTCTCCCTTCCCCTCTGTTTTCTTCTTTTTTTTTTTTTTGTATGATCGACGTACGACGTCTCCGCGGAGAAGCATGCGATTCTAGAATTTCTTTTCTCTAGAATTATAAGAGTACTTCTCTCTTTTTCTCTCAGCGATCGAAGATCGTCAAAGAATCGATATTATGTACAAATCTTTGCGTTACAACAACAAATGACTTAGATGCAAGATATTTGGAACTTGGACCTATGCAATCCTTCTCCCTCTCACTTTTATCTTAAAAATTCACTATCAAGGATGATCTTGCGAATATAAGCTTGCCGATGTTCCGTTTTCTTAAGGATAGAAATGTCTCTAGAGTCAATCGATCCTTATCCCCCACTCTTTTCTTTTTTTTTTTTTTTGTTTCCCTTTAACAAGTTCTCTTTCCCCCGTTATTTCTCTCTACCCAGTACTCTCCAATGTTTGTTAACTGTCATTGTTTTATATTAAAAAGCATAGCTATCATATTCAAGACTCACGATCACTTTTAGATCGTTCTGTACGGATAGCCATAGCTAGCATGCGTATTAAATTATACTTCGGTCATTGATAGGCGGGCGATATTGTTATCCGACACTTCATCTCGATTTTCTTTGAATATTATTACATGCTTATTTTCTTTCTTTATTTTTTGAATGTGATAAAAACGATTTCTTTCAAGCTCCTTTATCCATTGTTCATCGTACGCAAGACTTGAAATAATCGCTCGGGTTGTGTCTCATGATCAGGAGTAAAAAAGGATCTATAGATATATTGGACAGGGATATCAAAGCGACATTGGGCGCAGCATCAAATAATTCTTTTTTGGCCACTCGCCCGTTAGTATCGTTAAAAGATTTGACGTTCCGAGCTCCGTTCTTTTTAGTCGTCCTTTGAATGCACTTTGAGCTACTCCAAATCCCAGGAGATTTCCTTTAGTTTCTAATAATAACGATAAGGGGAAAGAAGAAAAAGGAAAAGACAGTATGGAGAATCTTGATAATTTGGATAGCGATATTTTGCTCGAGTTTTACTTAAAGTTAAGTACCCATTGTGATTGTGAGATTGTCGGTTGTTGATAAGGAACGATTAGGAAATAAAATGATTTTTTTTATTAATTAAATCGTTTATTTCCATTTGAATCGGAAAAAGGGGAAATCAATTTTATCGTAATTTTTAGGATTTTTGCTTATTGAAAACGATAGATGAACGAATATCGAGAAAAAGTCGTCTATTTGTGTGGGTGGACGTCATGTACGTGGGAAAAGAAGTCGAATCACATGGTCACGAGCAGCAGGCGCGCGTGCACTTTGATCAACGATGAAGATCGTTTAAAATATTTGCATCTCGTCTAGACTCGATTATTTTCCTTACTCGCTAATTGAATTCCCTAATTGCAACATTCTAGCCGTTCATCTGGACGTTTTTATTCGATCAAATTATTTTGCGCGTATAAATAATTCGTAAAAGTTTCTAGATGAAAATGTTAATAAATTTATTCTTCAAGTATGAGAAAAGAAAAAGGAATGATATATTACTTGTGTTAATAAATTCGTAGATTTATGTCGGTCTTAAAAGTGCTAATTAATCTCTTAAACGAGGAACTCTTTCCAAATGTCAAGTCCTGCTATTTAAAAATAGCTCTTGCTAATTTTTTGCTATTTTGAATATGGATACGATAAAATATTTGCTTAACCAAAGTCCGACCACAGCTGTTGCTCGTTTATGTCTTTTAACAAGTTAGAAACATTTAACGGGATGACACGATTCCGCATAATTTTGACGTTACTAGAAATGAGGAGAGATTTTACGGATCGAGTCTATACGCTTAGTGCGATGAACGTGACCACATCGTGTTATCACGAAATCCAAAAGACTTATCATGATTTCATTTCTAAACGATAAAGACAAAACGAACGTGTTATCGTCATGCGTGATCTAACGAATTTTTTCTTTACGATTTACATAATTTTCCATGTACGACCATCGCAAATAAACATCTTGGTTAGATATTTATTATGCTATAGATAGTTGAAAAGATATATTTAAGATTTATTTATGTATACGAATAAATATATCCTCGATTATCGTATTCTCGAATTTTACAGTACATGGATATCGGAGAGGATATAGGAGTTCCAGACGATTTCACGAACAGTGAAATGGTGTCAGGAATGTGGTGGCGACATTTGTTAGCGGGTGGTATAGCTGGTGGAGTTTCACGAACGTGCACGGCACCTTTGGATAGAATCAAAGTTTACCTGCAGGTAAATTCGAATACGTATTATTATTTTAACGTTATTTTCAGGTAAAGTAAAGTAATGCTCATTTCCTATAAATCGAACGTTACGACAAATTATACGAATCTGTTGTTTCAGGTTCATGGGACGCGACATTGTAATATTTCCAGCTGCTTCAGGTACATGTTACGCGAAGGTGGAGTTGCAAGCTTGTGGAGAGGGAATGGTATAAATGTACTTAAAATTGGACCAGAGACTGCCCTAAAGTTCATGGCCTACGAACAAGTAAAGAGAGCTATCAAAGGCAACGACACGAGAGAACTTGGACTCTATGAGAGATTCATGGCTGGATCTATGGCCGGTGGTATTAGTCAGTCTGCTATATATCCTCTAGAGGTATGGAAACGACATTTTTTTCTCCTTAAGAACTTTTGTAACGTTGCGTTAATCAAAATTAGTAAACGATGACAAGTAATCGAAACGATTATTTATGATTTTGTTTTCAGGTACTCAAAACGAGACTGGCCCTTCGTAAGACGGGTGAATTCTCGAGCATAATCGATGCAGCGAAAAAGATATATAAGCAAGGTGGTTGGAAATCTTTTTATAGAGGCTACATTCCCAATTTAATAGGGATTCTTCCATACGCTGGAATTGATTTGGCTGTGTACGAAGTAAGACATGTTTTTTTTTTTTTCTTTCTCATTTCTTTTATCCATAGGACTCACTTATTTGTCGTTTAAATTAATTTTTCCTATTTGGCATGGGTTTGATGATGATACTAATGACATCGATTGTTTTTTCACAGACACTAAAAAATAGTTATTTACGAACGCATAAAAAAGACGAGCAACCAGCTTTTTGGTTGCTTTTGTTGTGTGGTACGGCTTCCAGCACTGCAGGTCAAGTGTGTTCGTATCCGTTAGCTCTAGTCAGAACTAAATTGCAAGCCGAGATATCAACGGGGACTGACGCAAATACAATGATTGGCGTTTTCAAAGACATTCTCAAGAGAGAAGGTATTCGCGGTTTGTACCGAGGAATAACTCCGAATTTTCTTAAGGTACATCCTTATCCTGTATCTTTCGAAGATCATTGATGATAGTTTATATGTTAGGTATTTTATAAATTTCTATATGTTTTATATATTTTCTATTTTAGGTAGCTCCAGCCGTATCAATTAGTTACGTAGTATACGAGCATTTCAGACAGGCACTGGGTGTTAACATGACGTGATAAAAATATATATACTAGGAGATATTAATTTAATTAAATTATTCCCCCATTATAATCGTGTAAGAGATATTACGGTAAAAGTTCAAAATGGTCATCGGATTTGCATGTGTGCAATTTACCGTTATCGGTCTCTCTCTCTCTCTCTCTCTCTCTCTCTCTCTCTCACTATAACATTGCTTATTTATTGCAAACTCGAAGCTTTCTCCCTTACACAGGTTATTTAACAATTATGGAAAACGATGATTATGAAGAAAAAGAAAAAGAAAAAATTAAACGTTCGTAAGACATTTAACTATTAATGAGAATATAAAAGCCTGGCAGAAGCGATTGAGAAAAAAAAAAAAGAAAAAAAAAATAGAGTCGACGATGCAAGTGAAAATGCTGTAGGCAATGATGCGTTTGGAAGGCGTTATTTAACTTAAACAAAGAGGCAAGTTAGATACTTTTTCGTTTTATTTTATAGTAAGTTTTCTTTTTTTTTTTTCGAGGAAAAGGCTTAAAAAAATAATATATTTATACAGTACACAACTTTACAACAAAAGGAAAAAAAGAAAAAACCTAACAGTACAAAATGTTCTGTTTGTGCGAAAGTACTAATATGTATAATAATTAATTGACTTTTTGACATTATGGAACAATTAATTATATTTTAAGCATCTACAAGCGTTGGCAGCAAGCGTTGCTACTATGAAAAGTCAGTTCCCATTATGTACATGTTTATTTCTATTAACTTTCTTTACTTTCCTTTCCTTTCTTTTCCTTTACTATACTTTATTTTTCCTTGAAATAAAATCATATCGCATAGTTGACATAATATTACCTCATCTTTGTTCTGAAAGTACATCATCTTATATGCTACACGAAAAACGGTTCTGGCTAATAAAAGAATCCAATTTTGTTAATAATATTAATTATACGCTGTGATAAATATGATTATAAGCTATGTTCATGACTCAATGTATGATAAGATTATAAATTTTAGAAAAATCCCAGATGAGTTAAGTTAAATAGAAATAAATCGAAATAAATTATGTCTTACATTGAATCATATAAAACGAAAGATGATATCTTGCAGTTTGAACTAATACATTAATTTGTTTCTTGAGCTTTGTGCTCCTCATTATTTTTATTTTCATTTTCATTTGCAAAACACATTTATTTCAAACTCTTTATTCCCCAATTAATAACTTTGCGAGCAAGCTGTGTATATTATATGTATTATAAACATGTATAATTAGATATTATTATATGAAAGTGCAGAATATGTTCTACATTAGAGAGGTCTGAAAAAAGAAGCATATTCAGCTTGTTCTTCATAAACTTCATATCGTATCTTCAGTTACGTCGCCACCTTGGTCTCTATTTTCCAAATGTCCATTTAATTCTTCTCTAACTATCCATGGAAAACGAGAATTAGGGAGGAGATTTTAATAAGACTGACTGAGAGGAAGCATGAACTCGTCAGTTGATCATTGGACATCTCTATGTTCTACATTTCTGCATATTTGTTGATTTGAACGTGGGAAATAATTGAAAGGCAAAGATAAGTCTCAAGATATGATACAGCGAATTTTACGTAAATATGTTAAAAAGAAAATTTGTATGCAATGAACCAATATTAGTTTTATCTACGAAAAATAATATAAACAACATATGTGCTTAAAATTATTAGCCCGTTCTATTTTGAATATAGGCTGTAGCATTTACACTGCAAGCACTTGTATGTCAGAATGTTATTTTTGAACAACATTTAATTATTTTAAATTTGTGTAATTGTTAATTAATGTCGATTTATTTAATTGGAAAACGACCATCAACAAATTACAAAAGAGAACCATTCTAAAATATAATGCAGAGAATCTTAATGCTTTTAAATGTGCATACATATCTTCTTAATATAATGAAATTGATTTCCGATTGTTTCAGAAGGGTGTGATGCAAGATTAATTTTTTTTCTTTCTTTTTATTTATTTATTATTTTTTTTTCTTTTTTTTTTAACTCTTTTATGCCACTCTATTTATGTACACGAGAATCACTATTTTGTAAAAATAAATATAATTTACAAATTATTACAAAAATTTAGTTCCTAAATAGTCCGTTTATAAAATACTTGACTTATGGCAAGTGCCATATATATATATATATATATATATATATATATATAATATTAGGACGTGATATACATTAGATCAGGCTATTCTTTTTACGAATGTGCAGAAATATATACATATTATGTGTATACATTCTGCTATTTAAAAATTGTGTAGTGCGTACATACGTACATATGTATATACGTAATTCACCAAAGAATATCATTTGTGATCTTTAAATCAAATACAATACTGTTTACCTCAGTACTTTTCATGTATTCTACCTAATTTTGTATCCAAGTGGTATTTGATATAATTAACACCTTTGTTATAAAGTAAAAGTACTTTCACATAATTGTTACATAATTTTAGGTAACAGAAATCCTAAATCTATTTGAATACAAGATTAAGTAGAGAAATTTAATCTTTGTTAAAATCCCAATTGAAATGTAATGAGAAAAATTATAGGTGAGGATTAGGGAGACTCGTTAATATATAATATTTATAATTTTTAATTGAACACATAATAGCCTGATTTTTTATATTGATTTTATTTATATCGATGTTTTTCTTGATTACGATAACTTATGCATCATATTGTAAAGAGTACATATTTATATACATATATATTTCCATGAGAAATAAATTTTTTAGAAAAATTTTAATGAGTTGCATAAAATCCTTCGTTTTCAAAGGCCGCTAATCTTAATATATAAAATGGATAATAAAATAGGTAGACAGTGCAGACTAGATTCTTCATTTTTAATTCACATTCCAGTATACTCGTTATATCCTAAGCCTTGGTGTATAAGGCAACTCCATATGTAATCTACCTTAGATGTAAAATATAACAATCTTTTCATTACAACAATGCAGAAATATGCATTGTATATCTCATTTTGAAAAATATATCAAGTATAACATACAATAAAGAACATATGTCTCCTAAAATTTAATGTTCCCTCAAAATGATAATAGCTATTCTGGTTTTTGTTTCTTTTTTCCTTTCCTTCCATTTTTAGTTATATAATATGCAATTAATCTTTTTGAAGACAGAAACTAATTGAGCATAAAATTGATCTAAGAATATGCACCAATGGCATATTATTTCTACATGCATTTCATATTGGTGAGATAACTAAATTTAACATATCAATAATATAACATTTTTAATGAAAGAAAAGGTTTCATGCTAAACAAATAAAAATTAACATTGGCCATTTTGAATTATTAACAATTTAATTGTAAATTTTCTATCTAATCAGATCTTATGCAAATTGTATGTGTATACAAAATAAAAAGCTCAAAAAATGTTACAGAGCATCACGAGCATTAAGGAAAAATACAACATGGAATGTTACAAACACTTAAATCAATAATCTTATTAATTGTCTTAATCTGAATTTGAGTTCATAAGTTTAGCCGCGTCTTGATCTAAAATCCAATATAAGGAACCACTGGTTGGCTCGACTCTGGCAGCTGGCAAGTTTTCGTGATCTTTTAGGATTCTCTGCAATTAGATGAATTGATATTAAAAATAAAAAATGATAAAAATTAATGTGGGAGTGGTAGAAAAATCGAATTTTATTAGAAGAAAATTTAAGAGAGACTTCCTTCAAAAGTAATAAATTATAAAACTATATATAATATTTACCTTAATTATTTTAGCTTTACTGGATCCTAATACAGCAAAAATACACGCTCTAGCGTTGTTAATAACAGGAAATGTGAATGTAATCCTAGACAATGGAGGTTTAGGAGAATCATTAATAGGACAAACCCACAAACTTGTTTCATCAAGAAGTTTATGATTAGGAAACAAAGAACACGTGTGTCCATCCGGTCCCAATCCTAATAATAATACATCAAATTTCGGTAAACTGTCTGGTGGAAAGTAGACGGACATTTTTTTAATGTAATCCCGTGCAGCTTCTTCAGCTATGAAAAGTAAATTTAATAGAATTTTCTCAGATATCCAAACTAATTATAAATATGAACGTAGATACAAAAACGAATAAAAAAATATTAATAAATACCTGAAAGTTCTGGATCAATTTTGATAAATTGGTCTTCGGTTATAGGAACTGTTCCAATAAGACCCGTTTTATATAATCCGTAAGTCGATTCTCCATTATCAAAAGGAACGACTCTTTCATCGCAGAAAAAGAAACGCCATTTGCTCCAATCGGTTGATATATTAGGTAAAGTTTGCATTAATATATTTACAAGAGATCCTCCTAAAAATTGTTAAGAAAATAATGTATTTATGGAATTGTTGCTAATGAATAACAGTCATTAAGTGATAATCATGCAGAAAAGTTAATACTTTATTATTTGTCATGACATAAACATATTTACAATTGTAACATTAAATTCAAAAACCATTAAGCTATATAACCTAACTACGTTGAATGCAAAAGTAATAAAGGAATGATGAATAATAGTAAGTGTTTTTATATAGAAAATATGAAGAATTATGCTGTTTAGCGGAAGAATCATAGAGAATGAGAGAGAAAGAGAGAGCGCGACGAATTTGTTTCGATTACGTTTTAAAAACAGTCAACGAATTGAAGTATATTAATCACCTGATAATCCAATTTTGAAAATATCATCGCGTGCGATTGCTTCGTCGGAATTTTGCTTTAGAAGCGTAGTTAAACGTGATATCACATCTTCATAATGTGGCTCAACAAATATATCTGTCGTTTGTGCCATTTCTTTGTACAAATAACCTTTATCCTTTCGACTGGCAAAGAATAAAAACGACAATTACGAGGCGGCTTATGAAGAAAATGTCCGACTAAAAATGCAATGTTAAACCAGATGGGATACTTGCTTGCAAAAGTCATTCAGAGCGAAATACCATATTTTCGTTCCTATTATTTCCCATATAGATATAGCAAAAGTCGAAATAATGAAAAGAGGAAGAATATGTCGAATTACATTTAAATATTATTGCACCAATGGAACAATAAAAATTTTATTCTCGCGGATATAGATGAAGTGGAATTATTTTTGTTAAAAAATATCAAATCCTTCTTATTTGACGAGCAATATTAAACCTCAATATTATTCTTATTTTCTACTGCATTATATTCTTTAATCGGCGGGAAATTTAAATTAAGATAAAAGAAAACCCGCGCATAAAGATTTAGATTTTTTATACCAAAAGTCGGTCAATAATTTATTGTTTTAGTGAATTCATCTGTATATTTTTTCGATCGCTTAATTAACGATGCCAACAACGACAACGACAGCGAAGAAAAAGTCGAAGCTATTGTGTATATTTCTAATTTACCTTGGAATTCCTTTACTTTATAGAAAAATGACTATAACGATCATACGTCGATTTTAGAATTCAAATTTTAAACAAAATCAATTTATAGAATGTTCAATGTGCGATTAATGTTTCTTCCAATTTATTGTCCAAATAAATTTCTTGAAAAATATATTTTACAAAATACAAGTTATGTACAAGTTAAAGAGAGTTTAAAAAATGGTGTCATCTTTTCTTAAAACAATCTTATAACGCGCGCCCTCTTTTCTTTATATTTGTTATATCTAATCTCTCAAACTAATGTAGCAATAGTATTACTTACATTAGATGATTTCTCTTGATTTCTGTCGTCAATCTTCCATAATCCTGATGATCGTTATTACGGTAATAAGTTGTTAAAAAATATTTTTATGTACGATCATAATAATTCATTGACCTTTATAAACAGAGAGTACAAGTTTATAAACATTCCATAACCATGATGTCTACAAAAAGCATCAATTGTTCCATTTTTTATTGCGTTCAACAACAACAACAAAATATATATATATATATTTTTTTTTTAACCATTGTACACATGTATATTTTAAACACATTGCGCGCTTATATAACGACGATGGTTGGGAAAACTTAATGTCGCGTACATTTTTATCTTTTTATTATACGTCTTATCATGGTGCATATTTAACATGTTAGATAATGAAGACAATGTTTTTTTCTACAGGAAATAGTTCAGGAGAGTACTAATTTACCTTGCAATGCAAGTGTCAAGCTCATGTTTCCTAATCGTCAGTACTGAAGATATGTGATATAAACAAACAAATAGAATTCGCTATTCTATATTGGATTTGAATACAATTGTGTGAAAACAAAAATAATAATCAAATTTGCGAGAGAATTAACAAAATGTCAGAATCAACGAGTGGTCTACAACGTCTGTCCAATACACCGGACATAATGGATTTAGTAAGACTTCTTCGTCAAAATGGTGATAAAGTTTTAAGTGCATCGAGTAAACTATCCTTATCGACTGCATTACTTTACAACTTAAATGAAGCATTTTCATTAATTGTGGACGATGCAGAAGACTTAGAATCCTCCTTTCAAGTTTGCAATAGTTCCAAAATAGATTTATTTAGGGATCTGAAATTTTTACATGACTTTGTTCAAAAGACTGTTGGCCTAAAGCTGACTCATTACTCTGGCAATGCCAAAGTTCATATTGACATTACCAAATTTAGATGTTTAAAATACCTGGAGTTAAAAAAGGTTAGTATTGCGCTAGTTAAAGGAATACAAGGGATCAGAGGCCAGTTAGAGAGTATTACATGTGCTGGAAGACAAGGTGTTACTACTGTAGCACAATTATTAGGTATTATATTGTTTATTTACATTAACGTTTATTACATGATTCCTTTTTATAATTAATTGGTGCTGGGTTTTTTTTTTTTTATAGTGACATGTGGCGGCGATGCTGGAGCAGGATTTGTATGGGGTTCTTTGAGGCACTTATCGTTACCTCATAATGCTCTTGGAAAATTAGATAGATCCTTTGAACTAACACCATGGCTACAGATATTAGATTTGAGTCATAATTTGTTAACAAATGCAGTGGAGCTTGATTGTTTGCCTAATCTAAAATATGTAAATCTTGGATATAACAAGTTGGAAATGGTTCCTATCTTTAATAAATCCGCAACACATTCTCTTCAAATATTAGTTTTAAAAAATAATTACATTGAAGACATCAGTGGTATGTTCAGTACATTTTTATATTAATTTTATATTCCACCTGTAGTTATAAAAATTCCAAATTTTATCTTTTTCCTTTTTTTTCTTTTCCATAGGTTTACAAGGATTGGAATGCTTAACTGAGATAGATTTATCATTTAATTGCTTAACGGAACATTCTGTCTTGTGGCCTATTGAAAGAATGTCAGCATTGTTATGGATATCTTTAGAAGGAAATCCCTTGTCATATCATCCAAAACATAGATTATTGTCCATAAAACATTTTCATCCATATTTAATTGATAATAAGGTAAGTTCTTAAAGATTTATGAGAACATTGTTACATGTAAAAATAATTATTCGTACAAAAGTAACTCGGTCTTTGTTATAGTTTGTTTTAGATCATTGGCCTTTGTCAAAATCGGAAAGAATGCTTGTAGGAGAGAATCGTGTTTTTCCTATTAGAGATATGCAGTCCAGTGTATCTAGAGAAAACTTTGCTTCTCTGTCAAATTCAGCTATTTCCAATAATACATTTTCATCTCTTGACTCTTCTATTTCTAAAGATTATACGATCAAGAATCAGGGTTCGGCGGAAAAAAGTTTCTTAAAAAGTAAAAAAAAGACAAATGTAAAGGAAGCTGTTATCGCGGAAGAAGATTACGAAAGAAAAGATACAATAAACAAGTCGGATATATTATCCTCTTCACATTTAGGTAAAAATATATTATATCAAATGAATATTTAAAATGTCATGTCACTATTTGTATAATATATTGATCTTTATTTTTGAAAACAGAGACAAAGAAACAAATATTGGCATTACGAGAGAAATTTGGCGAAGTAAATTGGCTAAGCAGTCAAGCTGGAACCTTTGTTCAAGATATTATGGGTCTGCAATCATCATCATCTACGATTAAATATCACGATGATACAAATTCAATATCATCCGAAGACAATCATGATTTAATATCTTCGATAGAAAATCACGATTTGGATCATACAAATACAAAAAATGTAAATAATATTGCTGTAAATTGTAATGATAATGGAAATGATGATGAAGTAGAAGAGATGCATGATAATGAAGTACCAAATACTGAATTGACAACTACTCTTGAAAGTCCTGCTGATAATTTGTTCGATCTCGAATTAGGTATTATTTTTAATGTGTGTGTGTGTGTGTGTTTTTGTTATTTTTAATTATTTAAAATAATAACGAGCTCATCATTTTATGCATAGAGAAAGGTGATCTGTATTTGGTACAAAACAAGAAAAATTCAAACGAAATGGAAGAATTATTTTTAGAATTAACATCCGAGTGAGTATCTCATTTTATTTTTTTTTATTTGTAAAAATTACATTTATGCATATATAAAGTCGTTTCGTTTGACATTTGTTAAATCAAATTGCAGCGATATCAAAGAAAGAGATACTATAACTGGAAAAGTAAAATATTCTTGGTCAATTGCTTCTGTTCTGTCGTGTGTATTAGGAAGAGGTGAAACAACTACGGTAGACATTATATTTGATACGAAACGTAAAGATAAAGAAAATAGAAGATATTTTATAGAATTGGAGGATGCAAAGGTATGTATTACTTTGCACAAATGTCCCATTTTACTGTTCACAATAAATTACCCATTCTGTGATATTTGTATTTTAATATTTATCTCACCCTCCTAATAGAAAATTGTGTCAACGATCAACGAGAAGATGAATGCACATCCTATATTATTAAAAGTTTATAAATGTATGAAGTGTTCCACGCATTTCTCCCATGATGAAGAGTATGCGACTATTACTTTTACATCTGCAACTGGTTTGTCATTATTATAATAACGTAGAAAATTTTAAAAAATAGAGTTATAGGTATATAATAAGAACCGTATCTCCTTCAGGTATTAAACAATTGAAGTGTCCTACATGCGCGAGTACATTAGTTATAGAAACGAATGAATTGTCAGAAATGCATTCTGGAACAGAAGTCACTCCTGTACCTAATAACAAATATATGGAAATGCCTGAAAGAGTTAATTTGCAACATTCTGAATCGGTTTCTAGTATTGGTAAGTATATATCTTTTGTAAAATGTGACTGTTATAATGAGATTTTCTCTATTTGCATATAAGTAAACGAGAAAGCAAAGTTTTCCTGTAACAAAGTTAAGATGTAAAAATCATTTTAATATTCACAATTGTTGTTTCTATTGTTGTGCGTATCTAAGCTTTTTCTATGCAATTCAATAACATATTAAGTTTACTACAGGAAGAAATTAATAATTTAATATAGTAATTAAACGCGAATCTCTAGTGAAAATAATATTTATGAATTAGCAGAGTGTGAATGTCATAATTGCCAATGATTGCCTGTCAGTGCATTTAATTGTTAACTGGGAATATAACATACTAATCCAGGTGCAGGTGGAACAGAGGGTGGAGCTATATTCGTCACCACTTCTCTGGTGCACTACGACTCTCACCCCCAAGCCCAAGTCTGCTGTAAGCTCAGCCACAATAATTTATATTATGGCACTCTATACTTTCAAACATTTCAATCATGAAAACACAAGTGCACATTATATTTCTTTAAATGTTACAAGTATCAGTATATGTATTGTATATGTGTATACAATGCATACAATATATGCATTAATAATTGTAAAATAAAACAAGCTATTTTACATTTAATTACGTTCACAATTAATGATTTAAAAAGTAATTTCAAAGATGATATGGAATGGCTTGTATACTTGCAACATAAGCACTTATAAACTTTATAACTATATTAACATGAAAGCTTATATATAAATTTCGTCCTTCTTAATGATCCGTCAAATCTTTAAACGATGTTTTATTTTTATTGAGATAACACATCTTGTGATTTGAATATCATTTATTTCCATAGCATATAGACATATGTATAAATTATATATAACAGCAGATTTGAGTGTAAATAGTTTGCTCATATATTTATATTTCACACTTGTCACAAAATAATAGAAACAAGATTTGTTATAACTCAAAAGAATAATTAATATATTATTCATTATTTGTCATAAATTTCAATTCTTGTATCAACAGGCTCAGCAACTAGTTTAGAAGAATCGAGAGAATCAACGCCTTCGATAAGTGCATTAATTAAAAAATACGAAAGTGATATAGAAATACTTAGTAACCCAAGTCAAAGTAGTATCGAAGTTTTGGACGAAGCTTCAAAGTTAGTAAATAGTAACGAACCTATGGCTATTGAGTTATTAATACACAATCGCACATATATATATAGCTCCCTAAAAAACAAACAAAATAATATATCTATTCTCTCTTATGTACAGAGCAAATTTAACTCCTAATAGAAAGAAATCGTCGGAAGAAAAATCCGTTAGCATTGCTCCTTCACTTCTAACAATTACAGATGCAACTGGTCCAGTTATGGTTGGATTAACTGAAAGTAGTTCTTCAGGTTTATATTTTTGTGTGGATCTTACATTATTGATTTGCTGTTAAATTATTGGTATATAAGTATTCCTTCTGTTTTAGGTTCATTAACTGATAGTATCTGTACAGCATACGAAAATAGAAACGTTAAGAAAAGTAATAATAACGAAATGAATGCCGAAAAAGAACTTGTACCTGCAACAAATATATCTACGATGCTTGGAGGTATTTAAAGTCATAACCCTGATGCTAGTTACAAATACCGTATTGTCAATTTTATTTTTAGAACTCTTGCAGAGTATAAAAATAGGAAGTAATAAATCTTCACTAATAAAGACTGAGGAAGAATCAAGTTCTTTAAATAGCAACGTGCAATATTCTTATACAGATTTCACTAGTGTCGATCATAGAGTGAAGCTTCATATAATTCTAAATGTTTTTGAATATGAAAGCGAAGAGCTCGCTCTCCTTCTTAGGGTATCTTTTTAATCTTACTGATAATTAGTTGTTGTACTTTTAATTATTTATTTCGACTATTTCGTCAATAATTATATTTTTAGGCCGATATATTGATGCACAGTTTAAAGGAGGTATTTCCAGGATGTTTAGTTCTATCTACATCAAAGGTTTATATCCTTAAAATTGATGGACCAGAAGGGTAGGAAATTCTATCATCTATTTTTAATGTATAATTTATAAATATCTTCTAATCAAATATATTTTTCATTTTATAAAATAGGGAGGATCCACAGCGTTGGTTGCATAAAGAATACAGCTGGACTATAGATAAATTGAGATCTATTGCTCCATTGCCATTTAAACAAGGCGTTTTAATAGAGTTAGAACAGTCTACAAAAATAAACGAAGAATATGTTGGCATTAGTTTCTTATGCATACTTCAAGATTTTCAGCGAACATCGAATTTTTTATTTTATATAACAGGTAATAAAGAAAAATATATATCATGTTATTGTGTGATATTGTTACCTATATTGTAATGAATTAACTATTATCAATGAAAAAATTGATCTACAGACCCTCCACTACCTGCTAGTTGCAAAATTGAGTTTTCTGTACCAGAACATTGTAGTACTTTAATGCACAGTTTATTATCACGTATTAAAAAAGATGAAACTGGTGGTGATGCTGTCAGAATACTAGCACTCTATTCTTCTGGGGTACTGAAATATCATAATATTACTACGATGTCACGGTACTCTGGACTATTAGTAACAGCATCCGCGTTAGTAATATTAGAAGATAATATGCAATGGCTTTTACCAAATACTAAAGTAGTGCCGGTAGTATTGAAAGAACAAACTATGAGTAATTTAATGGGGATCGTAAGTGAACTTCATGTTAATTATTAATTATATTGTTAAAGATATTTGATGTGTATTTAATTTTCTTTATAAAATAAAATGAAATCAATTTTAGGAACACTATGATACAATGCTGATTTTAAATTTTTTAAACGAGATAGCCGGCGCGGAAGAAACTTGGACCTTGGAATTTAATTCTACAGGTGCTGTAGAAGCTGTCATTAATTCAATACAATCACCATGGGAAGAACTATTTTCAGTACCTCTGCAAATTACTACTAAATCGATACTAAATAGAGAAAAATCGTAAAGAAGATCATTTCTATTTACTAATCTTTGATTTATAATAATAATAAAACAATGTGCTATGGCACAAAATATGATGATAGAGCTCTCGCGAATCATTTAAAATGATGCTGTAGAATCTTAAAAACTAAAATTAGATAGAAGATATCATTGGAAGAAATTTATAACTATATCATTGTTACAATTAAAAGTCTAACGTATACACGTAAGTCACTAATATATTACTGAACATATTTTTAATAGTAATTTTATAAATTTTTTAACATCTCTTGCACTCTTGATGATGTATTATATATGTCCAAAGATCCATAGCATAAGACAATATGATATTTATTCTAATACATTAGGTAATGAAATTAAATATCATAGAATCAGTTGAATTTCATGTTTTTAATGAATATGTTGCACAAATATTTTCTTTTTTTTTTTCCTCTTGTAACATAACAATTTGTATTATTGTTCATAATTTATAGATATTTATATTTTAAGAGTTGAGTGCTATTTATAGATAAAGGGAACAGCAAACTAATTATATACTAACTATGTACATTTTATTTTGCATGGACAACTTATTCGGCTGTGGTATGTGTAATATTTTAAAGATAATTGTACATATACCGTAGAAGTTATTCGATATTTAACTGTAATAAGGTTATTCCTTTTTATTTTTATTTTTTTATAACGAAAACTATAATATTGATAATGTTGAAAATTGATAATCTTATAGAAATTATAGAAAACTCGTATATTGTAAAAGAATTGTTAGGATTGCGTTTAGTATAAATACATATACCTCGATTTTACACATAATTGTTTAAAGAATAAAATATTGCATTATATGATAAAAGATAAGAAATATTTTATATAAGTGAACATAAATATATATATATAAATTATTTAACAATATGATAAATAATTATTTCTTCTTTAAACATGCTTTCCGTTTGTAATCCTAATATTTGGAACATTTCCAAGAAATATTTTTTTAATTTATTGTCTTGAAATTAGGTAATATGTCTGTTATGTATGTAAATTATTCTTTTCTATGCCTGTTGTTACATGTGATGCCACTTAAGAAACAGATGTTGAAAATGAATGTAATTACATAAATTTAAAAAATGGTAATGCAGATAATTGCGCTTAATCTTAAAAAAGGAGAAAATAAAAAAGTAAATAAATAAAAATGATTATATATACAGTTATATAATCTACAGATTAATTCAACAAACATTTTGGAGATGTTCGCTTTTGTAAAATATATTTTTCGAATGTTTATTATAATTTTATCCATAGATAATATAAATATGCATATTAATATAACTAAGTAAATAATTTTTTAGTCATAGGTATATTTTTATAATTAGAAAAATTGAATTCTGTGACTTGGATAAAACTTTTGTTATACAAGCTTTGTGTTCAATGATAGAATGTGTTTATCGAATACATGACATATAAATGAAGGAATGAATAATAAGCACGATAGTACTCTGTGACTGTTTCAGTCTAGTGCATGCATCTTGTCAATACAGTCAGTAATATCACGGGAGGCAAGGTAAACTTATCTATGATATTTAATTTTATTTAAATGCAGATAAAATTTTATATATATATATATCTCACTAACATAAATATTTATATTTACAGATGCAGAAGTATAGTTCTGTTACGATTTTATTAATTTTATGTAAGTAAACGAACTATTAAAGTTAATAGCATAACATTAATTTCTAGTTCCTTATTATTCTTTCTAGTGCCACTTACTCTTGGGCACTTTGGCTATAGAAGACGAGGTAAGAAAAAAGTTTATAATTATATTTACATTTATATCAAACTAACTTTTTCTAACATTATTATGTAATTATTCATTTCAATTGTTCAGATCAACACATGTGGGCGCAACACTATAAGTTTTGTGCTGGAAAATTGCAATCTCCAATAGCATTATCATCATCTAAAGCTATTCCACTATCCTTCCCTGCTTTGGAAATGATTGGATTTCATGATTTACTTCCACTTCCTATTACATTAGAAAATGATGGCCACTCTGGTAAGTATGTATGCTATTGAGAATTTTACAACTATTTCTTTGTGTTGTTGTTCTTTTATTTTTTTAGTTAAATTAAACATTAACCGTAATATATCAAGAAACCAATTGCCAATACCTTATATATTTGGAGCTATGTTGAAGAAAGACCAAACATATGAAATGGAAAGTTTACATTTTCATTGGGGTGCAAAAAATAACAGAGGATCTGAGCATACATTCAATAATGTTAGGTAATAGAGAATTTATGATTTTTTTTTTTTAAATATATTATTTACAAATAATGTTATTACAGATTCCCAATGGAAATGCATATAATTCACAGAAATACAGCTTATTCTAACTTGTCTCATGCTTTGAATTATCAGGATGGTCTTACCGTATTAGGAATATTTTTTCAAGTAAGAAGTATTTATTTATATCATTTTTTATATAATAAAAACGATTATATTTTATCATAAAAATTATCCAGTTACAGGAACAAGATAACGAAAATCTTAATCCCATATTGAACATTTTAAGTGATATAAAGTGGGTAAATAAAAAAAAACAGATGAACAATTCAATTACTTTGTCTTCTTTAATACCGAAAAATACAGATACTTTTTACACTTATAAAGGATCGTTAACGTCACCACCGTGCAATGAAGTAGTAACTTGGATAATTTTTTCAATGCCGGTAAAAATCTCATTTCGACAGGTACAATCATGTTACCTCATTTTTAATCTGTTTCTTCTATTCGTGTCTTTTTTTTTTTAACAATAATAATATATTCCCTCAGATGAATAGATTTAGAACACTTTCGAACGGAGAAGACACACTTGCAGATAATTATCGACAATTACAAGATATTGGAATGAGAAAGGTATTTGTTAGACGGCTTGACCAACTTTCTCTATTAAAAAACAATATGTCAAGAGTTGACTTCATTGATTCAAATTTCTGGTTTTGGCATTAAGCATTATTATTAACATCATCATCATCATCATCATCATCATTATTATTATTATTATTATTATTATTATTATTATTATTATTATTATTATTATTATTACTATTACTATTATTATTATCATAATTCATAAAAATTGTAACTAGCAATGAGTATGAGTTATCAACACTTACCAAGTGTGTTAGCAAAGTTTATCGGCTGTTGGAAGACACATTTTTTGCAGTTCACTTGAAATTAATTTGAAATGTTCTTCAACTTGTTGTAAACTTTTCATTACCTCAGCATTTTCTGAATATATATCTTTGACTTTTTTTATAACTCCTTGTAATGCTAACTTAGCACTACCTAGTAATGCTCTTTTGGACTTCAATTGATCTGTACAATAAGACGAACAACGTAAATACGTCTTCGATAATTTACAGCACAATTGCAGAACAGATAAAGTAGTATTCTGCATTTGAAACCATTTGGGGTCTGATACAGCAGCACGATATGCTTTCTGTAAATATTGTATAGCTTTCTGATCATCAACGTCCGTTTTTTTAAGCATCGTTAATTCAGAATATAATCTCCAAAGATCCGAATTATTAGTTATACGAGATGTAATTCTGCCAAATAATTGAAGTGTCGGTAGAAGCAATAAGTTTCTACATGATTTGCCATCGGCATCTTTAATGTCGTTTACAATAGCATTCGTTAATATTTCCAAAATCTGAATATCTGAATGCTCGTTTTTTAAGTCTAAAATGCGATTGTAGCATCTTATTACCTGTAATAAATGAATGCTTAATATGAAACATTTTATACTATGGTCAGTTACAATAGAAAGAAGAACAAAAGATTCATCCTTTAATATTATTTAAGAGATTACGTATTATTCCACGTACTTCTAAAAATTGTCCCAAATCAATGCAAACAGCCATCAAATTATCCCAAACTTCCCAACAATCATGGTTACACTTAATTGCCTCGTAAAGGACTTTCCATGCTCTGTATTTATCACCTAATTTTATATATGCCTTTGCTAAATTATTCCATGCCTCGAAAGTCTACAATTTATATTAAAGAATATATGTATATTGGAAGCATAGTCGTTAACTAACTCTAAGTTAAGTATTCAAACTATGTAAATACAATGTTTTAAAAAAGTAAAGTTTATTTTTACATACCGTTTGCTCTAAAGCACAATATCGTCGGTATGCTATTGCCGCTAGTTTCCAATCCTCCGTTTGCAATGCTGCAAAGCCAAGTCTCAGCCATACATCCTCTTGGATATTGTTTAATTCAACCGATAACCGTAAATGTGGTATAGCTTCGACGTACTAGAACACGATATTATAAATGAGGAGGTAATCTTTCAGAAAAAAGATACATCGTTTTTCGCGTACATACATACATACATACATACATCTTTTTTTACAAAATAAAAGAATCCCCAATGCTTCTGTGCGCGACTACTTTTCTCTTCTGATAATTTCCATGCTGTTTCATAATGCTTTACATCACCAGTTACATCACCCAACAAACACCATAACTTAATTGTTGCCTTTTTAGCAATTTCTTGGCGTATAATTTCTGCAGCCTACGTAGTTTAAATAAGTTTTTTATGACAATCATTAAAATGCTAATACTATTCGAAAAATATTTCACATAACAACGAAAATCTTACTTTGTGTTTTAATTCCAATATCTTATAACAAACAATAACATCTTCCCAAAGTTTCAACTTGATAAACAAGTCTAAAGCTCCTTTCACTAATCCAAGACTAAGCATGATATTGGCCAAAATTTTTTCTAACGTCCATGTAGGCTTCATTCCACTGGCAAAAAATATGTCTAATCTTTCTGCCATTGGGACCTTACAATCATTAATTTCTTTTAATAAATATTCAGCTTGTAACATTGATCGCTCAACAGTTCTTTTGTCATTAGCTTCATAAATGCATCGACAACAAAGAGCTGTCATTTTCAATGACCAATTTTTTGTATTATCAATTACTTTCTGTAAGCAAACAAATTCTTTTTTATTATCTTGCATTTAACTATGATAAGCTTCTAAAAAGATTATTTTATTATACTCACAGTTACATATGGACTAATTTCTTCGTCCGTAAGTTTATCTCTTGGCTGAGATAACTGCAACTGAGTACTATAAAAAAAAACGAAATATAATGTTATAGTGTATATATATATATATATATAAATTATGTCATTATAAAGAGTATATATTCCAAATCTGTTTATATAAACAAAAAATAAATATCCTTACTGTCTTGCTAAAACAATGGCTTCTTCCAATGCTCCTAATCTAATTTCATCCTGAAATTCAGAAAACTGAATACGTTCCAGTCTTAAATCATCATTTAGATCTAAAGACTTTGGTAAGTTATTGCAAGTTCTTGTCTCAAATGTATCTTCTTTCTCCACATTTATTTTTAAAAATAATTGTGGCTTCTCATCTTGTTGATATTTTGTTCGCTTTCCCATAGCACCTTGCAATTCCATTTTTACTTTAGCAATATTTTCAACATGTGCCAAATATTTTTCTGAACATTCTATTCTTTTATAGTGCAAATAAAATTGTGCGATTTCAAGATTAAATAGAGCTTCTGAAAAAGTAGATTGTAAAATATTTAAAGTACCAATATTTTTAATTAACATTTCTGTTTCTTCAAAAATTGTTCCAGAAGTTTCCTCTAATATGAACTGATGCAGTAGATTGGTTCTAAGTAACCACCACATACAACTTTTATATCTGTTTTGCATATAATCATTTGAGAATATTATTTTAGATAGATAAAGAAACTCTGGCTTTTCAACATTCTCATTACATTCATCATGTAAGGATAAATACTTGAGTGCTTCTCCTCTTTTAACAGATAATAATTCAATGCCTCCGTCATCTGTAATCGGGCCTGTCCAATTGCATTTGATAAAGTAATACAAAGATGCTATACTTAGGCATAACCATTGGTAGCTATCCGTTGTATTTGTTTTTATATTATTACATATGATTTCTTGTAAATCATCGCTATTACAAAGCGATTCAATAAGTTTGTCCGATGCTAATTCAAGCAATACATCCTTGTATTGTCCTTCTAATATTTTCTGTATAATAACTGCATTGCATGCTAAGAGAAAAATTATATTCAGATAAAATACCTTTTTGATGTGCTTTAGACAAATGATAGAACTCTCTTACCTTCGTCTTCTATGACGTTCGTTAAGAGTTGAATTTCTATTTTATCACTAATCTTTTCTCTAGATTCATCCATAATTCTTTTGCAGATTAATAATTTGCATATGTATAGATAACATTCAATGCAGAAAGGTTTACTAACCAAACGAGATATCTAACAATACTATTAAATAAAGAATTTTATACATAAATATATATATATACACATATATTTAATATTAAATTTACTCAATGATCACAGTTATCGTCGATATTTGTTGTTATAGAATCATTGTGTGAATGCACGTGGCGAGAAAATCATTTAGAAATATTCATCGAATTTATATAGAATTGAAAATTGAATTAAGCTTAATGGAAGAAAAGTACATAAAATTCAATGTAATTATTGTATATCCAACATACATTTTAATTTATTCCTCGTCTTATTTTAAATATCGTGTTGTGTCAAATTACTGTGGTTGGTCGCGTCTACCATTCGGCGCAGATACTCATATCAGAAACACAAATCATTGGTCAGTTGTCTTATGTGATCAAGTTGCACAGAGTTCAACTATGAACGGAACATAGTATGAAATTTTATTCGGTTATTCATGAAGGTACACAAAACATTTATTTCTGTTTGAATAAAGAATAAGTTGATTAGCTATAAAAAGATTATTAACAGTTCAATTAATCGTCAACTCGTCAAATTAATCATGGATGCCATCAATTCAGGATTCTTTGAATTGATCACGTCTTATAAACATTGGGTACAATCTAATCCACAATTACTGGCAGATTTGGAGAGTACAGTAAGATGTTTCTCTTACTTTACAGCTGGTATTAAATTTGTCTACTTACATTTTTCCTTTTCGTTACGGGTATTTTTTTTCCTGACAAATCCTTTCTTATAGGTCGATTTAACAATTCTACATTAGCATCGGAACTTATTTATTCCATACCAAATTTAATTGAATTGTTTAATGATTTATTGATATCAAGTGGCAAGTATATGAATTTGAAGATACCAAAATTGCAATTAAAAATTAAAATCTGGTTAACCGTGTTGGAGTATACAGAAGCTTTATTTGAAGTATCTGCGTATAAAATCTGGGGAACCTCAGGGAAATGGCTCATTATTGGATTTATACAAACGTTCAAGTAAGTTTACCATCATTATAATCAAATAATGAAATCGTATGGTAAAGTAATTTATATTTTTTTGGTTTATAGAACTGTAATGAGATTGTGTTTGATATATATCTACAAAGAAAATTTAGTGAAAAGTCCTTCCATTAAGCCACTGAATAGAAATAAAATAAATGTATACGATAAAGATGTTAAAATGAGAGAAGGATTTCAATTGAAACGAAGCGGTATTGTAGTTAGGAGTATTAAAACTTCTAGATCCGTACAAACACGGGTCTGGGCACCTATACCTTCTATGAGAGATGAAAATGAAAATGTTGACAATGCTTTTATATCTAAACGGATGTTGAAATTAGCAGAGGTTCGTTTTAACTGCATATACATAATATCTATTATCATTACATTTCTCGTTACAATATTTCCATATTCCTTCTTTTTTTCTTTCAGACTTTTTATATAATAAAGCCATTGATTCATCTTGGTTGTTTATCTGCAACCGGAAAAACGAATTGGCAACCATGGTTTTTGTCTTTAATCATTGATATAGCCAGGTAGCAAAAAATGTTTAATTAAAGAATACAGACATGGAGGAAGAACAATAAAAGTATAAACTAATCTTTTTCTCTAGTTTACAGATATTTAATCATTACGGAAAGGCAGCTGCACTTAATAAAGAAGAATGGAAAGAAATTTATCAAAGAAGATTAGGTATACTAATATATATTTTACGTTCACCTTTTTATGACAATTACAGTCGTCTTAAAATATTAGCTATATTGAAAATTTTGTCTGCAAAAGTGCCTTTGGCTAGACTTGTAACAGAACCAATAGAAAAATATTTACCACATTGGCAACAGATGTATTTTTATATGTGGTCGCGTTAAAAAATATTGTAAATATGACAATAAGAATGCATAAGAAATCTTGAAGTCATGTAAAGTGCCTTGCGATACATAAATAGTTCTTCCAAAATATTAGTGAATCAAATTGTATGTCAAGCAAAAAAATCTGTTACTGATATTATAAACTATGCTTCTCTGAATTTGTATATAAAAAATCTGCAGAATAAGATATAATTTACATTCCGAGTTTATTACTATTTTGTATTAATTTTCTGTAATACACGTGCAATACTGATATAGCCTGATATCTAATTTAAAAGGAAGACCTTGCTATTTACAAGTTTAAGTTATATATTTATATATTTATTAATTTTTTGTAATTATTTTAATCTGCGTATTATATGTTACTATACGCACATGTGTGTGTGTGCGCGCGTGTGTGTATATATAGTGTTTATCTCTTTTTGCATAATTAATGTAAAATATTATTCATAGATTTAATTTTATATCAATGAAATATATTCAAATTGTGTGATGGTATAAATTACAGGATAATAAAGTATAATTAATATTATATATGAAGAGCCTTTTTCCCTTGGAAAGTAATGATTCTTAAGGATAATCATTATATATAAACCAGAATAAAGTACAATCACATATTTCAAAGCTGGTTGTTAGTCGCGTGTTTTAATGAAATACTTTACGGAACGTAAGGTACCGCTCCTTGCATCTGTTCAAAACAATAAATAAAAAATAACAGAAGATTAGATATATAATAATAATTCTTAATTACATATATATAAAACAATTTAAATTAATTTGTTAAAGAAAATAATATTCTTTTGAAATGTACAAAAAGCTATATAGAATAATAGATATATCTGCAAATGTCTAAGTGGAATGTTCAATTGAAATCATATATTTTTATCTCGATTCTTTTTTAAGTATACTATATTACTACTTAGAAAATATATACTTTAATAACAATGTATATTAAGATATAGACACAAAGTCTTGGAGAAGAGGACAACTCTACTACAATTTTATTTACATTATTCTATGATATACAATATAAAATTAGGAAATATGTATTAAAGAAAATAAATAGTCTTTCATAAATTATATAGCAGTATTAAGCAAGCCATCTTTTTTCTTTCAGAATTCTTGCTTTACTATACGTAATATATTAATAATTGTAAATATACAACTTCACAAATAATAACATATAGAATATTATATACAAGCAGAATATATAGAAAAGCTATTGAAAAATATGAAGTATTAATATCTCAGTATTGGATAATATATTCTTCTATTTACTGACTAAATATGTAATTTGCATTTTTTTTATATCTTTGGTAATAACATTTGAGAATATCTTACATTCATACATATAATGTATATTGTTTACATTAAATAAAATTAATTTATGTCATGTTATGTAATGTATCAATTACAATAAATAAATTATATCTTAATCGTATTTATCTTATAGGTATAATAAAGAATTATAATTTTTCCTTCTTACTTCTTGCGTATAAATAGATGAAATGAAAGATACAAAGAAAAATTAAAGTACATTACAGAAAAATGAATAAGTATGTTACAAATATGTCTAGTTCTTCCATGCATAATGATAATCATAGACATTACAAAAAGATAGATCAATTCGGAGAAAAGATTCATCACAGTATAAGCTGATATAAAGTATATATATTAATACTATTCCAAAGATGTTATCATAAAATTATGTTATATTATCTTTTAAAATGAAACATTTTATTCTAAAAGTATGGTGAAATTATGCAAAAATTTCATTCTGCATACCAAGATGTTCCAAAAAAATGCCCATTGGTGTCCTTGCCAAGCCAATACCTTCAATTTTATTAGCAAGTTTGTTTTTAATATTCCTTAATCTCAGAGAAGCATGTATAAATATTACTGTAATAAATTATTAAGTTAATTAGACAATAATGTAACGATACCACTGAAATATTTTAACTTACCTGAGAATGGTAACAGAATGCCAAGTAGAAAAACTAGGAGAGATCCTAATGTATATGTTGCAAAACATGCTGCCAATATTATACCAAGTATACCTACACCTGGATATTGTTGCTTGAATTGATGTATTAATCTTCCTTCGGTAGAAACATAGGCAAATCCTCCTAAGATTACTATCATTGTTAACATCCCAACAATCATTTTTATAGGATGAATTAATCTGCAAAAATAATGTTTCCAATATTATATAGTATAACATTAACTGTATATTCAGATAATTACTATAGTATATATGTATGTGTCCGTGTGCCTGTATGTATATAAAACAGAAAAAAAATACGATCTTGACACTTACCCTACAATGAGAAAAATGATCACAAACATGAACAAATAATTTGTTTGATAATAAAGCAAATTATTTACGACTCTGTTGCCCCATTTATCGAGATCTTTAAAATTTGGTATTTGAAAACGGGCGTATTCCAATAAAAAATCATCCAAACGTCGAAGAGGTGGTAATTCAAAATTAGAATCGGTTTTAGTTTTATCCATTGTAACTTTACTCTTATTCTCTTGTGATTGCAGCTAAAAAAACCTCTACAGATTAATAATGTCTCACTCGATTTCACTACTTTGCTCTTACGTAGCTCTATATTTTTGGATGATGACGTTTTTCAGAAAAAATCAAGGGTAATAAATTGTATACAAGAGATATCTCAAACTTAGTTACATATCCTATAGATGCGCTAGTGTCGCCCTCATCCACACACTCTAGCGGCCAAATTCAGAAAGTAATATTTTAAATGCATTTGAATCTTCTGATAAAAGTTAGTCATTTATCTTTTAATAAACGTTAATAATTACTGTTTTTATTATTTTTTAGAAATTGAATTCAATCTAGTATTTATTTTTTAACTTGCTTCTTTGAAATCTTTTTCATTATTAATTCTGCTTATAATTGTTCAATCCAATCCGCATATTCCTAAGATAGTGCCACGTCTGGATCGTGTCTCGTTCAAATGAAATATGTTTCATGGAAATTTGTATTATTTTATTTATAAAAAAAGTTCGATGAAATCGAAATTACTTTTCGTTAAAAATACGTGCAAATCCCTTTTCTTTTATCCCTTTTTCTTTTTTTATTTGCTATAAACAAAGCCACGTGTAAGTTGTCTTTATTTTTATATATTTATGACTATAGACTATGTCATATTTTAAACAATGTATGTTTTTTATTTAATAATTATTTAATATTTCATAGAACGTACATTATTTTACTTCCTACAACACTAAGATATTTACTAATCGGACGTATAAAATTTATTGTGTTTTTTTTCGAACTTTTAAGACAATCGTAATGGCAACTTATGTAAAGCGATTGCTTCATTAATAGTTGACTTATTTATGTTTTGCTGACAAATGTGTGGAAATAAAACTGACCAACAATAGCTAAAACGTATTTTGTAAAGATGAGAAATCGGAGAATAATATTTCTTAGTCTGAAATATTTAATAAAACGTCGGTACAAGAAAAAATGACATCATAGGAAGTTAGAGAAGATGGTAATTTTTTTATTATATTACAAAAATAATAAAAAATGATGCTGTTGTATTAGCAGGGAGAGTTTAAGTTCCTTGAATCAAATCTTTATTGCCAGAACAAATCCTAATAATAAATTTTGATCAAAACCAGGTAATCTGCTTGAAGCTGTAAATAATAAGATATATTGAATTGATATATATAAATATATATATATACATTTATATATTTTATGTTATAGAATTGATATATATAATTAAAATTTTTTTATATCCACTGGATTGCACCTGGATTGATTAGAAAATACAACAATAATTCTGATGATGTATCTTATACTATTAAGCAGTTAGCGATAAAAAAATTTTGCAGAAGTTTTATGAGAAGCTGTATATATGCCTGGTGTGATTTATAAACGTAAGGAGAACTTACTAAATCTGTCTTTTTTGTTACCTTTAATTTATAAAGAATAATGAAGTTAAATGCGTGCGTGCATCAGCATGTGTGTGTATACATGTATTACACTTTTTAGTATGATTGGAAGGCAATTGAAAATTATTACCATTCAATACATTTTTACGAATAAATAGTGATTGAAATTATTATTACAAGATACATATAGAATGAAATTGAGAAATTGCACTGAATTATTATTAGTTTTAATATTATTTATATAATATTACGGTAAAAAAGATTCATAAACTTGTAACTGTTCTTCATCATTTTCTTAATTGATTATATCTTACATTTTTATATATAACAATGTGAGTCCTTTTTGTATAATTTATTAAAAAAAAAAAAAAAAAATGATTTTGGAAAGATATTTGAAGAAAAATATAATATTAAAATTATCGTGATGGTAAAAACGATGTAAACCAATATTACAATAAAATACAATAAAATGATGAAAGCAGCATTAAGAGAAATATAATATCTAGTTACCTTAAAACGAAGAAGAAAATTCAATTCGAAGTTGATAAACCTGTCTTGGAATTTATGGAAATCATTCTACGTTTTTCTAAATTAATATCCAGATTTGGATGTTTCGTTCCGTTCAGAGAAGCGAACGATTGAGGCAACGAGGGAAGCTAAAATGAAAGAGGAGGATGAGATGGGAAGAAGAGAAGCGGAAGAGGATGAAGAAAACAGAAGAAAAGCACCAGTGGGGATTGACGCATATTTCTCAAGCAGTCAGGGATGTCCAAAAAACATTGAGGTCCACCCTCGAGCACCCAATGATACACCCGATGTTTGAATATTTAGCTTCGAGAGATTTCCCGGTTATGCGTTGTCCCGGTCGAAGCACTGCGTAAGTTTCCCATTTTGCGTGGGTAGATCTATTGGGCAGCCCTGGAGACGTCCCTCGTGCCCATCTTCGGTAGCATCGCGTACGGTACGCGAGCGTTATATCTGGCTTCGCAGCGCTTGCGGGCCTCAGCCGCTTCGCAGCTACCTACTCATCCACAACTCACCCTCACGGTTGGTAGTTTAGTTTGCTCTTATATATAAGTTTATTCGTACTATCGGTGCGTCCTCTTTCAACAGATTTCGAATGAATTTGTCGTGAAGAATTTCTTTCTATTATAATATTACATATTTCTTTCAGCGATAATAAAATAGCAAAATGTGCGACGACGAAGTAGCCGCCCTTGTCGTAGACAATGGATCTGGTATGTGTAAGGCAGGATTCGCGGGAGACGACGCACCTCGTGCCGTCTTCCCATCGATCGTCGGCCGACCTCGTCATCAGGGTGTGATGGTCGGAATGGGTCAAAAAGACAGCTATGTGGGCGACGAAGCGCAAAGCAAAAGGGGTATCCTTACTCTAAAGTATCCCATAGAGCACGGAATTATCACCAATTGGGATGACATGGAGAAGATCTGGCATCACACCTTCTACAACGAGCTTCGCGTCGCTCCAGAGGAACATCCTGTTCTACTTACCGAAGCTCCGCTCAATCCTAAAGCCAATCGCGAAAAGATGACACAAATTATGTTCGAAACCTTCAACAGCCCGGCCATGTACGTTGCCATTCAGGCAGTCCTTTCCCTGTACGCCTCCGGTCGTACCACGGGTATCGTATTGGACTCCGGTGACGGTGTATCGCACACCGTCCCTATCTACGAAGGTTACGCCCTTCCTCACGCCATCCTACGTTTGGACTTGGCCGGTCGTGACCTGACCGACTATCTCATGAAGATCCTGACCGAGAGAGGATACTCGTTTACGACGACGGCCGAGCGAGAAATCGTTCGTGACATCAAGGAGAAGCTTTGCTACGTTGCATTGGACTTTGAACAGGAAATGGCGACCGCAGCGGCCAGCACTTCCCTCGAGAAGAGCTACGAATTACCCGACGGACAGGTCATTACCATCGGCAACGAGAGGTTCCGTTGCCCGGAAGCACTCTTCCAACCTTCCTTCTTGGGTATGGAATCCTGCGGTATCCATGAGACTGTCTACAACTCCATAATGAAGTGCGACGTCGACATTCGTAAGGATCTCTACGCCAACAACGTTCTGTCCGGTGGTACCACCATGTATCCTGGTATCGCCGATCGTATGCAGAAGGAAATCACTGCCCTCGCACCATCGACTATCAAGATCAAGATCATAGCACCTCCCGAGAGGAAATACTCCGTATGGATCGGTGGTTCCATCCTTGCTTCCCTATCTACCTTCCAACAGATGTGGATCTCGAAGCAGGAGTACGACGAGTCTGGTCCTGGCATCGTCCACCGCAAGTGCTTTTAAATATATAATCAAACAGTGTCAGAAATGCGACACAGATTTTGAAGAATTAACGTCTTGGTTGCGTCTAGGAGTATTGTTGAGAATGATGATCATATTTATACGAACAATTGTGCTGCTACGAAAGAAAATCATTGACGCATCAGCATTCGACTTTTCGTTATCAAATTATATATTTTCCTGGGATTTCTTTTTCAAACAAGAGTACGATCCATTCGATCTATTTTAAGTTCGTAACTTTTTGCAAGAAGGAAAGTCGAAGGGAACATTATCACATCGAATGTTAGTGTAATCAAAGATTTCCAAAGATAATCATTTTATTAATATGAGCTTTGGAAGGAGCCGCGCTTAGTTGACCATTACGTTATCATTAAGATTGCTTGCTATCTTAATGTCAAATATATTGTCCGTAATCGTACAATTAAGTTCATTTTCATTCTATCCTGGTTGTTAACGAGGCAAGGCTTCTAAAGTGCATCTGATCCTATTATAATTTACATTGTAAATATTATATACTAAATCATTGTTGCATTGTTATACAATTGACAAACAATGTCAAATATAAACCTAAATATACATTTCACACGACATTATAAATATGATTTAATACTAAAATACGATGTTATATATCCTTTCCTTGTATAAATCCTTTAAACATTTATAGGATTTTAACTCATGTTTCAATGATATTTTATTATTCGATAAAGCAATTCGGAAGACTTCCTTTACAAACACTATTTTACAATCACTATGCATTCAGCTAAATGTTGTTTTACTCTTGAGGTGCGGGCACATTACGTAATATCTATTTTTAGTTTATTAAAATTAAATATTTCCTATATAATCGCGTTCTTTTCTAACGTCCAATTGTAGTCTTGAATTGGAAACTGATTGCAAAGTTAAAAAGAATTAAAACATGCAATAATATATATATATATATATATATATATATATATATATATATATATATATATATATATATATTTATTCATTATGATTGTTAATCACTTTTCCATCAGAATCGATAGTCATGCTCTCGAGTAAAAGCATATCTGGGTAATTGCGAGGCAATGTCCAAAAAAAGCTGTCTCGCCGCACGAGGTAGCTTTTATCAAAACTTGGCTCTCCCATCCATCCAAATTAGGTACGAGGAATCTATTTTTACGAACAGTCACTCACATCGATTTCCAGTAGCTTCTCATGATATTTATGAATTTCAGCGATCACCATCCAACCGCCAACTGTTTGATCGTGTATATTAGTTAATTGGTTAAACAGATTTTGTATAAATAAAAATATGCATGCACGTATTAGCATTTGAAAATAAAATTACTTATATATTTGTGCATGCGTGAAAATGATATGTCTACCGTATGGTACTCTATATTAGCATAAGAGAGGCGAAACTATAAAAAAAAATCATCCTTTTTGCTAATCTTTAAATCACTATCAGCTAAATTGTCGATTATTTATTCGTTATTCTTTGTTCAATTCGACGATAGTCCTAAGTAATCACCTGTAGCAATTATTCATTTGCTTATTTTATACGAAAAGGAAAGTTATTTTACAATAGCTTAGGGTCAAATAAACATATAAATTACTTCATGTCCCAGTAAAATATGCGATATTGTTTTTTAATTAAATAAATAGTCTGTAAAAGTATGTAATAAAAAGAACGAATTATATGAGATATTAGACAAGAAGCTCTACTTGCAATTATGACTTTTAATTGGAAAATCGATGTAGATGAAAAAGATAGATCGTTGATGATTCATTTTACTTTTTTTGTTAAAAGAGAGAGAGAGAGAGCGCGAGAGGAAAAAACAATATTGTTATCAACAAATATGGAAAAGAAATGAAAATTTTTCGGAACTAGCAATAAGTAATCGCGTGCGAAAAAATTCACCCATAAAATATCACATCTATCCGAAAAGAAAAGTATAAATTCGTTTGTATCCTTTCGTATCGGATTTTGGATCGGATTAGACGTCAAATCATTTTCAATTAATTTGATGTATTGCAAAACAAAAAAAGCGAAAAAGTGGTTAACTACGTAAGAAACGGTCATAAGAAGGATAGAGATGTAGGAGTTTTCAAAGCTATACATTGATCTCTTGCTTAGATCTCGCAACCGCCTAGTTCGGCGAGCGTCGCGACGCCCGCGAGGCAAGCCTTTTTCGTGCCTGTCGAGCACGCACCATTCCACGAAAATGCGGGGGTGTACTGACGAGAGCATATATTCGACGTCGCGACGCCCAAAGGCACAGACGCCACTCCAACTCTGTCCCGTGCACGGTACGTATAATACTAAGCGGTACCAAGTCCTAAGATACCTTCTAACAATCTTACTTCAATCACTAATCATTGATATTACATCGATCTAGATAATCGTTGCATGTATACAATACCAACGATCTCTCTGATCCGTAAGATCATCCGATAAGCTTATTAATATACTACATTTTATTTAAATCTCAACGAAACGGGTTCGCGTTCTTTGAGTCTTAACGAAACGTATAGACACGAGAGAAAAATCGTTCGATCGACTCGATTTTAGCCAAATGATATTCTCTACAGAAATCAATTTGTTTTTTTTTTATCAAAGTGAAGAAAGAATCAACGCAACGCTGGCGTTTAACGAAGTCTTCGAATGAGTTTTCTGCGCGATAACTTTGCCGACTTCTCTCTTTTGCTCTCTCTCTCTTTATTAATAATATTTATTATTAAAACTATATAATAACGGATTGAGAGAGAGAGAGAGAGAGAGAGAGAAAACTGTTGCACTTGCAAAATAATTCAGCTATCTTCTGCTAGATTGTCAATCCCTCGATGCGAATTTCATTCTAGGGTCGTGATTAATTGATATCACGGCAAAGTGTCATTTTAAACATATTCGAGGTCTTTGTCCGCATACGTTACTGCGATTCTTTTCAAAGCATAGCGTAATTTTGGCACGCACGAGCATATGAGCAATGCTTTTTCACTTAACGGCCGAGCCGGGGCGACGTCGGATACTATAAACATTGCTTGAACTTATTAGGGAGCGTCCGTTGGTCGTCCATCTAAACTTAGCTATCCGCCGCACGGAAATAACTTTGCGACGCTGAAGCCGCTCGCCTATCGTTTTATAGGCAACTGGGTCAATCCTGGCTAGCGATGATTTCTGAAAACGTTATTGAGAAATTTTTTGAAGTAACAATACAATAATACAAATCTATTACATACAAAACGAATGATCGCGAAAGACTTTAGCTATTTAGCTATTGCGCGTGATGAACTACTTCGTCAAGAAACGACCAATTAATATAAAATGATGCCTCTTTTTTTGCAGATCTTTAAAACCGAACAAAAAGCACAATGTGCGACGACGAAGTAGCCGCCCTTGTCGTAGACAATGGATCTGGTATGTGTAAGGCAGGATTCGCGGGAGACGACGCACCTCGTGCCGTCTTCCCATCGATCGTCGGCCGACCTCGTCATCAGGGTGTGATGGTCGGAATGGGTCAAAAAGACAGCTATGTGGGCGACGAAGCGCAAAGCAAAAGGGGTATCCTTACTCTAAAGTATCCCATAGAGCACGGAATTATCACCAATTGGGATGACATGGAGAAGATCTGGCATCACACCTTCTACAACGAGCTTCGCGTCGCTCCAGAGGAACATCCTGTTCTACTTACCGAAGCTCCGCTCAATCCTAAAGCCAATCGCGAAAAGATGACACAAATTATGTTCGAAACCTTCAACAGCCCGGCCATGTACGTTGCCATTCAGGCAGTCCTTTCCCTGTACGCCTCCGGTCGTACCACGGGTATCGTATTGGACTCCGGTGACGGTGTATCGCACACCGTCCCTATCTACGAAGGTTACGCCCTTCCTCACGCCATCCTACGTTTGGACTTGGCCGGTCGTGACCTGACCGACTATCTCATGAAGATCCTGACCGAGAGAGGATACTCGTTTACGACGACGGCCGAGCGAGAAATCGTTCGTGACATCAAGGAGAAGCTTTGCTACGTTGCATTGGACTTTGAACAGGAAATGGCGACCGCAGCGGCCAGCACTTCCCTCGAGAAGAGCTACGAATTACCCGACGGACAGGTCATTACCATCGGCAACGAGAGGTTCCGTTGCCCGGAAGCACTCTTCCAACCTTCCTTCTTGGGTATGGAATCCTGCGGTATCCATGAGACTGTCTACAACTCCATAATGAAGTGCGACGTCGACATTCGTAAGGATCTCTACGCCAACAACGTTCTGTCCGGTGGTACCACCATGTATCCTGGTATCGCCGATCGTATGCAGAAGGAAATCACTGCCCTCGCACCATCGACTATCAAGATCAAGATCATAGCACCTCCCGAGAGGAAATACTCCGTATGGATCGGTGGTTCCATCCTTGCTTCCCTATCTACCTTCCAACAGATGTGGATCTCGAAGCAGGAGTACGACGAGTCTGGTCCTGGCATCGTTCACCGCAAGTGCTTCTAAGCAATTATATTCATACAAACGATTGTTATTGCTATATTATCTGCGCAGATACACCCATAAATTTCGCACTATTTCATCTAGTTACATGTCGATTATATCGATTCCACTGTTGGTACTTTTTAGCTACGACCACAAGGAGTTCCTTATTAGTAGTAGCAATCAATATTCTTTTTGGCACTAATCGAATATAACCGTCATATTGTGTTTGTGTGAGTGTGTGTGTGTGTGTGTGTGTGTGTGTGTGTGTGTGTGTGTACGCATACGTACATATACATATATACACATATATATATGTATATACACACACAATTTCTACATCTCTATCTCTATGGAATAAATCAGACTTTTATTTTCACAGCGGTGTAATTAGTAATCTTTCATTTGTTACCCTTTATACGCATTATTCGCACGCATATTTTATTTACGTCATCGTTTCAGTAACCGTTCTGTTAATGTTCTGAAATTATAACGTTCACATTAGATAAAATTTATTCAAAATCTTTCGATCACGATTGATATGCGTAATGAAATCTTGATTTATCACTAGAAAAACAAATTCATTTTTTACATCTCGTCTTATATAATATATTCGGCGATATCTCTTGGAGGGAAACGTATTATATTTAACTGTCTAATAATTTCTATACTTTTTATAACTTTGGTCATGCAAACATTCGGAATCATAGATCGAAAGATACAAAGTTCGTGCAATAATTACTGGAACGATGTGTCTTTATATCTATACTGCACCGTCGTCATTTTCATATGTCAGTTTTTGATTTATATTGCATTAGAAGAAAACTAATTGGACGATGAAAATTAAAGAAAATTAATATTCACGAATATTAGAAGTTCAAGTACAAGGTAAGTGGAAAGGCATTTGGTTAGAGGAACCGTATATAAAACGGATTTATTGAAAGTAGTTTAGTCCACGTATAATTCAATATTTACATATTACAACCAACTAATTCTGCATATGTATACAGATGTGGATAATTTGAAAGGATGACAATATAATTGGCCATCTATCCAAGGGAGAATTCCATCTAACGATCATGCATAAACACTGTTGTACAACGGACAATGAGTCAGTAATGATTTTTACAAAATTACCACGTCCTTAACGATGCACCAAGTTCTTCACCGATGTGGTTAATCAGCTGTGGTTCATCAGCCAATGCCCAATGGAAATGAAAATCCAGTTAACATCTTAGCGGCTGTATGCACACTCAACGAAGAAGGTAACATCCGAATGCATTGGATCCCACTTTTATCATTCGATCTGCAAATATAATTTTGATAGAAAAAATATCGTTTGATTTGGACTTGGGACAAATCATACATGATTTATAATTTGTCTAAAATCGCAAAGCGAAATTAAATCTATGTCATCTTGCATCTTCGTTTAACGAAATAAGATACTAATGTGTATAGGATTTACGTTCCAATACTCTCACGAATACTGTATCTATTACAATTATATTTAATAGAATCGTCAAAGAATGATTATTTCATACGTAAGCTTTATCACCGATAGGATAGTATTTACGATAGATAACTCCTCGTTAATAATTTAATTTTAATCTCAGGAAATATTCACCCTCGTACGCCTGTGCGCATACGGCGGAAAGATGATCGATTTGCACCCATGTTTTCATAATAATCTTCTTTAAGTTAGTCACCGTAACGTATGCGAAGGAAGCACCATTAAAAGAACATTAGCAACTAACAAAGACGCGCCGTTTCGAGATCGAAACTCAGTAATGCGAACTCGGCGAATCTGTCCGACGAATCGACGGCCAACATCGACGCCACTACAAAATGGTAAAGTGGGGGGAGGGCTCGATGGTGGATCGAGTACTTCTCGTCGCCCGGTACATTTTAACGATACCAAATGAAAAATGATTGTTTCTATTATTTAAAAGATTATTGTCTTTCTAAATACGATCAACGTTCCTTCGAGTATTTCAATATCGAATACGTTCTACGAACTGTCCGTCTTATCTTACACTTTAGATCATACTCGTCATCTGCGTCAGGCTATTGCACAATAACAAAACGGACATGATTTCTTATTTAAATATGAAACGCGCGAGATTCATTCTTGCATAAAATCATTTGATAACAATAATAGGTAATAAGAGGAAATATATGATTACGTAAAAGACGAATGACGTTTTATTTTGACGAAGACACGCGACTTTGACCGGATCTTATTGCGCAGCCTAGTTTAAATGTTGCCCTTTACATCTTCCTCTTTTCTTTTGCAGAAGAAGAAGAAGAAGAAGAAGAAGAAAAAGAAGTACTTTTAAAAGCAAAGAAATGAACAAAGAAAGGACAGCGAAAGAACGATAAGAAAGAAGGGAAGAAAAAGAAAAAAGAAAAAAGGAAAGAAAGAACAATAGTACGGTAGTTGGAAGAAGGGAGGAAAGCGTAAACTGGACGTGTACCCATCGTCTCTCGGTACCTTCGTTTAGGTGAAAAGCACCCGGGGAGGACGGCCCTGCGGTTTAACGAGTCCTTATTTGGATTCGGGAACCGTCGGGAATAGCGCGTCGTCGGCGTCGCGACGACCCGCGTCTCCCTCTCGACGTCGCTCTTAGGGCGACTAAGGACTAGGCGACGGTTGCGGCGGCGACGGCGGCGGCGGCGGCGGCGGCGGCGGCGGCGGCGGCGGTGATGATGGTGGTGGTGGTGGTGGTGGCGGTGGCGGTGGTGGCGGCGGCGGCGGCGGACCGATGCGCGCGTTAACGTACAGCAGATTTCCATCTAAGGGGCGGATCGCTATTTTCGGCTTCGAACCGATATGGATAAAGGTACCCCACAGAGCAGACGGTGCGCCACTCGCCGCTTTCGGTCTCTTGTACAACGTTCGTCCCTAAGAGATCGTCGCCGATCTATTGAATCATCCAACTCCGAACGGTAAATCATTCAAAGGAAAACGCAAACCCTGCGCCTGTCTTTTTACAAATTGCTTTAGACAACGCTTCTTCCTCTTCTTCATCCTCATATCATCCTCTAATTCTTTTCTCCGTATCTCCTTCTTACTCTCTACGCTTTCTACTACTTTTTTCTTCTTCTTCTTCTTCTTCTTTTTCTTCCTCTTCGAACTTAATTACGCGTAGATCGCGTCAATCATGTGATTCTCGTGATCGCGATCAAGTGTATCGGGCAAATCCGGTTCGTACTAACCAATGGCTTAGTCTCACGTACATTTTCGCCGTGTTGAAATTTGTGTGAAGTGCTGTAGTTCGGTAAATCTTGCATGGTGCTACGTGATAAAATATAAGGATACCATAATGCATGGGTGGGGTGGGAGAGAGGGGCATGCCACTTGGAAATGTAGTTGCGCTAGCAAGTAGTATCTGCCTGTGGATAGTAAAATGATATTTCAATGATTAACGTTGACGTTTCTTAGTATCTAGAATCGACATTAAACGGTTTATCCTCTTTATGACATGCAACGAATAACTACCCACCGAACTTTCGTATTATATCGAAGTGATCGTTATAAGTGGATTTAAAAGAAATGAGGAGGCGATTAATTTCATTGATTCATTCGCAGAAAGAAACGCTAATAACAATCCTCCAAGATGTGCGACGATGATGTTGCGGCGCTCGTCGTGGACAATGGTTCGGGTATGTGCAAAGCGGGATTCGCAGGAGACGATGCACCACGAGCTGTCTTTCCTAGTATTGTTGGTAGACCACGTCATCAGGTACGTAATCGTAAATAATAAGTTGGACCAAATATCAAGAGTATCCTGAAAAAAAAAAAAATTGAATCGATCAATAACGATCTTATTTTTATGACCACAGGGTGTGATGGTCGGTATGGGTCAGAAAGACAGCTACGTGGGCGACGAAGCGCAAAGCAAAAGAGGTATTCTTACCTTAAAATATCCTATAGAACACGGTATTATCACCAATTGGGATGACATGGAAAAGATCTGGCATCACACCTTCTACAACGAACTTCGTGTCGCCCCAGAGGAACATCCCGTTCTACTTACCGAAGCTCCGCTCAATCCTAAGGCCAATCGCGAAAAGATGACACAAATTATGTTCGAAACCTTCAACAGCCCGGCCATGTACGTTGCCATTCAGGCAGTCCTTTCCCTGTACGCCTCCGGTCGTACCACGGGTATCGTATTGGACTCCGGCGACGGCGTATCGCACACCGTCCCTATCTACGAAGGTTATGCCCTTCCTCACGCCATCCTACGTTTGGACTTGGCCGGTCGTGATCTGACCGACTATCTCATGAAGATCCTGACCGAGAGGGGATACTCGTTTACGACTACGGCCGAGCGAGAAATCGTTCGTGACATCAAGGAAAAGCTTTGCTACGTTGCATTGGACTTTGAACAGGAAATGGCGACCGCAGCGGCCAGCACTTCCCTCGAGAAGAGCTACGAATTGCCCGACGGACAGGTCATTACCATCGGCAACGAGAGGTTCCGTTGCCCGGAAGCACTCTTCCAACCTTCCTTCTTGGGTATGGAATCCTGCGGTATCCATGAGACTGTCTACAACTCCATAATGAAGTGCGACGTCGACATTCGTAAGGATCTCTACGCCAATACCGTTCTGTCCGGAGGTACCACAATGTATCCTGGTATCGCCGATCGTATGCAGAAGGAAATCACTGCCCTCGCACCCTCGACTATCAAGATCAAGATCATAGCACCTCCCGAGAGGAAATACTCCGTATGGATCGGTGGTTCCATCCTTGCTTCCCTATCTACCTTCCAACAGATGTGGATCTCAAAGCAGGAGTACGACGAGTCTGGCCCTGGCATCGTTCACCGCAAATGCTTCTAAAGAAAATAATTCTATCGTTGATCCGCATCTTCGAAATCCATTTTCATATTTTTTCTTATTTTCCTTTCCCTTCTTTTCTCTTCCTTTCGTTTCTTTTTTTCTTTTTTCTCTTTTTCTCCCCTTTTGTTGTCGATTACGACACATCTTTTCCCATAAATGTTCGCCGTATTCGCAATTTGGGCAAACCGGATGTCCGGGGAAAAGACGAAATGACGAAGAAAAGAAGAGGACAGAAGAAGGAAATATGACAAATTGGCAAACTGAGAAAGCGATTAATTGCCTTTATTCTACAAACTTATCTGACTGTATTTTACTTTGTAGTTTATACAAATATGACTGTTTATTATGAATATTGATTTATTCATAGCACTTGCGATCGTTGAAAGGCGATCCTTTCTCATCCTGCCACGAACATTCGTTCGTATTTAAAAACTTCGTTTTTATTTTATTTTACTTTATTATAAATCATGTCTGCGCGCACATTAGAATTCTCATTCAAAGGAATAATTATGTGTACCATAATATAGCACAAACAAGAAAAAATGAAGTAAATTCTAATGCTTCGTAATGATTTCGAAATAGATCATTTATTTCAACAATTATTTCGCAGAAATTGCATAAACCTTTGAACATTAAATGTCGATTAATTACGTTAAACTTTAGGAGGGAACACGTTGCAATTTAAATATCTACGAACCTATATCTCACCAATATATATTATTATAATACATATATCCTTTGCAACTGTCGAGCTACGAAAAGAATTTCTTTATAACCGGGCATAATTAGTGTGACGTGGAAAATTAAAAGGTTTGTCCGACACTGTCCATTACGTCCTTCTTTATGATTTCTTTATTTATTTTTTATCTCTGATTAATCGCTCAATAACCATTATATGTACAGAAGAATATTCTTTAACATATACTTTTTTTAACAAGAGTATATATTGAATTACCTGCTGCGTTTTATAATATTCATACGAAATTGTCGTTCCACTATTCGTCAATAATTTCTTGAAATAATGAAATTCGCTGTGCATAATTATTGCATCGTTTAATAATTCCATATTTTTTACTTATTCTTCATATTGTATATCGAAGATAAAAAAATCAAGGCGCATTTTTACATTGTAATTGGACAGGTTCTTTCATTGGTTGCGTCAGTTTGCAAGGAATTAAATATACTTTGTGATTTGTTAACATTATTGTACTGTATGTATTTAAAACTCAACTCCGATTGGTCGGTCATATTTCTCTACACAAGTAATCGCTGCCTATTGGCTATGTTTGCCATCGATCTAATTGGCTGTCTCGCGTCTACCTATATTATCGTTTGCGGTTAGTTCGTTCGTTCGTTGGTTGGGTGTAAACTGTGCACTTCGTTTTCTTCGTAGGTGCAAGGTAATTTGTTTATTATTAGATATTTATTAATACTTATTATTGTTTGTAATTGCGATTGGGACACTAGGATACTACTTTGATTATTACCGATCGCGATATATGTTTAGAGAATATGATATTCTCGTCGCGACTAAATCTATTTCCGTAATGGCAGCGTTATTCTCTGTGCATTCCTATTATAGGTAAGAATATGTGAATATTTAATCATGGTGATATAGTTGCTGCCCCAAGTGCGTACCACGTCTATGCAGATATTTTTTTAAGAAGGATTATGCGTTCCCTTTCCTCTAATATCCTCTAAAATCCCACAAATAGATTTCATGGAACATTCGGTCATATTGACAGATCTAACGTCGTTGAAAAAAAACATTTTTTTTATTTATAATAAATCAGACGCAGAATGTAAACTTTTCTCGAACATTTGCGTATTATACGTTATACCATAAAGTTGCAATATATGAAATTTGTTTTTCTATCGTAGTACGTTGAAAAATGGATGAGACTAAAGCTTCTAAGCCAAACAAAGAGTTTAAGGAAATGGAGTTTGGTTTTAATTCGTTCGAAGAACAAATGTCCGCATTTCTATACGTTGGAAAAGAATTTCCTCTTTATCATCCAGGAAATTTGTTTGCCCATAATTATTTTTTAGCAGTAAATGTTGAATGTATAGAAAAATTAGCTGCGGATGAAAATAAGCAACTATTGCCCATTGAAATTATTCTGAAGGTAATGTCTTTCCAAGATGAAATAAAATTAACTATATCATTTATAAGAATGATTCCATTTTTTTACTTTATAGGCATTTGAAAGTAATCTTGTTCCACATTCTGAGACATTAATATTTGCATTAGCAGTGTGTAGCAAACAAGTTTACAGTGAAAGTTTACGTCATGCAGCTTATGCGCTTGTAGGAAAAATTTGTTCGTCGCCAGAACATTTTATCCTATTTATAAAATTTGCTTCTGAACTAAGTAAACGTAAAGTTATAATGTCCCATCCTTGTAAGCCAAGCCATGGCTGGGGTCATGGTTTGCGTAAAGCTGTCAATAATTGGTACCTTTCCAAGGAACCATTAGAATTGGCAAAATGTGTAACACGGTGTAAAGGCAGATATGGCTGGAAGCACAAGGATATAGTGAAACTTTCGCATCCCCATCCTGATACACCAGGTATTATGCAAGCCATTGAACAACGGTCCAGAAATAAATAACGACGTTATTAGAAATAGCGATATATACATTAAGCGTTACGTGTATTGTTTGAAATAGAAAAAGAAGTGATACTTAAATACATAATGCATGGTTTGGAAAAAACTAAAAAGTCATTTGGCGATAACTTGGATGTACAAGAATTGATTGAATATATAGAAAAAGTTGAAGACTTCAAACATTGCACAGACAAAGTTCAGGCAGCTGGCCTTTTAGAAAAGTACGAATTAACGTTAGACCATGTCCCTGGTCATATGTTAAAATCTACAGAGGTATGATGTAAAAATTCCTATATAAATTTATTTAAATAAATATTTTCTCTTTTTAACTTATTATTATTTTTTCAGATTTGGAATTCATTGATACCGTCAATGGATTTACATACACTTTTGAGTAATCTACAAAGGATACACAATTTGGGATTATTGAAAGCAGATGCTCCGGCTGTTGAAAAAATCATAGACGAGATTACTAATAAGGAAAAATTAGCTAGTAGCAATGTACATCCAATATTTGTCTATATTATTTTAAAAAATTATGAACATTCTGGAAAGTAAGTTATACAGATGTATAGCATCGTTTCTATATCGTACAACTTATAATTCCATTATTTTATATGTAGATTGATACTAGAACAATATGTAGGTTTACACTAGGGTTGATAGTGATGGTTCTAGCCATCACTTTGATCAGCATATCAAGTTATTAACGAGTAATGTATCTTTCAAAGGCCATTGTCATACGAGAAACGAAAAATGAAAGAACAAGCAAAGAAACCATTTCCTCCTCCGCCGAAACCAAACTCTAAGATTATAAGCGCACTAAACGAAGCTTTCGAACTTTCAGTTTTGGTAAGTTTCATAATATTGATATATAAATATATATATTTATATTTATATATTTATGAAGCGCCATTAATTACTCTTTACTATGAGTTTAAATCTACAGAATCTCAAAGCGACTGGCTTACGTTACATGATAACGATAAATGCCAACAAAATAATGTGGAAGTGTCCTACGTGGCGTAGTGGAAATGTGAATGCAGCAGAAGCTGGTTTCTTAATAGCGTATGCACTTTCTCGATGCGAAAAGGATGTTACTGCTGCTGCATTTGACGTTATCGACGTTCATATTATCAATTTGAATCAGTCACTCCATTTTTCTTCGTTAATGAATGCATACCAGCCTATGGCAAATAGCATTGTTCGCCTAAGTAGCCCAATTATGTGGGCTTCTCAAAAGGGTTATCAGTATGATGTATTTATTAATGTCATGGACGATATAGTAGATTACATCGAATGTCAAGAGGTATTTGAAGACTATAAAAATCAAATGAATCTTCCAGACACAAAGTAAGAATTTAACTTATAATTATAAAGATGTTTGATCTCATCCAACAAGTTTTGATATGAAATATTTTTTTAGATTAATAAATTGCGTTGTCTGTTCTTCAAAAGCATACAAAGAGGATATATATAACAGAAATATTTTAACAATTTATGGTTTTGATGCGACCGTACCAATGATTATACAAGCATTTGCAAAGTCTCTCTTTTGAAGAAGATCAGTTGTTTGTATACTATTATGTGACACACGCATGATTTAACTCAATTCTCGTGAAGAAGAAATTGTGAGCTTTAAATATTACAAAATACTATAATGCAACAATTCTTATAAAGGTAAATCTCTACAAAAATTCATTTTTCATTTCTACGCGAGTTTTCATAATAATCTTACATGTCGCAAGTTTTCTATAATTCACTAAATGAGAGTGCCTTTTGAGATGGAGACAAATTTGCTGATGATTATGAAACAATAATGTTAAAATCTTATTAAGAAATCAAGGAAATCATTTGCAAATAGATGAAATTTCAAATTAAAACATTAATAGATGAAATTTCAAATTAAAACAGTATGCTTGATGCAATACTATACAAAATGAAATTATAAAGCTTTTATTTTTAATTTAATTTATCAATGTCTGGATTTATAAGTACTAGAAAATCCTGTGACGGGATATGGTGAACATATTTAACATTAATTACTTCATGTTAACTTTTTTTATTTTCTGTTTTTTCTCTAAAAGAGAAAGAAGAAAAAGAAAAACAATGGAGTAAAAGAATTTTCTATTGTCTCATTAATATATTAATGTTAAATCAATGATGATATTTACTGCATGCCTTTACTAGCTAAGGTAATCTTATATAGAATGATTTTAAGGTATACATGACATAAAGCACAGAACCAATACGTTTCTTGTCAAAATTGGAAAAAAAATACAGTTCAATTATCCATTTGCTTATTCAAAAAAATGAGTACTTAGAAAAGTAATTAAATTATGCAGTTACAATTTACATGCTTAAAGTTTTATTTTTCTCATAGTTTTTATTACACATTATAAAAACAAGAAAAAATATCAAGAAGAAGTTAATTCGATAAGAAAACTAGAATAAGACTGGATATTAGATACTGTGTCAGTATCTAAAATAATCTATGGTGCATTTTTAACAAATATATACACATTTTATATTTTATATATATATATATATATATATATATATATATATATATATATATATATAAACGAAAAGAAACAAAATATATTTACTTTCGTTTTATTGCTTGCTTATTTCCACTGGTTGGCGGTAAAGCTTTTTGTAATATCTTTAATAAGATACGTAGATTTAAAATGATTATCTGTAAGATGATATATTTGATGATGACTGGTACGCTTCTGATTATTCGAATAAGCATTAAAAAGAAATAGAGCATCGAAAATTCTCCCACTGTGATATGCATTTTGCTCCAAAGAATTTATAGTTATATTAGTATAATTTAACAGTTATATTTCATATTTGCCATATCCAAAGTAATTACAACTTAAATACAAAATATTACATACATTACTATTATGATACTGTGATACGCAAAACATGTTCAAACTAGAGAAATGGATAAGCAAATTGCCAGAGGCGTACTGTGTCCATTAATTTGTTGATTAATAATATCTATAGAAATAATTATACAGAATTTTGTTTATAACATAGAATAGAATACAATGGTATTGTTAGCTCTTTTTTGATCCTTGAATTACCAAATATAAAGAAGAAACACATTGAAGATAATGTTAAAAAGTACAACGTGAATGTATTCTCAGGTCTGAAAGAAATTTAAATTAAGTGTTTAATATTCACGTGTGATACTTGCGGCCCTTTTTGGTAATTCGCGAATCAAATGGTTAATTTTTCTTAATGATTCTATTTTAATATGAAAGAAGTAAATGAAACCATTATTTTTCCTGCAAAATTTACAAAAGTAATTTAATAATACATATTATACATCTACATAAAGATCGTAAAGAGTTCTGATATAACGATATTTTATGGATATTACATTTAATTTGTAACAAGATTTAAACGAAAATGTTATCATTCATCCAAACTATGGAAAGAAATATGTATGCCATTATCTAAAGGTAGATATTGGAAAAATAGAAAATCGTACGTACAGTTGCATACAGTTATTTTTATTAAGGCAAAATAAGCTAATTAAAAATAAACCTACGCGTGTTGAATGTGTTCATACTAGTTTGGAAAAGAATGAAAGTTAGGAAAAGAGAAAATAATTTCTATAAATAATAAAAGCTCAAAATATTTGTTTTAATTCTTATCGGTACCGACAGTTTCTTACAAGCAATTGATGTAAGTAACGCTATACTCCTTGGGGATTAAAAAAAAAATGAAAAATTACAATTATGAGAGATTAATAGGTTACTACTTTAAAACTAGTTCAATTTATAATGTGTATAGAATTTTCAAAGCAATGCAATGGGAACTACAAAGTTGTACCGTATACGTATATATAAATATTATATATACACACACGTATTATTTGATACATGACACGTGTACACACACACACACACCTAAAAATGCATGATAAAGTAGTACCTCTTTTTTAGCATTCTTTGACATCGATATATATCAATCTTGTAAACTATGAATTCATGCTTCGTAATACATTAAAAAAATGCCTACTATTTGGCCTTACCGTATATAAGAAAATCTTCATTTGCCATTCGTAGATCGACAGTGTTTCACGTTGTAATAAAACGTAGATAACATATATAAATAGTAAGAATCGAAATTTTATAATCCCATAATACTATCCTATATTAATGATTAGTATTATATCACGTGTTATATCAGCAGCAATATCATACTTTAATTTTTATACTCTACAATTAACAAGTATTAATCATTTATATTACACTTTAGGATATCTATAAATATATTGAGTTAATGTTGAAGAAAAAGAAAAAGAAAGTGTTAAAAAAATAATGGAACAAGTACTACTAATATTATTTTGCTACATTTACTTATGTAACAAAGAAAATAAAAAAAAAACAACTCTACTCTGCAAAACTAGGCCCCATGTATCGCAGTTAATTCGTTTGTTAGCTTTGTATTTTGAAAGGTAGATAGATAGGTGAGAGATCGAAAAAAAAAATTATAAAAAATCAATTCATTGTCCATGCATTCTCGCCTATTCTTTATTTTTGTTCAAAAATGAAGTGGGATGAAATAAATTGGGTCGAAAATGTCGGAAATTGTTATTTTCCTCGTTGGTTTGTTTTTACGCGTCGAGTAAAGTTTAAACGATATTTATTGAAAAAATGTATTTATTTATGTAATATTAGTACATATATAATATTAATACATGACGCGCTCTCACACCTACACATTACCTGTATTGTACACAGTATAATAATTCTGGTTGCTTTTTTTTCCTCCTCCTCCTCTCTCGCTCTCTCACTCTCTCTCTCTCTTGCTCTCTCGGATATATAATTACAAGTTGTAAATATCTTTAAACTCAATCATACTCGCATACACACTGCTGCATATTCGAAACACATCAGTTATACAGTTGGCTTATGGATTACACTTAAGACAAACATATAAAACAATTAAAATAAATTAACAATACGGTGGAGTCTTATCTAAGAACTTTTTTTAAGTAAGTTCTCCATTATATGTATCGATTACTTTTTTTTCTTTTGTCTTTCTTTCTTCCTTGATTAGAAAAGAAGATGGAGAAGCATCGTTGCTCCTTGTAAGAAATATATATGATAGAGAGTCTATTGGTATGCCAATTCATGATAGATCATTATGTGTTTGTGTGTGTTTGGTGTGTGTAAAAGACTTTGAAACTCTTCGACTTGTCTCTCAGATATCCATCCATCATGAAGACATTTTATCATCTGACACAAATCAGTAGGTCGGTTCTTGATGCATTCCTCACTTAGGAAGTGGATTATTTCAGTCTAAATAAGAAGAACGAAGACGCTTCGTCAATTCTCGAATGGTTATAGTTCGTCTTTTAGATCATCATCTTCTTCATCTGTGGTTGGCGGTACACCAACACCACCACCGGCACCTTGATACAATTTAGCTATAATTGGTTGTACTATGTCCGATAATTCCTTCTTCTGTTTCTTATACTCTTCCGGATCCGTGTCCTGATTATCTTCCAACCATTTGATCTTCTCGTCGATCGCTTCCTCCATCTTCTCCTTGTCCGCATCGGTTACCTTAGAACCAAGCTTTTCCTTATCGGCTAGTTGATTTTTCAACGAATACGCGTAAGATTCGAGCTCGTTACGAGCCTCCACTCTTTCCTTCAATTTCTTATCATCGTCCGCAAACTTCTCGGCATCCTTGATCATTCTCTCAATATCATCGGGCGTTAGTCGATTCTGATCATTGGTAATAACTATTTTTTCTCGATTTCCAGTGCCCTTATCCTCCGCGGAAACTTGGAGAATACCGTTCGCATCGATTTCGAACGTAACTTCTATTTGAGGTATCCCACGGGGAGCAGGTGGTATTCCAGTTAAATCAAATTTCCCAAGAAGATGATTGTCTTTGGTCATTGGTCGTTCGCCTTCGTAAACTTGAATAGTAACGGTATGCTGGTTGTCGGACGCGGTTGAGAAGATTTGTGATTTTTTCGTAGGGATAACAGTATTCCTAAAAAGATGAACGAACGACGGATCAATATAACGTATGGATTTTCGACGTATAATGTGATCTCGGAACTCAACTAAGATCAGTTATTAAGTATATACCTTGGAATGAGCTTGGTCATTACACCTCCTACGGTCTCGATACCCATCGTAAGCGGATTAACATCCAAAAGTACGATCGCATCCGTGTCTTGTTCGCCCGAAAGAACACCAGCTTGTACGGCAGCACCATATGCGACAGCTTCGTCGGGATTAATACCCCTCGAGGGTTCTTTACCTCCAAAGAATTCTTTTACCAGTTGTTGTACCTTTGGAATTCTGGTTGATCCACCGACAAGAACAATTTCGTGTACGTCTTTTTTGCTCATATCAGAATCTTCTAATACTTTTTGTACCGGTTTGAGAGTACTACGGAAGAGATCCATGTTAAGCTCTTCGAATTTCGCACGAGTTAAGGTTTCCGAAAAATCTTCGCCCTCGAAGAACGATTCGATTTCTATTCTCACCTAATACAACATAAATACGATAAGTGAGAAATATAAATACATATTATACGATAGTTAACAGTAGCATGAAATATGGGTAATAACAACATAATTGTGGCCTAAGACATGTACGTACTTGGTGACTAGCGCTGAGTACTCTCTTGGCTTTCTCAACTTCACGGCGAAGTTTCTGGACGGCTCTGTTATCCTTTCGAATGTCCTTACCCTTCTTCTTCTTATATAATTTGATAAAGTGATCCATAACACGCTGATCGAAATCTTCACCCCCCAAGTGAGTGTCACCGTTAGTAGCAACGACTTCAAAGACGCCGTTGTCAATGGTGAGCAAACTAACGTCAAAAGTACCGCCTCCCAAGTCGAACACCAAGACATTCTTTTCTCCATCTTTCTTATCCAAACCGTAAGCGATAGCAGCAGCCGTTGGTTCGTTAATAATCCTCATTACATTGAGCCCAGATATAGTACCTGCGTCCTTTGTAGCCTGCGATACGACAAAGGAAAATTTAGAGAAATATATATATATATATATATCTATTACATATACATATAATCCTATAAGTTATACAGAATAATTGTATAACATTTGTTCTGTTAATAATTTTGTTATCCGTACTTGTCTTTGTGCATCATTGAAATATGCAGGGACAGTTACAACGGCATGGGTAACTTTTTTGCCCAAATACGCTTCCGCCGTTTCTTTCATTTTACCCAAAACCATAGCAGAGATTTCTTCCGGTGTAAATATCTTTGTTCCCTGATTAGTTTGAACTTCTATATGCGGCTTGTTATTCTTCTCAATAACTTTAAATGGGAAGAATTTAACGTCGTTCTGTACCGTGGTGTCTGTCCATTCACGGCCAATTAAACGTTTAGCATCAAAAATTGTATTTTCAGGATTTGTAGTCAATTGATTTTTTGCTGCATCTCCAATCAATCGTTCCCCGTCGCCAGTAAATGCCACATACGAGGGTGTGATTCTATTTCCCTGATCGTTGGCAATAATTTCAACGCGTCCATTTTTGTATACACCAACGCTAAAAATATTATTTATTATTAATAATGACCCTTTCATTATTATTTTATAGTTTTTATTTTTTTTATAAATTGTACTATTCATTGATGCTTTTTTTATTGATTAACTAAAATGTATTATTCATATTTTTACTAACCAAGAGTATGTGGTCCCTAAATCGATACCTATCACTGTCCCAATATCTTCTTTTTTATCCTTCTTCTCCTCCTTAGCAAGCGCAAAAGCTGTAACCAGCCCTAGCAATAGCAGAGCTTTTGCTCCTTTCATTTTTCAAGAATTTACTTGATGCTAGAGGAATTAAATGAAAATAATAATTGATTATTTTTTACATTTTATCTCCTCTTTTTTCTCTATAAAAAGATATAAGATAAGTAAAGTTAAATTGGATACTATTTTAAAAATTAATCAATAATTTGATGCATTCTTTAAATAATATATAAAAATAAATGTAAAAATTTTAAGTAGTATTTAACATCTACTTGTTTGATAAAAAATATGAGAAATATGTACTTTGATAAACTAATTAGTTAAAAAGAAAGTGACATTTGAAGAATAGTTCATTGAGTACATAAATAAAAAATAGGTTAAAATTCAGAAAATTTTGTTGAAATAACAAAAATTGTACACTTGCATGTACTACATATATATATATATATATATATATATATATATATATATATACACGTACGTATGTATATATGTACGTATGTATACGTGTATATATTAAGAAACACAATTAATATCATACAAAAGCATTAATATTTACAAGAATATAAAAAAGAAATAGCAAGAAAAGTACATCAGAATTATTCTTCAAATAAGTATATAGATATATTCCAGATAGAATGTAACAGCGATACGTGGCACAATAAAGGAAAGATTTCGTCTTAAAATAACGCGAATCAGAATATAGTTTCGTCGGAAGGAAAGTATTTCGTTTTAACGAAAACAAATAAAAAATTACTTATTATTAAAAAAAATGATTATATACCGATTGAATAATAAGTATTATTTTTCTCTGCCAAAAGTAGAATTCAGGTAGTCCTCGGCAAACTTCTCACAAGCAATACGGAATCTGACTGACTGCAGACTGAAATCAGCGCCTTGATATTAACGGTGAGATTTCGTCGTGGCTCACGCTGATTGGTTACAATTGATACGATACAAGAGAATAAAGTAAAGCTATTTGTTCCCGTCTATGGAGTTGGCCAACGTTTATAGGCCCACGTCATCACAGGATCTTAATTCCAGAAAATTCGGACGAAACGTAGACGTGTTTTAACGGCATTCCGATGGTAAAATTTTGTAGAATTACACCTAATCATCTTCATGTAATAACGTAACAATTAAAATATATCATTATCATTTGCGATATATAACAGAGAAACTACATTTAGATGGGAATAAAAATCGAGCATCAATTCGAGTGACATACATAGCAATTTGCCGATTGAAATATACCGATTAATTGCTTTGTTTATACTTTGATTTATATTCCTTATTGTATTTCTAATATAATACGCGTCGTTAATTAAAGTATAGATTAGGTAGAATAATGTTACACATTATTGCATGTAATGATAAATTGCCATAAATTACCATAACCTAAATATAGCGTAAGTATATTACAGACAAGATTGTGTTAATAAAAATGCGATATAGTATTTTTATTTATACAATTTATTTTCAGATATTAATCCCATAAAACATGTGTATATACAATCATTTACATATTACTAACAACATAGGTTTAGTTATTTTCTTAAATTGCTTAATAAAGTGATTAAAGTAATCGAAGCATCAACTTCATAATTACTATCACAAACGTCGTTATAATAAAATTCTCAAATAATTAATATTTGCTTTTTGGCATTAACATATCTAAAATTAATGGTGTAAAATATGTTATGATGCAGTCTGCTCCTGCTCGTCTCATAGATAATAGAACTTCATTTAGCACATTTTCCAAGTTAATAGCACCATTTTGTGCGCCATGATATAGCATTGCATATTCTCCTGAGACTTGATAAACAAACATAGGATACTCCGGGTGTGCATCTTTTGTGTGCCTGATTACGTCTAAATAAGGTAATCCTGGTTTAACCATAATCATATCTGCTCCTTCTGCGATGTCTCTGGCCTTTTTAAAGAAAAAAAAGTTATCAATGTTAAGTCAAAATAACGGTATAATATAAATGATAAAATAAAACTTACGGCAGCTCTTGCTGCTAATCCATTACTACCCGGTGGTAATTGATAACATTTACGATTGCCAAATTTTGGGGCTGACTGAGATGCATCTCTGAAAGGTCCATAAAATCCTGATGCAAATTTAACCGCGTATGATAATACAGCAACTTTATTTCCCAATCCAGCCTCAACTAGTTGCTTTTTTATTGCACCTACTCGACTATCCATCATATCGGATGGAGCAACTATATGAGCACCTGTTTCATTGCGTTAAAATAAATAAGAAAGAGATATAATAAATTTTCTTTATTCGAATTCCATTAGGCATTTAAAGAAAAATATCAAACCAGCTTTTGCATATGCAACTGCAATTTCAGAAATACGTTTAATGCTTGCACCATTATCAATGGTCCCGTCATCATTTAAAATACCACAATGACCATGAATCGTATAAGGACACAAACATACATCGCATGCTACTACTAAATTTGGAAACCATTGCCTTATCAATGGTACCACCTGAACTATAGGATTTTCCTTGCTATCTGCATTAGAGCCAACATGATCCTACATGAATAAATGTATATCGATAAGGTTGTCAGAGATAAATAGCTAGAAATTTAAAGTATTTACTTTTACTAGATGTTTGGAGACGCCAAATAATAATATAGATTGCAATCCTTTCGATATTAACGGCTGTAAATCTTCGTGTAATCGATTAATACCATAACGATATACACCAGGCATACTACTAATTGGCTCCTTGTCATTTTTATTATCGCTGGAAAAAGGAAAGAAAAGAAAAAAGAAGAAAATAGTGTATAATAACACAAAATATTACTTTATTGTTACTCATTGAAAGGAACATTATATAACAAGTTATAACTGAATAATAATATTTAAATTATTTTATATGATTGACTATATCGAAAGAAGAATATGTATAAATATTACAAGACTGTTTAGATAGAAGCAGGACCACATTAAATATAAAGATTTTCATCGGTTATAAAAAGTGACAGGTTAAGTAGGAATACTTACGATACAAAGATGGGATACATGAGATTATTTGCAGTAATTTCTACATTTGGAGATTGCCACAGTCTTAAAACGGGATGAAAAATGCCACTGTGAAGCATATGTTTAGGATTTACTTCCGACATATTTTATATTTATTGTAATTTCTTGTCACTCTAAATGAAGCAATCATCCGAACGCTCGTCACCTGCGAGGTTAATCCTGTTTCGTGCATCAAACTCGTCGACGTACTGAACTTGATGGTATTGTTTCGTAATATTAAACAATTCAATATTATGTAAATATTTTCTCTAGCATGAAATATCACAATTCAGTCGTTATATCGTCGAAAAAGTAACGCTTTTTAAATAGGAATACATGTAGAGTTTTTCGAACAAAGCGCCAAAACAGTACTTGCAAAGTAGACCCACTAGATGGCGAAGTTGTGTCGTTAACCTAAATTTTTTCTCGTACATACTACATATACGCGCGACACGTAGATGTTATATTGATTACATTGATGCATTGGAGTCGATATTAAATAGAAATTTTTCTTTTATTATTAACCACGTCATTTTACAAGATATATTCATTTAATAACGTAAATTACTTTCATTTCAACCCTTTTTACAAAATAATAGAAACATAAGAAATGATATATCAAAGGACTCACATAATAATTAAATACATGTACTAATAATAGTGTCAAGTGACTGGCAAAAGTACTTCATATTCAAATTTTTAAATGATTAACAATTTCTTATTTGGAAATTGATAATACTTGCGATTATTGTATATTAATTTAAACAATGCACAGTTTATATCTAATACTGTGTATCTAGTATCGATGTTTTAAGCGTTGCATAGTTATTAAAACGTACGATGAATATAAAATAATTGCAATTAAAATTTTTATTATGTAAAAATGTCCAATTGATGATATAAATAATGTAAACAAAAACAAAGACGCGAACGACTTTAACAATTAACGTTAAACCAAAGTTTTCATTTATATTCAGAAGAGTAAACATCGGGGCTCTCTTGCTGCTTTCATGCAGGTACGCTTAATAATTAATACTTTTGATTATTTTATATTTATTTATGATGATGCACTAGTACAATATATTATTACGTAAAATATAAATGATATTGCATTTGTTCAAACATTATATAATTGTTAATGCACCTTGAATGTAAAATAATGTTTTATTGGAAATTGATAGATGAAAGTTAATATAGATTAGGGCCTCCAGAAGCAGCAACCTCTATGCAGCAAGACCTGGGACATTGATATTAGTTTTGGTGTAATGTATATCATGCAGAGTATTATTCTTAGGAAATCTTTTCTCAGACATCCTTAGGTGTATGAATCTCTGCTGTTGCTTCTAATACTAATTGTTCTGCAACAACAGAAACGGCAGACTCGCGTCTTTCTTGGTTTAGAATAGCATCTATAAATATCATAAGTAGAAAGATTTGGATCTGTTATGGTACAAGAGCGATTAATAAGTTACCTGAGCATTCCTTGTCACACTTAATGATCTTTTGTCTTTTTTGAAATTGACTCATATTTAATTCTATCAAGGCAGGACCAAATATCCAGTATCCTAAAGAACCTCCAATGGCAAGAGCAATACTAATATATACATTATATGTCATAACTGCCATCATAAGTATATAACCAAGCGTGGTATGAATGGACCAATGAAGTACTTGTAATATCCATTTGCCAGAGTTTGCACTGTTAATAAATAATAATTTTGATCGTGAGCTTGAGATTAAATCAAAAATATATATTTTTTTGATTTTGTTAGTCTTATATTATGCTTTTCTTGGATTGGCAAAACATATTGCACTAATTACTTATCGTCATTTTACAAAGTAATACCAATTCATAGAAGTGAAAGAAGCGAAGGATCTTGGCGACATTTTAGATAACAAAGAAGAATTCTCTGAAGATCTGGAAATAGGTTTTGGTTTGAATATCGCAATTTGTTCCAATTTAATCTGGGATATTTTCATGGCCTCGTACAATATTGCAAGACTAATTAAACCTATACAAGTAGACACAAAAGCACATGTAGTGGAAACATTGTATCCTGGAAACAAGAATGTACCCAGGTCTTTTCCAAACCAATACCACATATGCATCTAGAAAAATATTTAGAATATCATGTGGAATCTATTGTAAACCATGTTAAAATTATATTTACCATAACTGCTTGCAGTATCTTCTAAAGGTAAAAGTACATTTCTATATTTGCGCATTGGTATGATAAGAGCAATGTATAGATAGTTGATCGCTCATTCTTAAATCTACCTAGCTTTACCCAAAAGATCATTATTCATTTGATTATATCGTACTTGTAAGTATTTGTAACATTTTTTAATTCTACATTTTTCTTATGTTTATTATGTTTATTAATGCTTTAAAAAATTAATAGCGGAATATCGATTAGGCTTTTATTAAATTGAAAATAAAATCAATGTTTCTATCTTCAATTTTATTATTAACACTATTTTAAAATAAAATCATTGAAACGAACGTTTACAGGTTAAACGTCCATCTGTAAGAATCACGTACATGATGCATACACGCGCGCGTGTTTGTGTGTGTAACAAATTGTAAGATCAACGATTGTTTTTGCAATTTGCTAGATATTCATTTTTTTTTATGCCATTTCAATTATAAAAATCAACGAGAAGAGTTACGTAATTTTATGCAAATAATTAGACCCTAAAATAATCTAACGATCGTTCCGCTTCATCGAAAAAAACTCGAATAATTAAAATTAGAACAACAATTAATCACATTTCGTCCGAGAACGTATAATCGAATTACTTGACGAAAAATAGAAAAAAAAAGAGAAGAAAATTGCAGAAAGATAGAAAAAAAAATTAGGGTAGACAAGAACTTCGTCTGCGTCACTTCGACAAGCGTACGTGGCTAATCGAAGCACCAAAAGGTATGCCTTAAAAGGCCGTTTATTTTTGGCTTCGGGCCTTTCAGTCCTACGTGATTTTATCTCACAAATAATGCGTTTCCTGTAGTTGTACCAAATTGTACTTCATGTTCTAAAATCGAATCGGTCGAGACGAATTAACGATAACCATGGAAATGCACATAACTGTACCCATGGAGAGACCGGGTATTTTTTTTTACAAAAAGACAAAACTTTGTACCCTCTTCGCCCTGCATTCTCATTCATTTATGTTTTTATAAAAAATTGCCAAATTTTATTTAGAATATTATCGTATATTTGGACGTATATCGGTGTTGTATATAGATGAGTATATACACGCATGCGCATGCGCATTAAACACAACAATGGCGACGGCGACGATGCGTAGTCCGAGTGTTAGAGTTCGAAAAATGAATAAAGAATATTTTTCTACGATGTTTTCCTTTACAGGGAGATGAGCAGTTCCGAAAAGATATATTTGGTGATTTTCTGCCGTCAAAGGTAATGAATTTTTTTGTCGGGTAAGTCCAGTATCGATCTGCCTCCATTTGTCCTTCTATCAATGAGGTTAGAATATAAGAATTATAAATTAATATTTCCTTTTCATTTCCGACTATAACAAACGTTACATTTTAAATTGTACATAAGATTTTCTAATATTTGCAGATTATATGGCTTTAAAATTAATTCAATGGATTCATATTTATATGGGATACAGCAACAGTAGTCTGCGTTGATCTTTAAAACCACATTGCGATCTCTCAAAGACAAGAATGGGAAATGTTAGGAGCATTTTGACATATTCTAAATCATTTGTTATTAGATATAAGTGAAATATTTTTTATATCTCTCTTCGTTTATCTCAGCAAAATGCTATTTTTTATTATCTATAGAAATTTTTATATCTATTTAAGTGACGATTTTTATTTACATGAAAATCAAGTTTATATGCGAGAAAAAGGATAAATATACTTAGGATAATTGCTAGATTATAAGAAGAAAGGTAAGAAATACTAGTCCCATAGTATAATTAAGACTGCTGCCAAGTAATTTCTATGTATGACCTTATAAAGATCGACCATTACTTGAGGAGCATTGCTGGCATCGATATCACATCGAGTAAATGCATTAAAGAATTATTTGTTAGTCATAGTTAAATTTTATTTTGAAATAAATAAAATATGAAATGTAGTGATTGTGATTTTTTCTTACATATGACTAATTGGAAAATTAGGATTATTCCATAAAAATTATAAAAGAAAAAAGGATAAAGATTATTAAAAGGAAGAATTGTACATTGTATTATATATTGTAAATACAATAGTTAGTAGTTCCTTCTTATACTTTTGAAAATTTTTGTATTAGTTTAGTTTCATATTATAAAGAGTATACATATACAAGAAGATAAATATCAAATATATTTTTTGAATGTTTTCGACATTCTTTATATTTTATTATTTTGTGATCATACGAAATAAATGAATTTTTTTATTGCTTCTAGTGTAAATGCAGATACGACGTTTGTTGTGAAAGAAAAAGTTGCACCAATTGGTACTTGAAATTATATTAGTCCAGAAGTTCTAATGGATAACAGTGGAAACGGATATTCTTTCCTAATGACAACGTTAAATATAAGGTTGGTATTAAGGAAGAAATTAGGAAACTATAAGGGCGCCATCTACATCGTTTCGACGAGCAAGCGTGGCTAATCAAAGCACCAAAAGGTAAGCCGTAAGGGCTGTTTATTTTTGGGTTTACATTGGGCCGCTCGGTCCTACAAGGCTTTTTTCGAGTAATGTGCTTCCTGGCCGTGTCGGATCGTACGTCGTACTTGAAAATCAGTTGACGAAGCAGCGATGACCACGCCAATGTAGGTGAAGCCGCGGAGAGGCCGTAATGTCGGGCATCTTGCTTAGTAAAAGCCAAAACTCCATTGCTCCCCCTGCACCCATTCGTTCGCGTCTTTCTAACCAATTGCCAAACGGGCACTAAGCACAAACGTAATACACATACGTATATACGTATGTACTTACATCTATACATTTAGGCACGTGCACACATTGCATACATACATATGTACGTATATATATATAATTATTCGTTCGTATCGATGCACGTGTATTGGTGCATATGTTCTGTTCTATTATACAACTTTCTCTCTCTCTCTCTCTGTCTCTCTCTCTCTCTCTCTCTCTCTCTGTCTCTTTCTCTTTCTCTTTCTGAGTTACATATAAACGTATGCGCGTGCGCGCACCCTTCACACACACACACACACACACACACACGCACGCACGCGCGTTGCGCGCGTGCGTATATACAAAGATACGATTCGCGATTCTTGCGCACACGCATGTTCACGCATTACACACGCGCTCTCTGTACTTCATCAACGCGGCGGTGGCGGCGGTGGCAGCTTTTTAGCACAGAAAATTAATAAAGAATATTTTTCTTCAATTTTTTCGTTCACAGAAAAATGAGCAGTTCCGAGGAGGTATCTTGGATATCGTGGTTTTGTGGCCTCAGAGGAAATGAGTTTTTCTGTGAGGTAAGTCAAGTATCTGTTTGTCTCCATTCGTCTTCATAATTAGTTATTCTTTATCAATCTGTCAATGAAGTAATAATAAAGCTTTAATCTAACCGAAATATATTTTTATCATCTTCAACGTCTTAGTCGTCATAATTTAACGTGGTCTTGAGTAAGAATAATGGATATTTTCTTCTATTTGTAACGCCATGCGAAAAGTGTGACATTGCGATAGATTACTGTGACTTGCAGATGTCTGAATTATTATTTCATATTTCTTTTTGTATCTCAATGATATTATTCTTATTTGTAAACATGTTTTGTTTGTCATTAGGATTACGTACTGGTTTATGTAGATATTTAATTAATTGTTTCAGGTCGACGAAGATTACATTCAGGATAAATTTAATTTAACAGGATTGAACGAACAAGTGCCACACTACAGACAAGCACTAGATATGATATTAGATCTCGAGCCTCGTAGGTGAACCCGTTGTGCTAAGTTCCTTGCATTACTTCTAAATACATTATTGTGCATTAGTTCTGATAACTGCTTTTTATTTATAGTAGATGACGATTTAGATGACAATCCAAACCAGTCAGATCTGATTGAACAGGCTGCAGAAATGCTTTATGGTCTCATTCATGCACGTTATATTCTTACGAATCGAGGAATTGCTCAAATGATTGAAAAGTATCAAGCTGGTGATTTTGGCCATTGTCCACGTGTGTATTGCGAGTCCCAACCGATGTTACCTCTGGGTCTTAGTGATGTTCCTGGTGAAGCTATGGTCAAGAGTTATTGCCCTAAATGTATGGACGTCTATACACCTAAAAGTTCTAGGCATCATCATACCGACGGTGCATATTTTGGTACAGGATTTCCACACATGCTTTTCATGGTTCATCCAGAATACAGACCAAAACGTGCAGCAAATCAATTTGTACCTAGGTAATTCATGTTGTTTGATAATATATCTACTTTTTATGCGTAATAACCGATAATTCACTGGAGGATTGACATTTGTGACAACTAATGTTAACTAGCGTTCGTTGCAATCGTTACAATATGAATAACAGTTTGTCCCATTGCAGGTTATATGGCTTTAAAATTCATCCATTGGCATATCAAATGCAGCAACAATCTGCGTCAACCTTCAAAGCACCATTACGAGCTCTTAATTACAATAATGGGAAACGCTAAGAGCACTTTGACATACTTTAGACCATTTTTCATTACTCATAATGCAATTCCTAATTTCGTCCCTGCGATTTAAATAAAATATTATTTTTTATATCTCTCTTCATACGTCTGTGCAAAATGCTATGATGCAGGCTGTTTCTTAATCTTTCGAACCATAGAATACAGAAACCTCCCAAAGCTTTCCGAGTCTACCTATAAAGAAGTGTTTACGCACTGGAACGGGGGCAGGGGAGAGAGAGAGAGAGAGAGAAAGAAAGAGAGAATGAGAGAGTGAAAGAAAGAGAGAATGAGATAATAGAGCAATCTGTCAATCTATCAACCTTGCGATACGATGGGAGGATCTTGGCATTTTTATTTCAATTTAAGTGACAATTTAAGTTTACATGAAAATCATATTTATATGCGAGAAAAGGGATAAAACATACTTAGGATAATTGCTAGATTATAAGAAGGAAGATAAGAAATATGGATAGGATGTAATTGTCCGTACGAGTCCCATTGTGTAACTGACTGCTGCCAAGTAGTTCCTATGTATGATCTTGTAAAGGTCGACCATTACTTGAGGAGCATTGTTGGCATCAATATCACATCGAGTAAATGCATAAAAGAATTATTTGTTAGTCATACTTTGATTTAATTTTCGAATAAATAAAACAATGAAATATAATGAAGAAGATTTCTTTGTTTCTACGAATAATTAAGAAAATACAATAGAGATGGAGAGACAGAGAAAATAAAAATATGTATGATGAAAAGCACGAATCAAAGATTGTACATTGTTATATATTTATATCGTATGGATTTTTTATTTCTTTTTTTTTGTATACACTCAAAATCACTCTATCAGCTAGGTTCGTTACAAGTAACGTATGCAGATGAAAGGGAGACATTAGATATGTATATATCTCTTTGAACTTACGATTTCAAGTATATGGTATTTGGAATGATCTTGAAATTCATCAGCATTCAAATATTCAAAATGCTTACGCGCGGTTTATTATGCCATAAATTGAATTTAATTAAAATTCAACAAATTCCGATGTACGCGCATGATATGTTAGGATAATTTTTCAAATCATAGGAAATCAGATCGATGAAAAATTAAAATAAAGTACGATTTGTTTACCTACGAACATAAAGTTTTTCGAAGGCTTGCGTAATATACATAAAAGAGAAATAGACGATAGTATTGTTTAAAAATACATTATAGTCTAATGCCCTTTTGAATTTTCAATTTACGATCCCATGAATTGAGAGATTATAATAGGGAAAATTCAATTTAAAATTGAGAGTGTTTTATCAATGTGCCATCTAGCGGAGAATAAATACGTGTAATTGGTTTTTCATTTACGCATTAAGTCGACCGGTTATTCTATTGATGGATTATTAAAATCTCGATATTCGTTTAATTTTTATCGGCCCTTTTTATAAGAAATTAACAAAGAATCGAACGTCTCTTTCGTATAAATAGAATAAAAGAGAATGAAAAGATGTAATGGTACTCTCGCAGCGCCCTAACGTCAACCAATCGGAATGTTTCCTGAAGATTTGAATTTTGATGACGTAATAAAGGAATAACCGGTAGAAAATAAATGAAACAGTTTGTATTTGAAAATCCAAAATATGTATATTGTATGGTATTTAGGATTAATTACAATGTACCATTTGATATAATAACTTATTCCGACGTAAATATTCATTTGTAATTGTATTTTATTTGTGTTGCACTTTGATTTTTCTTTTTTGTCGAGGAAAAAGAGAGAAAATTGACATTTCTTTGATGTTACAGGCGTAACATTGACAAGTGCGCGTATAATGGTGTTTCTAAGTGAACAAAAGCAGATTATTATTCCATCATTTCTTTTCTCTTGGTCTTCTTCCAGAAATATTGTTATTTCATTAGTTTCGTGAGATCAATCGGTAGTGTTATCAAGTATCTAATTTGTCGTATTTATATTTTTATGATATTATTTAAGTTCTCATATTTTTAGATTTGAAAATCATTTGAAAATATTCTTGCAAAGTTTCAAACGATGGAAGATCACTCTACTAGATCGAGTTTTGGTACTGGTGGATTGCATGCACGTCCAAAGTTCCAACCGGTTCGTGTGAAAGCATTATTGCATTTTTGTGAAAGCGACGACGAAGAAAATGAAGAGGATACAATTAATTCAGAAAATGAAATGGACTACGATGATGTTCCAGCATTACCTTTAAACAATTCTATTCCTGATGTATGTCCCAACGATTCGTCGTTGAAATATACATCACATTCTGGAAGTATCGATACGAAATCGAAAGAAGTAGATTCCGGCGTTTTATTAAACTCTTCCTTCAAAGAATATTCACAAAGTAATAATGATAATAAAGCAAATAGCAGTATTAGGTCATTGGTTGAAATGGGTACTATCCTGTACAATGGCGTTAACAAAACAGACGAGGAGGAACAAGAACAGAATCAGAAAGTAATATCTTTTGGAAATACTTGCGTAAAAAATATTGAAAACAGCGATCTCTTGAATACGTTAGAGCATGGAAATTCTTTATTTCATGATAAGACAGAAGACAAGGGAAATGCTAATTTAGGATTAAAATTGTATCAAGAAAATGTATTAGGCTTAAAAGTACATGAAAATACTCCATCGAATATCTATGTTGAACGTGTTGAACAGAAACAAGGAAATCAGATTATGGAGGAAGATATACATAGAGAAAGGTTTAATCATAAAAGTGAAAATAAACCTTATAGGGATACAGAAAACTGTATCGGACATATTTCCTTTATACCTGCCAATGAAAGAAATACATTGCGAGATATAAACCGTGCGGTTACAAATCCACCAAAGTCAGAATCTTCTATGGACGAGAAGTATTTAAACTCAGAAAATCTTTGTTCAGAGACCCCATCTATTTCAGATACTAGACCACCCATTTATTCTGTTTTAACAGCTACCCCGTTAAAACACACAAATCTTCATTCAGTAGAACCAAATTCATGCATTTTGCAAAACAAATTGCAAAGTGACATTCTAACAAGTGCAGCTCAAACTCCATCAACAATTCTTTCGACATGGTCACAGAGTAACGCGAGACAAATGCCGCTCCATGGTAGAAGTTTATCCGTCGTCGAGTCTACGCCGATTCCTGCCAATTCAGTTTTTATACAAGGAATAAGAAAGAAGGACGATACGCCTAGGTTATTAAAAGATATTCAACTTAAATAAATAATGAGGATGCTACGTTAATCTTTAATATGTCCCTTCTTTCTCTTTTTTTCTTCTTTTTTAGATATTTTTATCAACGAGAAAGACGTGTGAGACAACCCCTAGGAATTACTATGTGTACCGATCAATCCGATTCCGTTAACAGCTTATCCGTCTTCTCGACAGAATCTAAAGCCCGAACGTTACACAATAAGCAACCGTCGAGAGTAGAAGAAACTGAAATCGACAATAATATATTTGATGCGCCTAGCAGAGAGAATAAATCGTGCAGAAATTCTATAATTAAAGAAAACATGGAGCAATTAGAGAATAAATTTATGCAGTCGGATGTTGGCGGTGGCGAACTGTCGGAACCTGGTAAAAATCTTAAATTAATGGACATGGGGAAAAGTGATGAGAGGATAAGGAATACAACGGAAGAAATTGTTTCGGATAAGCATGGTACGTCCATATCTAAAGCTGAATTGATGAATTCGGAAGAACAAAATATCATTTCTAATAAGAGAGAAGTGGAAGAGAATATAAAAGAAGTTGTAGATAAAATATCGAACGTGCAAGTTTCAATATTGTCAAATCCCTCCAGCTCGATGGAAAGATATAAAAGAATAACGATAAAAAATACAGAATATTTAATTCTGGGTATCTTGGGACGCGGTATGAGCGGAGAAGTCCTACGTGTACAAGATTTGACATCGTCCGAATTACGAGCTATCAAATGCGTAAATTTGAGCCGTATGGACAAGGATTCGGCCCAAGGATGTTTAGAAGAAATTTCTATGCTACATAAACTGCAGGCTTCGTGTATAGTCAAGATGTTTGATTAGTATGATCTAGTTTATTAAATATGATCTTTCATAAAACATATATATTTGATACGACGTTAAAATACACTTCATTTTTATAGCGAAATTAAATACCCTTTAGTCTATGTAGTAATGGAGATGGGTGATACAGATCTTAGTCGTTTACTGAAACTGACATCGCAGGAGAAACAACTTCCATTAACAATGATTCTTTACTATTGGACAGAAATGTTAACAGCTGTTAAGCATATACACGACAATGGTAGGGAATATTTAAACCATTATAAAATCTATCTGTACTTATCATATCTGCGATATGGGAAGAGGAAAATAATGACAAAGTTTTGTTTTCAGGAGTCATACATTCAGATTTAAAACCAGCTAATTTTTTATTGGTACGTGGTCGTCTGAAATTAATAGATTTTGGCATTGCTTCTAGTATGAATGCAGATATGACATCTGTCGTAAAAAATTGTCCAATTGGTACTTTAAATTATATTAGTCCAGAAGCTTTAATGGATATAGGTGGAAACGGAGATTCTCCTAATCACAGTGTTAAATATAAAGTTGGTATTATGTATTTATAATGAGAAAATAATATATATATATATATATATATATATATATATCCATGTGTGTGTACGCTGTGTGTACATATATATCTTTAATTGTATTGTATAGATAAGTTACAAATCGGATGTGTGGTCACTGGGATGTATTTTATATGGTCTTGTGTATGGACAAACTCCATTTCATCACATACGTCCTCAGTGGGCTAAGGTGAATGCAATAACGAATCCGAATCCAAAGATAGCTTTTCCAACGTCTATACTTTTGTTTGATAAAACAGAAAAATTCGAGCCACCTTCGATTTTAATCGATGTGATGCGTAAATGCCTTCAACACAATCCTAAAGCTAGACCTACGGTGGCAGAACTCTTGCAGGTACAATATATACCTGCCAGACAGGACGCTAAAGCTATGTTATCTATTCCGCCTGAGATTCCTCCAAATATTTTAGTAAAGATAAAGCATTCGTTAACCGAAGAAGAATGGAGAAGACTAATACAGGTCCGTAACTTTCACATTACTGTGATATTTTATATGCACGTGTAGATGGTGGGTGTTTTAATTAATATAATTTACACTGTTATATTATTCTTTGACTATATTATCACTATCTTGTAATTACATAGTACTATTTTATTAAAATCAATTTTTATTCGTAGGTGTTGGAAAAGAAATCCTTATAAAGAAAATAATATTGTTTGCCAATTGTCATAATTCATGTACATAGAATAAAGTTGTTATATATATATATATAAGGAGAGAGAGAGAGGGGGGGGAGATAAATAAATTAAAAAATAAATTCGTCTAACGGCATATCAAATGATGAAAAGATCGTTTGAACGTAACACGATGAGAGAGAATCATCAAAGTGCCTGCATAGAGTACGTACATAAATATTTGGCATTGATATAAAATAGTTACGATAGCAAACGATAAATTGACCTGCATCAATGGTATATTCATCAAAGAAATAATTATACATTTGCGAGAGTAAGGAAAATACTATATTAAAATAAATATCTTTTTATTATTTCACACACGTGTGTACAAATGACTTGCTACGACGAAAGTGATTATTCTAATCGTCGCGATAGTCCATAGGATAATTAATAATAATTCTTAGATTAATATGTATAGCTTAAGATTGTGATTGCATATGACACGTTGTAAATCAATTGGTTTAAAAACGACTTTAACAAAGATCATATTTAACGGATATAAAGTTAAATATTGCCGACACACATACACGTCACTTTTTCTTTTCCACAGATACGAGGTAAAAAAACGAGAACGAATGTCTTAAATTTATTACGATTCTTTTCCAATACTCGTCCGCATCGCATCGCACTCTTACTCGACGATTTCGCACGGCATTCCTGGCGATCTTCTCACGTGTATATATATATATATATATTAATATGTTATCGCATTATCGAAGACGTGCTCCACTAATAGTCTTGAATAATGCAATGCATGATCAATGTATGGATGTAGTAAGTTGCCAGTATTGTAAAAGACGGTCACCTTTCGGTAATGCCATTGAATCTGGGCGTTCAAACGTTAACATAATATCTTTCACTTTGTTTCTTAATTCCCGATTGAACATGTGCCCTCCTGTACGTTGAAGTGCAGATGCCATATCATATTCAACAGAGGGTAGAGGCTCGCGAATAAAACGTGCTGCCGTAGCAATGCTCGGTAGGATATGCCATTGAAGAGCCTTGATCTCCCAAAGGCTACTAAGGAGCGCGTTACTGAGCAACGGATCTCGTTCCTCCATTAGAAATGGGTCACCGGTTCCTGTACCTTCCTCGGATATTAATTCCCCACCCTGAGGATGATCTATAAGTCTCTTCAAACCTGGATGTCTTAGAAGGAGATTACCTATAAACAATAAAATAATAAGAATATCTTCGGGTGGTGCGACCAACGTTAAACGTGCAAGACGCTTCGCAAACGCTGCCACTAATGCCTCCGGTAGGTGCCTGAAAAAGAAAAAGAAAAAAAGATTGTACAAGGATCTTTTAAAAAACGAGACACATTTGTTTTTTCCCCTTTAGACGTACTTATTACAATAAATTACTTTATTTCGTAACTTGTGTTTCGTAACATGTATTACTTACGTCGAGCTGAGGAAAAGATCGGACAAGTAAAACAATCGTGCCTTGTATTTTGTGTGAAAAATTTCTGGCTCGAACATTGAGTAAAGTTTAGTAAAAATGTTTGGATATTCCAAATTGTGCTTCGTAACCAGTAAGAATACACCCTGTAAGGCAAGTAATCCGATAGGACCATCCGCATCCAAAGAATCCATAAGGAAGTCTGTTAATAGTATAGGCTTTTCAAGATGCGGCATGACTCTTTCCAAAAGCACTATCAACAATTGTTTGTGCAATTGAGGCGTTAATTCCCAATGCATCACGCACGCCCACACTTTATTAAGCGAACGTCTGACACTGGCTTGATCCCATGCGAAGCTATTAGCTGCTGGCAAAAAACGTAAATAAATATATCATATATTGTTCGTTCATTTAAGTTTGTACGATATTAAAAATCTATTATAAAATTTTACCTCCAGTTGATCCGCACAACAATTGTTTATTTTCGCAGATTTCATTCTCTGAAAAAAGGAGAAAACTAGTTTCAGGAGAAAATAATACATACGTATATGCATACATATATGATTTATGTCTTTTGCCATTCAAAATATTCTTACCATCCGTGTCCTTGGGCAGTGGCAGTTTGTCTATAAGCTCGAGCAAATTCTTAATGTAAATCTCACGCGGTTGTCTCTTTGGAGTGAGAGACGGTAGACACTTCCATGTATAATAAAGCGCGTCTGAATATCCGGCTATCTCTTGAAATCTATTTATTAGATTAATATTGTCTTTCTCGGGTGAAAGCAAAGACATGAGAATAGGTTTCAGACGGTGCAGCGGCAAGTAATATCCCAAATTCGTGGTCGGTTCAAGCGGAGTTTTACCTTCTTGAGCTAGTAATTTTAATGCGGTAGTAAGAGCCTGTAATTGTATGGTCGGACGAGACTTCTCTATCGACAAAAGAATTTTCTCCCAGACCTCTTCGTAACAATTGCGCAACCAGCTGACGTAACGTCTTTCTGGACTAGGTTCTGTAAAAAGAAAAAAAAAAAAAAACAGAAATAAAAAACATCCTTTCATGAAAGAGATATGGAAAAAGAATAAGAAAATTTTTGTTATAGTTTCGACCTTACCTGAGATGGTAAGGGTGATCGTTTGTTCAACAAACATATCACCTCGTTTGAGCACTTCCACAAATATTGTTTCTATGGTCAATAAACACGAGGACGATGATTCCTAATGAGAATAAAAAGAAGGTACATTAGTTTCGCTATAACCTTATGAAAGATATCATCGCAATGGAATCAAGCGCAATCGATTAGATGGATGGATAGATAGAGAGTGAGAAAGAGAAAGAAGGAGAGAAACATCTTACATCCCACTGGCTAATTATGTCAACGAGATTATTGGCATATTTTCGTGAAGAAAGAAATTCTTGAGCTTTCTGTCTAAACGCTCTCGTCGACATTTTCTGCATAGAAGAAGCACCAGGAAGATCCAATGCATCCGCCATCCTTCTATACGACAGATTTGTGCTTAATGGCAGAGGTCGGAGCGTCGAAACGTTCGTGGTCAGAAAGAACCACTCTTTTATCCTTTATTGTCACGTGTTAAGTAACATATACGCGAAATATTTCAAAATTAAGACTCGCCTAATAAAATGGCGTGTTCGCTTTTACCGACGGAGAAAATGAAATCGTGATAGGTTTTAGGATAAGTAAAGTCTGTTATAGGGGATGCAGAAGTAAAACGTTCACCGTTTCCGGAAGTAGACGTCTCGTTTTACCTGGCTCTGCCATCGAAAATGATTAGGAAATGAATAGCAAGTGGCGATCTACGAAGATACCGTAGGTTTTTCAACCCTTTTGTGATTTTCAACAAGGACAACATCTCGAGATGACGAATGTATTTATTAAGGAGATCTTTTCGTCGAAATCTCAGAATCGAATAATAATCGTCAAGAAATGTCATATTTCACGATCAACAACAAGAAACAACGAACGAACGATAAATATTAATATTCGCGCGAAATGAACCAAGTTGCCAAATAGAGGTTATCGCCGGCCGGCGATGTTTGTTTGCGTGCTTGTTTAACGCATCCGGGAATATATCTGCCCTTTTCAGTATATAATAAAGATCGAATTGTTTGAAATTTGTTGGTAAGTCTATTTTTAATTCTATACTTCGTATTATTTTTTCTATTCACATGGAATAAAGATGTAGGTTACGGCGTAGTGTTTGTCAAAATTGAACGCGGCTTCGAACATTATTGATTATATCTTCTCTATGTGTTTTGTTTTACTCTCTCTCTCTCTCTCTCTCTCTCTCTCTCTCTCTCTCTCTCTCTCTCTCTATACATACATATATATATATATATATATATGTATGTATGTATGATATGTATATCTACATGCTTTTTTTATTTGCAAATCTAGGGTAATCATGGCGCAAGACGAGGAAACTAAGTTGGCTAGAGAGGATTTCGACGCAGGTCCATCCAGTTTCGATGAAATCGAACCAGACCTATTTCTAGGGAATCTCACAGCCGCCACGGACGTGCAGTGGTTGAAAGAAATCAATATGACCCACATACTCACCGTAGATTCTTGTCCTTTACCGAGAAAAATTCAAGAACGTTTGCCTAATCTTACGGTAAAATATATTCAAATAACGGACATGCCCAGGGAAGATTTGTTAACTCATTTAGAAGATTCTTACGAATTTATCGATCAAGCTTTACAATCAAACGGTAGAATGCTGGTACATTGTTACTTTGGCGTATCCAGATCCGTTAGTGTTGTTATCGCGTATATTATGAAGAAGCATAGAAAATCTTTTTTAGACGCATTGGAAATAGTTAAGCAAAAGAGACATTTCGTCGGACCAAATCCTGGATTTATAGCTCAATTGAAATTATACGAAGAGATGGACTTTGGTATAGACAATACTAATGTTCAATTTAAGATGTACAGATTGCAAATAGCTGCTGATAAAGTGAGAAAAGTGAAAATTTTACCTCAAAATTGCATAGATTTAATAAAGCCGGATCCTGCATTAACGACGGTACGCCCGGAACCAACTGTTTATCGTTGTAGAAAGTGTCGAAGAATCGTGGCGAGCGCGAGTAATATTTTACCGCATACGATGCACCAACGACAGATTTGGCGACATATTAGTTCTAAACGAACACCTAAACAGATAAAAGACGGGGAAGGTGGAGCAGAACGTGTAAATGTAAAGAAAGAAAGCGAAATGGCAGAATTATGCACAAAGATATATTTTGTAGAGCCATTGGCATGGATGCCGGACATAATGCACAATGTGGAAGGAAAGTTGAATTGTCCAAAGTGTAATACAAAGTTAGGCTCTTTTAGCTGGATAGCCGGTAGTCAATGCCCGTGTGGTAGTAAAATTGCTCCGGCATTTTATTTAGTACCGTCTAAAGTCGATTGGAGTAATGCCGTTCAGAACGTACAGGTGACGGTATAGTACCAAAGATCGATAGATCACCTATGGTGAAATGATTCCATGGACGGATAATTACAATAATTACAATTATCAATAGCCGTCATTATATTAACGGTAAATCTGCTGAATATTTGTATTATATTTTTATCACGTATCAGATAAAAAATAATAAGACGTTTGTAACAACGATTTGTAATCAAAAATTTATAATGTTAATGATGTAATCGATTTCAATATTTACGTCTTACGTTGAATAGAGTTGTCCGTCGCGCATAATCTAGCGATTATACATATATATATATATGTATGTATGTATGTATGTGTATATATATATATATCCTCATTGTGTAATTAATGATATTTCTTACAGTATTATTAAGAAAGTTATACGTGTATCTAATCTATTCGAACGCTAATACTACATGCATTCGCATATTATTCCATTTGATGAAGTGTACATGGATATCTATATACACAATACAGTGAATCTCGTAAGGAATCGTTATGTATACCCTGTATACGATATCCTTAGCTCTCCTCACAGTTTATACAACGTATAAACATATATATGTATGTATCTATGTATCTATATACCCTGTTTAAAAAACTTGTAGTAATTAAGAAAAGTCACGATTAATTAATTAACTTGACTTTTAATTATAAGTCTTTTCTACGTCATTGATTACAGTTGAAAGCGAGCGGATCTTTGGTTTCGATGAACGAATCCTGTGCAAGCGCAAGAATCCCGTGGACGAAGGAAAGCAGGAAGAAATAAGATTATTATCGAGGACGCGTAGATTTGCACGTCGCAGCGTTCATTGATTTTGATTCGATTTGTCCAAAAAGAAAATGAACAATGCCGGAGAAGAAATAAGAGGAAAAGAGTCACATGCTCGCGTGCATAGCTGAATAGGTAGCACTGTAAGGATGCGATCTCAATCTCAATGCGCTTAGACCAGTTATAGTCGTTCCTTCTACGGCACTGTGAATTTCTCCTGATTGATGATGATACGATGGTAGAGCAGGTACGTTCCCAAGATTAGCGTTAACAAATCCGTGACAATTGCTGCTTTGAACGGTGGTATAATGTTGAGGCGATCTCCAATATTCGCTATAGGAATAATGCGGAAGCTGTTGCGCTTGGAAGGAATTGTTTTCCGAATTGTTTTCGTGCATGTGACTGCTTACTCTTATCGGTCGAAGCGGTAAAGTGGTAGTTTCCAATTCTCTGCTCGTACAAGTGCCACGATTAAGTGCCGAACTTCTTTCGTTTCGTCGGAATTTGGCGCGTCTATTTTGAAACCATACCTGTGAAAGGCAGAATCTGTATGAATTTAATATATAAGAGGGCCGAGAGAGCCACACATGGGGATTAGAGTAGAGTAGAGAGAAAGAGACAGACAGAGAGAGAGAGAGAGAGAGAGAGAGAGAGAGAGAAAGAGGTGTTGTTGATGGCGAGGGTGAGGGCAAAGGAGGAAGAGGAGGAAGAGGAGGAGGAGAAAGAAGAAGAAGAAGAAGTCGGTGATAGTAAGAAGAGATTCGTGTCTCTTTGCGGCATGCCGCACGAACGTCTCCCAAACAACGCATACGTTGGATTTGCGACGCGTTCTTAGGAAAGACGGGACAGCGTGACGGCTCCTGGCAGGCGTACACACATTCGTAGAGACAGGGAGACGGACAGACGGTCAGAGCCGGGAATGAAAGGGAGCAGCGAGAAGAAGAAGAAGAAGAAGAAGAAGAAGAAGAAGAAGAAGAGGGGTTTGCGAGGCACACACGTGCTGGATCGCGTCTCTCGCGTCTGTACGCTAGGCCAAAGTACGCAGATGCTGCTGGATAGACGCGTACGATCTTAGGCCGCAGCAGGCTAATCATAGCTTCTTTCCTTGACAACCTGTCTCCTTCGATTTTCTGCCTAGCTGTCCGCAGCCTCCGTCTTCTTCTTTTGCCCACTCTTCCTGCTACCATCCCTTTCTCTCTCTCCCTCCCTCCCTCCCCCTCTCTCTCTCTCTCACTCGTTCTCGCTCATTCTCGCTCTCATGTTTCTCTATCCTTCGAATATAATCTCAAGAAACACGTGCGTTAAGAGAGAGAAGACAGTCGGTTACTTTCTCAGATGGCAACTGTCCTCTTATTTGTACATTACAAGATTTTACTGTCTCGTTCGAAAAACAAAAAAAAAAAGCAATTCTAAGAGCAAACGTACCAGGCAAAAATAATATATCTACTTATAATCATGGATCGAATTACCTGAACTCTTGCCTCCGACAAGGATACCCTAGTGGCGAGTTCCTCGCGAACGAAAGCATCGGGATAATGTGTCCTTTCGAAAACTCTTTCCAATGCGGCCAACTGTTGCGCCGAGAAGGTCGTCCTACTTCTCCTTGGTCTTCTACTTCCAGTCGACGACGTTCCTTCAGCGTGACACTCTGTGTGTATTTTAGACAAGTTTTTTCTTTTCTTTTTTTCTTTTTTCTACAAGATTTTATTCGATATAAGGAATAGTTGGAAGAGGATGCCGCGTAACGATAAAGCGGTCGTTCGGAGGAAAAGGAGAGAGAGAGAGAGAGAGAGAGAGAGAGAGAGAGAGAGAGAAAGAGAAAGAGAAAAAAAAAGATGTAGTCGAACGGACACAGACGCGCCGAGGCTATTCTTGAATGAATCTACTGTGCTTGAGTATTCATCAAAGCGGTATAATATGAGCAGTATGGGCGGAAACGCACACAATTTCGATGGAATCGAACGTGTTTCGTCCGTTATAATAGCGTTCGTCGTTAAGTTTCTTCTTAAGAGAATCGGTCCTAAGGATGATACGTTGTTTTTTTTTCTTTTTTGGATTATATAATTGTATAATTCGTTGATTCTTACCTAACGAATGCATCGTCGACGTCGATAAGAGTCGCGAAACAGTGAAATCTTGGGACGCGTGAGTATTAGTCGATTGCGACGGTATCGCGTTGTTACCATCCTGATCTACACTCGCACCGATCATTTTGACCCCTCCCACGAGTACGGTTTCGAATGATCCCTAAATTGACTTCTCTTCTTCTTCTTTTTTTTTTTTTTTTTTTTTTTTATTCTCCTTTCTCTAAGTCATATCTCAACGTTAAGTCACCGCGTTTTTCGATCGCTTTCAACGTAACGCGACCGTCAAAGCGTTCGTTCGTTCGTAATTTTCCTCTTAGAAAACGGAAACATGTTATTTTTATTTTCTCTCGATTCGCAGAGGAGTATCGTTTAACTTTTCCGACGAATTTACATTTTAATACGAAATTGATCGTGACGATTAATCGACGTAAACGCCGTCGATCGGTACTATCTTTATATCTTTCAGCGCCGTTTCGATCTGTCAATGTGCCTTAATTCGCTCGAATCCGCCACTGTGCTATTGCTCGTAATAGTTGTTGCTGTTGCTGCTGCTACTTCTAACGTCAAAGTCCGCGTAAAGTTTTCATCCTTAAGAAAGGAATAATTAATTTATTTCGCGCGTTTCGTCGAAAAGCCACGGATAGAGAATACGCAAACGGGAGAACATTTTGTTCGGGGCACCGGGATACCAACTGACTTATAACCGACTTGAGACGTACTGAAAGATTCTACTCTTGTCTCTTCGCATCTTTCATCTCTCTCTCTCTCTCTCTCTCTCTCTCTCCCCCGGTCGTCATCGGAGGCAACGCGGCGAGAGACATGCGAGGAGAGGAGAAATAGAGCGTTTTAAGAGTAGGTGGAGATTTTCTTCGCAGGCTCCACCTTCATTAGGCGCTCATTGGTTTTCAAACGTTTCTACTTACGTTTCGTTTTATCGGCTTCCGCGGGCACCGTGGAGATTCCTCTTCTTAGAAGCGAAAGGGCCTATCTGTGCGCGTCTAGCGACCATATTCGCTACCATATAGGATCTATTTATTACGGCGAAGGCGGATACGGTCAAACATATATTTATATATATATATAATCGCCTGTTCTCTAGGATGATTTCGTTTTAATGATCTTTTGCTTTATTCGTTAGATCGATGTCACCGGGGATAAATAGATCGATAATCGTAGAGAGGAGGGAAAACGTGCAAGGAAATATCGGCGACTTGTAAGGAATGAAGACGGAACCGATGAGAGACAGAGAAAGAGAGAGAGAGAGAGAGAGAGAGAGAGAGAGAGAGAGAGAGAGAGAGAGAGAGAGAGAGAGAGAGAGAGAGAGAGAGATAATCGGACGAACGAAAAGGAAGAGGGTTGCGTGTCTTTGAAAAATGAACAACGAGACGAGGCGTCGACAGCTGATCGCTTTTTACGTTCGTACGCTTTACGAAATCCTCCTCGATTCAACAGGCACGTTGATGCCTACGACCGATAGATATCCTCAACGAAATCATCACGTTTTATTTCGCGAAATTTTATTTATAGGATACTTTTGAGAATGCCACTTGGTCTCTCTTATCCCGTTGTTATCCGTTTAACTTCGGATGCGAATAAAAGTACGAGAATATATCGAATTTTTTCCTTGAACGAGAATAATTTGCTCGAGCGAGCCGGCTTTCCAAAAAATGAACGTACGGCGCCGAGAAAGGACTTTGGCGAAAAGGATCTATGGGAGAGAAGAAAGAGAGAGTCTTCTCTCTTCTGCCGGCGCCGATAGAAAAAGAGGGAGAATTTAACTTGCTATGTTGTAGCCTCCAACGAGACGGACGGGCGCGTCGCGACGCGCTGACACGTACACGTCGCGCGTCGCCCTCGGAGAATTATTAGGCGTGCCTGGCTACATCACCGCGTCTCTCTCTCTCTCTCTCTCTCTCTCTCTCTCTCTATCTCTCTCTCTCTTTCTTTCTTTCTCTTTCTCTGTCTCTCTATCCATCCATCCATCCATTTCATTGTTGTATTTCGTAGCATAACTTTCATCAATGCGATTTCGTGCGATCGAAAGAGAAAAGTTAGTCTCCTTCTTCAAATTGTACGTTCTTTTCTCGTCTAAGAAAGGGCAGAACAGGCACACGCTCTGCGGTGGGGATCGATCGTTGGTTCTCTAAGGGAAAGAAAGTAGAAAGGAAAGGAAAGGAAAGGAAAAGAGGAAGAAAACGTTGTTGTATCTTTCATATATCCAAGTTCGTGATCTTAGAGTCGTTTGACCAATTATAACAGCCATGCGTCATCCCTGCCAATTAGCAGAGCTACTCGAGAGAGAGAAAGCGCCCGATACTTTTTCTTCCCTTTTTCGGCGGTTGACAGACTGCGGATAATTTTACGTGCGTGCGTGCGTGCGACACCCCTCTCGTAAACGCGCTCTCCTTTTCGATAATTCTTTTCTCTCACACTTCCAGAATGTCGTCATATTCGTGCCCTAATTAATTTCGCTTACCGTTTCGAATATATCTATATATATATATATATGTACGTCTCTGGGTTTGTACGCGATGAGTGTGTGTGCGTGTGCGTGTACGTTTAACAGAGCGTGAAGCACGTTGTTACCCGTTACTCCTACTACGATATTACAACCATCGCCTAAGCCGTTCATTCCTCACAAAACCGTGGAAATAATTATTCCATACGTGGCCAACGTTGAACGTCGCGATATAACGCCAAAGGGTTGATCGCTCTCCTTTCGTTCATTCTCGCTCGTCCAATCGACGCGCGCGAGTTAAAATATCATCACGTCATTTTACTTCCCCCTCCTCCGTTATACCATTAGAAAAAGTCGTCTAACTCGCATCACGTTTCTAAATAAGTTACCATGGATTATCTCACCGGGGGTATCTAGTCGCGATCAGTCGATGGAAAAACAACGAAGGAAAGATAGAAAAAAGAGAGAGAGAGAGAAAAGTATTTGTTGGAAAGGATTATGGTAGGGAGCATTCGGAAATATTGCGAGATCATTGCCTTTAATTCTTTTATCTGCCTATCTGATTATCGATTAATCCGTTCACGGTTATATATATATATATATACACGTCCTTTTTCAATAGAAACCGTTCCGCTGTGTCGCGTCACGCTTCGTTCGGACCGTATAAATAGATACTTTGCCTGCCGACTGGTATATTTTTTAAGCTTTCCAAAAAAAATCATGTAGCGCGTATATTCGCAGGGGTTCGGGCTACGGGTGAAAACGTTTCCTCGTGTTATTATCTGCGAAAAGGATCCTTTTCCTTTTTTTATCCCTGGTGCAATCGTAGCGATCGTAGTGGTTCGATATTCAAATTGGTCAAAAACCGGTTGGAGGGAAGCATCTTCGATATTTGAAAATAGCGAACGCAAGTTCAGTGTGTGTGTGTGTGTGTGTGTGTGTGTGTGTGAGTGAGAGAGAGAGAGAACGACGATGGTTCCTTGGCTTTCCTCTACTTCTCCGATTAGATTTCACGTCGTCTATGTTTAGAATAGGTGATGAGCCTGTCAATGTTTCGAAAGCTGCATCTTAAAGTTTTAAGTATCATTTAAAAGATAATTCATACCTTAGATTTTATTATGTCGAATTCTTGCCGAGAGAAGAAGGGATAAAGTATCCATATTTTCTTTTCGATACGTAAAAATAATTACAAGTATCTTCGACTGCTATCGTCCACCTGGGGAGATTTTGAATGGTCGGCCGTAGTCAGGTCACGATTGTGGAGTGGGGATAGAAAAAGAAAGAAAGAAAGCAAGAGAGAGAGAGAGAGGGAGAGGGAGAAAGGGAGTTTGAAAACCTTGTCTAGGGACCCTTACCTTACCTACATAAGGCCCGTAGCTTTACCCCACCACGTCAGTGAAGAACCAACCGTTGTAGCATTCGCATTCGTGTTGCGATCGTTTCGTCGTCCTCGTTCGTTCGTTCGTTCGTTCGTTCGTTCGTTCGCTCGCAAAATTTAACCTCTCCCTGTGGTAGAGATTATGTGCACACAAGTTCAAAGTGCGATACGATAACAACGATATAATTTATTGGGATTCGTAGATGTATGTTGCGCACCGGTCAGGGATCCAGTGAAATAAAGTCAGTATTAACTTTTATCTTTCTTCATTTTTATTCTACTGATTGTACAAGAGTTTTGTACCGTCTTTTTTTTAAGAGTTAAACTGGTCGCGATTGCTATTTCTCAGTTTGACACGAATAATAAATCATTCAGGAGTAATCCACTCAGAGTTTCTATGACTAAAAGGATATACCTCTGTGTCTTAACGGGTAGACGTTGGACGCGACCGGTGGAAAACTCCTTTCGCTATTTCATTATTTTTTTCCGAACGTCCTTCTTGACGCTATAAATACAATTTTATCGCTATCTGAGAAATAAGGAAGGAGAGAAAAAGAGAGAGAGAGAGAGAGACAAAATGTAAACGGGTTGTTATTTAATTGATTCGTTTGTATAAAGAACGTCTTTCGTGTCAACGATCATGGAGACAGCAAGGAACATTGATAATGCGTTTTGTGTACGAGGCGATGGGAATGGGAATTAAAGAGAGAGAGAGAGAGAGAGAGAGAGACAGAGAGAGAAAGACAGACGGGGGCAGGTGTGCTCCAAATAACGTGCTCCTAAAGTCTGTCTTTTCGCGACGCCTTTCCCTCCTCTTTTTCTACAATCTCTCTCTCTTTCTCTCTTCTCTCTTTTCTTCCTTCTTAAGTCGTCAAAAAGCGAGTAGCCTCCGAATGAATGCGCCTTTGATTGTCGTCGGTTGAACTCTTGGGTCCCTTTCGAAAATCGTCTTTCCCCTCTCTTGCTTGTGTTCCCCTGTTGCGTTCTCTCTCTCTCTCTCTCTCTCTCTCTCGTGTGCGAGACCACGTCGAGACAAGCAAAGGTGCGTAGGGTCAATCCAATATAAATCAGAAGCGAGTCTCTCACAAGGCAAAAGCGGAGAACGCGCGCGCGTGTGAGAGAGAGAGAGAGAGAGAGAGAGAGAGAGACGAGAGAAAGAGAGATGAATAGAGCATTTTTTTGGGACCGTTCGCGGTGTGTACATAGGCGCAGTATCGCGAGTATAAGCCGTTCACGTGTCTCTATGAGCTTGGCGTTCCCAAAGTTGCGTTAGCGAGCGAGAAATCTTGAAAAAAGGGATCAGGTACACGAGCTACCTTTTCATCACCTGCTTTCCCCCCCTCCTCGCTCGCATTATCCTTTTCTCTTTCATTCGTTCGTTTTTCCCTCATTTCACATAGAACGAGACAATATCTAGATATCACCGACGTTATATTATACTTTTCTTCTAAGCACGACTCTTTACTTACTTTCCTCCTCTCGCAATTTGGCTCGTTGGTAATAATTCGTTGCAGGACACATGTATATATTTCTACAAAAGACTATTCGATTTACAATGGCCGTGTACGGCTTTCACACAATTCGAATTTATATTCTCGCGATCTTCGTTTTAGCTTACACAACCGTCTCTGCTGGGAGAGGGTTTTAATAATAGAAATTATGTAAAAAGGGACCGTTTTATAAATCGGCTAGCAAGGTGAGTCCTTCTTCTTCAACCGTCGCTCCATTTTACTCGTTTTTTACTCGGAGAGAGAGAGAGAGAGAGAGAGAGAGAGAGAGAGAGAGAGAGAGAGTACGATGGCGCGAGGTCAATCCTGTTTCGTTCCTCGGATAAACAGGAGCGGGAAAGGTAAGAAGAAGAAGAAGAAGAAGAAGAAAGAGGAGGAGGAGGGTAAGGTAGATGAAAAGAATTGGGTAAGACCTGATATTGTTATTCGCGAAGCTAAGGTCCCTTTTTTCTCTCCGGCCTAGAAACGGGTCGGGGATCGCGTCTTTAAAATTCGTAAGGATGTTGTATTACGAGTTATAAAAAAGAAAAAAACGACGGGGATATATGTATATGTTATACGTACGTGCGCCGCGGAAAGGCGAAAGGAAGAATGATCGTGAAAGACGATTTAATATCTTTCTACGATATAATATAATTTAACGTCTTCGCGTAGACTATTCGATATTCTTTAAGTTCGTATTTATCGAAATATCGAGGATTAGAAATGCTATATAATTTTTACGTTTAATTTCCTAATCGTTAGTAGCGTCGTCTATATTCTAATGGAAAAGAAATCGAGAGAGAACGAATTAGGCGTTGACGTTAATTAGATGACGGTGTGTATTTATTCACTTTTAGGATCGACCGCATCGTAGACCTCACTCGATCGCACATCGAGGATATATTATATATTCCTATGTCGAGACGCGTTTTACGAGGTAATAAAAGTGACGTTATACGAGCCATAACGTCGCATTCGGGAACGTCACTTATAATAAATCGCGATCGGCAGAGATTCGCGGGCTTTCGACCGGCGTGTAGTCCCGTTCGTTTGGTAAGCGGGTGGTAAAGTTGGTATATAGCAAAGATGACCCGATGATACACAAAAATACGGAATATCTTGAATGACGAATGACGTTTGAAGGTTTTTTTTTGTTATTTTCTCTACGAGAAATGTTGCAAATTTATTATTTCGACGTTCATTGAAAGCCACCATCACCACCACCACCACCATCTCATAGGAGGGAGAGTTTATAAAAGCCAGATGGTACCCTATATGTCTGTCCTCGTGTGTCTCTCACCATAGTAAAGGGGCAGGTGCTTTCCATCGTTTACGTGTCGCTCGTGTTCACGGTGTTTTCAGGGTGTTCGCTAAGGGTACCACTCACTTTCCTGCATTTATATGTTCTGGTATGGTACAGAGAGGGAAGGAAAGAGAGAGAGAGAGAGAGAGAGAGTGCGTGTTAACGAAAAAGTGCGTGTTACGGGACAGAAGCGTTTGTCTGCAGCATGGCAACAGCCTGTATGCAAATGAATGCATTTTTATACTTAGTTAACAATACGTCGCGTTTACCCCCTTGAGGAACCGTTAAAAGTGAAAACCTGATGTCCGTAATAATAATAATAATAATAATAATAATAAGTTTTCTTCTTCTTCTTTTTCATTATCATTCTTAGGATCGAAAAAACTCTTAACAAATAATAAAACTTATTTGAACTCGTCTATAACGTGATTTCGTCTTTTTTTCTTTCTTTCTTTTCTTCTTTTTTTCCTTCCTTCTCGCGACTTGTCGTAAAGCGACGGATGAGTAGTTCGTTAAATGGTCGTTAAGCCCATAAAAAAGGCGTCGATTCGTTAAACGATTTCGTCGGGTGTTAATTAATCAAACGTTCCCGAGTCGCACCTGTTATGTTATTTCTCTCATGTTACGCGACAGGTGCAAACCCAGCGCGACTTTCGTCATCGAACGCTATCTTCCATCTATTATTTCTCTGCATCCTCTCTCTCTCTCTCTCTCTCTCTCTCTCTCTCTCTCTCTCTCTCTCTCTGTCACATCGTCGACTTTATCCTATCATTATTTCAAGTACGAACAGATCGGATCCAAGGTCTTGCAATCGTCCGTCATAGTTATATGCATGAAGCCGCACGTAGGAAAAGCAACCCCTACTTTCTCACCTCGAGTATAATACACTTTACGTTGGTTCTTTTAAAGATGCTCAAGTGGACCGTCTCGAGATCGTTGTCAGCGAGTAGCTCGACGCCCCACGGTCCAGCACCCGCTTTGAACAAGGCTTCCCGCAGGCCTTTTCGAGACCTGTCCAACACACCACCACCGGCCGTCGGCACCGGCCAAACCAGCAGGCACGTACGTACGTCGAACCTACAAAATACGACGACGAAACCAACGCCGGTTCGTCGTAGACGGTGCCGTAGTCATGGCAGCGATTTGAGGACCTACTTTCAAGTAAGCCGAATCGATCTTTCCACGAGGAATACACTATCTATAGCATATTATAACATTATCTCGAGCAATACGATCGAATACGTACTCTTCGCCAAACTTTCCTTTCTTTCTTATCTTTCGCGAAGGCAACGAAAACCAACGTTAGGATTGGTAAACGGCAATCGCTTTCTCAACGATTCGAAGGCTCTTCACCCAGGTTGGAGAACTTTTATCAGGGTACACCGCGCGTTGACGCGGACATAGGACCATTGACGTTCTTCCCGAGCGGTTGTAAGCGTTCGACCGCTTTAACCCTACCGACCGATCCGACATTGTTCCTTAAGAGTCGATCGAAGAACTTTCAAAGCAACAACGAGCTACCGCAGAACATGGTAAACGAGGCGCGTGCCAATTTGCAGTCGCACGTTTCCGACTTTTTCCATCAGATCTCGATGGCAACCAGTCCCGAGGACGTGATGGAGGCCGAGTCGGTGCCGTTGGACAAGTCTCGGATCTTACCCGAAAAGAACGATTTCAGATTGAAATTGGAGGATTCTAAGAAGGCACAGTTCCAATCGAAACTGGCGAAGGTTACGAAGATACACGCGCGCAGTAGAACACCGTATTACAAAAGGGTCGTTCAAGCCGTTAGTCCCTTGAAGCAGCAGCGACCCCAACAACAGACCCCGCTTGCCGGTAAATTGTCGAATTTGGCTATTGATCAGGATCTACCTAAATTCGAAAATATGGATAACACGGTCACCGAGGTTCTCAACAGGTAGGATTTGACTTATCGGTTGCTTCATCGTTGTTGCTGCCGCGATCTTTATGTCGATCGATTTAACTTTGTCCGTTTTTAACTGTCTCAGGGAAAACGAAACGAATTTTGGAGGCAAAACTGTCGCGGAGATTCTCTTGAGCGACATCGAGGAGAGGAAAAAGATATTGAAGGGTCGTTGCACGGTTACTATAGAGGAAGACGAAACCTCGTCCTTCGAGGAGGATCATACATACGAGACGATCGTACAATGCGATACGAACATTGTGGAAGAGGACGAAGCTGGTACCTCGCAAGTAGCTATACAGAGCGATAGTTCCGTCTCCTCGGCCAGTCAGCTTTTGGAGGATCCCTCGCCTATGTCTTGGCCGTTCACGTCGCCTACCACGAACGAGTTCGACGGTGAATTCACGTTGAAAAGGCAACGCGGTATACGTAGAAAACGTCAGCAACATAGGAAAGATAAGGGTGTTGTCGAGGGTAAGAAACCGAAAAGAATGACCAGGATAATAACGTCCGGTGGGAGTCCTAGATCGAATCAATCGTCGAAAATTGAAGAAAAGGATAATAGAACGATAGAGGCGATCAATCCCAATGTAAAGAAGCTCGCCCTCGAGACAGACTTGGACTCCACTTTGGAGGATAAGGATAAAATGCAAGGTCAACAGTTTTCGAATGGATCGTCCTTTCTTTTCGGGAAGAACGATCGCAGGAAGGAGGAGCATACGGAGAAGAACGAGGGAGGAAGCAACGTTTGGGAATTGGAGAGTCCTAAGTCGTCTTTGACGGAGAACTATCGTGGCTCGAAAACGAACGTAAACTCGATATCCGACACTCCAGAGGCTCCGTTGGTCGCGACCGTACGAAGATGCTTGAAATATAGCCCGGAAAGCAGCAACGAGCCATCGAGATCGGATTCGGATCGTCGCGGATCCATCGAAATCGAGTACTCGTTCGTTGCCGATCATATACAGGTTCGAGGTGAGTCGCGAATTTACCTAGTTAGTTATCTATCGTTAATGAAAATAAAAGGAGAAGAAAGTTATAGCGAGGCCGGGGGGAATGCAAGGGTTCGTTGAGTCGCTGGATACGTTCCTGCTGATTCTGTGCTTTTAACGGGACATGCGCATAGTCGCGAGCACAGTACTCTGTGCGTGAGAGACGGAGAGAGAGAGAGAGAGAGAGAGAGAGAGAGAGAGAGAGAGAGAGAGAGAGAGAGAGAGAGAGAGAGGAGTTTATCACTTGGCACCGTAGAAAATAGCAGTACTGTGCCAGTAACCTACAGACCCTCCTAGAGTTTTCATATCGGTTAGTAGGCTTAACGTCATTGATTCCTGTCGCAGGTCATCCTTGCATAAACATAGAAAAGGGTCGAGAATTTTCGATCGAGAGACGTCGAATTCGAACGCGATCCCCCTCCACTTCCCCCGAAGCTTTGTGCCGTTTAACAAGGATAGACTTAGGGTTTCCAAGCCGTCGAAAGAATGATCGCGTTTCTTTATCCCAAAACGACGATATCCATCGTAAAAGTTGAGAAAAATATCGGAGAGATTGTGAAAGTGCGCGTATTACGAAACGATGAATCGGTTTTTATACGAATATCGACAAATTTCTCACTCGGTTGGTAGCCTTTGTCGCGATCGTCGGACGGCGTAAGGCGCAAATAGTGCTGTTCGAAGCTGCGTTAATGGTCACGGTACCGGTGTATTGGTACCGGTGTGTATCGTGCATTTCATCCGATCATAACAGCCTCGAAAGTTCTCTTTTCTCTCTCCCTCCTTCCCTCTCTCTCTCTCTCGCCCTCCCTCTCTCACTCTCTCCCTCCCTCGTCGAGATCGGAAGGAGATCCTTTTCGTTCGGACGATTAATTTCCTGTCTTGTCATTATACACGTATTATATGTATTAAAAGCTTAGAGACGAAAGGGTTGGCGATAGAATAGAAACTTCTTCATCGTTAGAGAAAAAAAAAAAAAAAAGAAGAGGAGAGAGAGGTATATATACTTGTCTTTCGTGCAGTGATAAGGTGCAAGGACCTACGGAGGACCTACGAGGGACCCATTCACGCCTACGTTAAGGTCAGCTTAAAGAATATCAACGGCGAGGGAGTCGTTAAGAGGACCGCCGTTCACAGAGCCACGCCAAATCCCGCCTTCCACGAGACCTTGGTATTGCCCTGCCCGGTTAATATCAATCAGTGCATCGGCAGCAAATCTACGTCCCTGGATATCGCGGTCTGGCACAGAGATCGTCGAGCAAGGTGAGCATGCTCGAAGGAAATAGCAATAATAATAATAATAATAATAATAATAATAATAATAATCGTTATTATCGGGAAGTATCGTCGATATATCGAAGCTACCGCGAGAACGCGAAACGAGACTTACTTTACGACAGATACAGTATAGTTTCTCGTTATAGACGATCTACTTTTTCGATGGATAATCCTTATATATATATGTATATATATATATATATATATATATATATACATATATGGTGGTGCGGAATTTGTGAAATTTTTTTTTTAAATGGATACACAGGGACGGTGTGTGCGTACTACAGCGTGTAATTGATTTATTTCTAGCCGATATTAACGGCACGACGTTCTTTATTTATTTCAATTTTGTTCTTCCTCTAAACATTTCATGCTAGCTAGTTTCTTAATTTTGGATAGGTCGAGCGCGCTACGGTCAATCCCAATATCCAAACTAATATCTAGATTTTCGAGGGTTCTTTGCGGTAGGAGGAGGAGGGGAATCGATTCTCTCGAAGCATGCGCATCGGGATCACCACGTGCACCTTCTCTCGTCACATCCGCACTATTTTAGCATGTGTGTATGTAGAAAAGATACCTTGGCGAAATGGTAGAGTCACGTTGCGCTCGCGCATTCATATTTTTCTCTCCCTTTCTCTCACCATCTTTTCTCCCTGATCTCTCTCTCTCTCTCTCCCTCTCTCTCTCTCTCTCACTTTCTCCAACACGTACGTAAATCCTACTTGGCTTGGCTTGGCTTGGCTTGGCGTGTTTTTTAGGGCGACAACGTCACCCTGTTTTAGCACGGAACTCGCGCCAGTGCTAGAGCTATACACTTGAAAGATCGTTTAAAACCAATCAAAAATTGACGTTCGTCTCTTTTCTTTTTAATGTTTCAGACGTAGCGAGCTGCTGGGCTGTATGACTTTACCTCTACCTTTGTCTCAGGATAAGGTAACGCGGTCGATATCTATGATGCGAGGCGAAAAAATTTGTTAAAGTTGAAACGATCGAAAGCAAATGAATAGGAACGAACGGATCCGATAACTTCGTCGTTACTCGACGCGTATATAATATATATATATATATATATATATATATATATATATATATATATATAATTCGTCCAAATGGCATTTCTCTCGTAATGTCCGCGATTCGTAGGTCTTCTCGCTTAAGGTCACGGTTAAGTCGGTAAGCGTTGCGAGAGTCCAGTGGTCGACGAATCGTCGTCGCGGAATCTACTCGACCATCGCGACACTCCTCGTCCTCGTCTAGCGTTCGTTCTTTTTCTTTCTTTCTTTCTTTTTTTCTTTCTTTCTTCCCCCTCCTTACGTTCACACACATCCGACGAACAATAATGATCGCCGTAGCCATTTATTGCATCGCTTTTATCGTCATCGGCGTTCTCTTGAAACTCTTTGAATTTTTTTGATAACCCCATCGATACGTATGTACGTAGATATTAGATCGATGAGAATAAGCACCGTGATATTATTTCTCTATAGTTTGACGTATCCTCGGCCTTATCGATGATATATATATATATATATCGTCTATATCGTGATTATCGTAGGAAGCGACATGGCACCCCCTCGAATCTGGATCCGGGCGAAATACGAGTACCCCTTATGCGGGAGTACCGCAAGAATGTGGAGTATCGCCGCCTTTATCAAAAGATGGAGAATCAGATAACAACAATACCGGAGGGGATGATTTGACGTATCTGAGACATCTCGAGTTGGAACCGGTCGATCCTCTGACCGGCCTGCCTCTACATCCAGGGTTTACCGCGAGAGGTGGTAGGACGCCTTGTACCGTAACCAGAAGACTGATTAGACAAAGTGCCGTGAATAATCAGGTATCATACGTATGTAGGACATTATTATATCGTTTTTCAATGGCATTATAACGAACGTCCATGACACGACACACGGCGTTACACCATATGTCGGGGGTGAAAAAGATATGAAAGAGTGGTTAGAAGCGTTGAACTATTGTATAGATGAGTCGTGCGCGTATGGTTCTTCTCCAAATAAGTTTGTCCTCGGCGACACGATCGATTATATGTGGCCACACCGCCTTCCTTTTTATCTACCAGGTGCCATGGGGTTTCTCATTGTCCTGGGGGAGACCGCCGCGCGTGGAGCGCGTCGATTCGGCAAGTCCTGCGGAAAGATCCGGCCTGAAGCCAGGCGATTACGTCGTCTTCGTCGAAACGGCGAACGTCGTCACTAGACCGAGGGACGAGATATTGGGTCTGATCCAGGGGGCAACGGGTCAGCTCGTACTTGAGGTTTATCGAAAGGGAGGGATCCATTCGTCCCAGCAGAGGCCAAACTCGATGAACGTCGCGCTTCAACAAACCGTCGGTGGTGGTCCCGCTAGTCAGCACGCCGTCGCGTTCAACGCCGAGGTCGGTACCGGCGTTCTGGTCTGAGCCGATGATGACAGTACCACCGCTTAATTATTATTTTCTCGTTCCTATCGTTATCGCGACGCGTCGGCGATCATCGCTCGACTTCGACAAGTTTTCCTCCCCCCACCCCCCCCCCATTTTCATGTGGACGATAGCGAACGGCATCCGAGAGATAAAGCACTTAGATTCCCCTTAAAAACGCTTTCGTCGTTTAAAATCGATCCGAAGAAATCGACGAGGACGAAAAGAACGTCGAATCTTTTTACGTTTTTCTCTTCTTCTTTTCTTCTTTTTCCTTTCTTTCTTTCTTTTTTCTCATTTAGTCGACCACGTTAAATGTTTCTCTTTTCGTTCTTACGCGGTCAACATTTTGTTTTTTATACAGTGCGTTAAATTCCTTTCCTTCCCCATATCTCGCCACGATCTCTCGGAGCGATCGTTCGCGCGTCTCTTGTGGTATAAGCGTGCTCTTAACTTATGATCCAATTATCTGTTTGTACTTTGTTCGGTTGTCTTTGATTCTTTTTCTTTTTTTTTTTTGTTGTTGTTGTCAACAAGTTTTGTTTTAAACTACACTCTTTGTTATTTTCATTTATTTCAACACATCCTCATCCATCCTCCTCGCGTTTTAAACAGTATAACGTTAAACTAAACGAGTACGTGTAAGGCGTGCATATGCATCTTTGGATCCAAAGGGAGAGAGATTGAGAGAGTGAGAGTGAGATATATAAGCGATTATCGTAGTATGAAATTAGGTCGATGTGATACTTTCTCTCGTTGCATGCAGGCCGAAAGATAATATCTTAGTAGCAATATTTTTCGTCGCGAGTTATGCAACGGAATATTACGCTCGCATGATCGCTTCGATCGATATACACGTGTGTATATATATATATATATATATATGTACGTATACATATATATGCATATATATAGCCAATGCGTACGCACCGTGTATGTATGTGGATCGATTCGTCGCGTTAGATTGTGTATAGGATTACATAAAAAGATCGAGATCATTTTCACAAATTCCGATTAAAGATCATAGATCGTAAAGTACGTTTGAGGTTCGTAGTTGGAAAGGTTTGTCGAAGAAGATAAGAGAATATTCATAGGTGATGAAATTAATGCATGCGGTCTCTCGATCGGTAGTAGTACGAAAAGAAAGGACGAAAATCTTGCACGTCTACGTGATCAGGTTTTTCCGAATCTTGCTCCGGACGCACCACCGGAGGAAGAGTTGTCGGTACGAGAGGCGAGATACCGGGGGATTCTGAAGAGCGGTCACACGAGATTCATGACGCCGTTGGCCGAAAGGCGCGACGTTCTCTCCGCAACGGATTACATGGTCCTATTTCAAAATCTAGACGAGTTGCTTAAGATATCCGAGGATATTAGAGACGAGGGCGGCGGTACCGATAGCTATCTCTGCAGAGTACCCAAGATCACGGCCGCCTACAGACGATACCTCAGTGGACTGCAATGGGCCTGTTATTTGCTCGTTGCATTAAGACGGAATACGGCCTTTGCCAAGTTGGTCTGTGAACCTGCCGTACCGCATAAGAGGCGACCCGACCTTACCGGGGTCCTCTTGCTTCCTTTAGAGCATTACAGGTAAGTCTCTAAGCCTTATCGAGCCCTCTAACGCTTGTTACGAACATTTTTAATAACGCTTTGATAAAAAAAAAACCTTTGTATGAATTTTATTTCGGATCGCGTTTTCAGAGAAATGACGAGATTATTGAGCCTGGCCTCGCCAAGGAACTGTCAGCAAGCTCGAGATTTGGCACAGGGTTACAGAGAATCAACGGCTAATGCGGGCGTTATGGAGCCACCCCGGGACACCGGAAGACCTTTACTCAGTTTACAGGAAGTCGAGTCGCGATTGGTTTTCGCAAAATGCAAACCGTTTACTTTAGCCATGCCGGGAAGGCAATGGTCAGTCTATTGTCACTCGCGATTATTTTACGAGCTACATTTTCTGACGGGTCTACCCCTATTCTAACAGGCTTTTCGGCGGGGCCCTGGCCAAGGTCGAAGGTCGGGCTCGTTTGCAACCATCCTGGGCGCTCCTACTGACCGATCTCCTCGTATTCGCTCGCGTTTCGAGGGATCGCGTTCTTTTCGTTACCGAGGAACCTCTGCGACTGGCCAACATCGCGGAAGCGTGTTTTACCATCAGAAAGAGGCCGACGGAATTCAGATTACAGGTGGCAATCAATTCTAATGGGAATGCCGAGAACGGTCAGGCAGAAATGACGAACAGCGGTGGTTGCAGTCCCCATAGCCGTCCCCGAAGACGAGTCATCGTATTGAGAGCTCCCAGCCCGGAGCTCAAAGCGGTCTGGCATAATTTGCTGCAACGGCAAATGTTAGTAGCGTCCACTTTTATTTTCCAACTGGTTGCCCGAAGCCATAGCCACCAACTCTGATATTATGTCACCGAGTTTTCTATCGTTTACACTGATCCCTTGTATTTTAGAATCTATTTAAATACGGGTTATGGCGGAACGTCGAGCGTTGGGAGCCCCGAGGAGAGTCCGATTACCAGCACCAACTTGGCTCACGTTAGAGAATCGACGGAAAGTCCAAGGGTAGGGTGATGATCGTCCTGCTAATAAAGTTAACGGATTTATTTTGATATGATCGTATTTGATATACGATATACCTGTTTCAATTAGATGGGATTACGGGATACGCATAAGCACGAGGAAGAAAAGGAATGCGATTCGAGCGAAAGTCTCGCCGACATTTTGAAAGATACGCGGGATGACAATCATTTGGCCCAATGGGTGCGCAATTCTCATCAAATACCGCCTTCCGACAACGAAGGCTCCCTCGAGGAATGGACAGCCGAAGAGTTGGCTGCGAGGGCACCCGGAGAGAAGAACGAAAGATCCGTTCAAGAAGCTATGACGACGACGAAGACGACGACGACGACGACGACGACGACGACGACGACGACGACGACGACGACGACGACGACGACGATGGATGAAGTCGTAACTGCGAATTCGGACATAGAACAACAGAGCACAGCTTCCAGTGCTAGTTTAAGTACAGTCAAATCCAATAGTGTTACGGCAAGAAAAAATGGGAGCTACGTATCCTCGAAAGAAAACTCTACGAGTTCTATCAACATCTGTAGACGATGTCATAGGTTATATGCATTAACGATAATCAAATGTATTCGATGAATTATCTACCTAACGTATTTAAGATTATCGCGTTTCTCTACGAGTATCACGCATGCCACCCCGATTATTAATTCGTTACTATTTCCTTCTTTTCTCCTTTCTCCCCCCCTTTTCCCCCTTCCTCTCTTTCCTCCTTCCTACTTCCACTTTCGTTTTATCTTACAGATCCGGCTGCCCTACGCCGCCTCTTCCAAGGGACCCTTTCTCTCCGTTACCTCCTAAAATATCTGTCATGCCGCCTACGCCGGATATTTATACGGCGAGGCATAGATTAAGAAACGGCCTACAACACGATAGTCCAGGACGTAACAGTCCAAATTATGCGTCCGTCGATGGCAATACGGAGGATGGAAGCGAGGATGATCTCGATTGCGACGGGGAACCACCTTACAGGTAAGATCGTCTCGGCCAATCAATCAATCAATCAATCGATCGATCGATCGATCGATCCTTTCGATAAATGTTAATTACGATGATTCCACGTACATCGAAGAACATTGAGAAGATTCGGGACGATGAGTAGTTTGGATCAGGACGACGAGCTGGACGAGCAAGGGGACGATGAAAATCGCGAGACGGAATCACCACCTTCCGGTTTGAGAGCTTGGACCGCGAGAGCTAGTAATTACGTCGTTAGCAAGATGGTACTTTTGGAGCAATTTAGCGAGGGTGTAGGAGGTTATCTCTTACAACCGCCCGTACCACCTGAAAGGACAGAATTCTCTCTGGATCCTAACGACGAGGAGGGTACTACGTCGGGTGCAACTTCGGGAGATGACATTTGGGGTACTCCAACCTCCGGAGGTCCGGACGACGAGAGTTTTACGACACATTCGGTAATCATTTCTATGACCCACCACCAATCTATTCTCTCTAACAAACACACACACACACACACACACACGTACTCACTCACTCGCTCTCAGATACACTCGATTACAATAATAATTAATAACAATAATTAGTACCTTACCATATGTGTGTATATATATATATATATATATATATATATATACATGTACATACGGACTTGTATTCCGCGGAAGGTATCGGCCACGCATCAAAAAATATTTTGTAAATTAAGAGTAGTGGCGTAGCGCGTTTACGCGATTAATTCGCTCACGGACAAGGTTCAAACTGTCGTTTTCAATTATATTATAAAATTTCCTCTTTTTTTTTTTTATCTTTTTTTCTTATCCACGAGTCTACCGGGAAGAAGAAAAATATTTTCTTACAAGGTCCGAATGCGCGCTTGCGTTGCTTGTGGTCTCTTTTAAAAATGCTTAAAGACGATCGTCCCGCGTAATCTTGCATAGCTCTGAAACGCGATAGGTTTGTCATTTCAAAGCCCGTACCTTCCCTTCCGTTAAGCATCTATAATATTAGCCTTCTAAGCTTCGCACGCCTTTGCATGACTCGCTTGCCCTCTGTTTGCGAAGAATCACTAGACCGAGCTGTGCCTGACTTCCCTAGCCGCCGCCAAATGGTACCGGCAATTTGGCTGGTCCAGGAGAGGACAATTATGGTCTGAATTTGTCGACCGAGGAGGATCACGATCAAGAATCGGATAACGAGGATTGCGGTTTGCCCGAGCTAAGCATGGATCAGTTACTCGGCGGAGGTGGTAGCCTTGGCTCGCTGCGTTGTTTCTTAAGTAGAAGAAGACTGGAGCCTTTGCTGGAAGAGGAAGACTCGCCCGGAAGTGGAAAACAACAGGTCGGATGGTGGTGACAGAGGTTGCAATCGACTACGTTGAAAAACGTCAGCTCGAGTTCCGACGTGACCGAGAGGGATCGTATTTTTGCGAAATTGAGCCAGGAGGACGAGGAGTTTCGTCGGAAGATCGTTGATCTACATAGGAAATTGTCCGACGTCGACGAAGGCTCGAAGCTCGAATTGACGACCTCGTCGCCGGGGGACACGTCGAAGCGTGCCGAGGAGGAAGCCGATCGTTTGAAAGAATTGGAATTGGTTGCTCTGAGAGCCGAGGAGTCTAACGACAGAAATGCCGAAAAGATAAGTTTCGAGGTGTTGCAAAAGGAGGCTTACGCCGCGATAGCGAACGACGGCCTTAGGTACGGGAAATTCGATCAACGGTACGATCGTAGAAAGCAATTTGAATTTATGACGAGGAAATCGAACAGCAAGCTCTCAGAGAACAACGCCGGCGGCGATCCTATCGAGACGACGTCGGAGAGTAATTTTTTCAATCGTCTGAGAATAAAACGACGTAGCTTGAAATTACTTAGCTTTCTTAGCGGCAAGGGGCACGATCGATCGCAAGACGAACGTACGGCGAGATTGTTGAAGATGTATATGCCTGAGAAAGCTACGAACGCGCATAATACGATCTCCATTCATCATACGTCCAGGGACAGACGATTTTGGAAGCTTCGGAGTCGTAGACGGTCGAGCTCGACTTGAATTTCGATTATGACGACGTGAGATTATTGTATCTCTCTCTCTCTCCCACTCTCTCTCTCCATTACTAGGACTTCCAAAATGAGATCATGTTGTTAGAATTTGTTCAAATCTACTTACTTGATATATCGGCAGTTGTTTTCTCATAGTGCTTAGTCTACAAATAGTATATCGAGTTTACGATTTCGGTATAGATACTCGTTAGCATTCCATGTTAAAGGTGACAAATTTAAAAGGCTACTTGCGCACAATTAACTAACGATCGGAGAGGTAAATTCTCGTGTTCTGGCATTGTCGTCGGTACGCTTAGAGTAAGCTTTATCATGCGCGCAAGTACATTAAAGTATTCCGAAAGATGCGAATTACGGCCTAGGCAAATTAACTTTTATTCTCCTTCGACGTAAGGCCTACGTCACTTATTATCGAGCCTTACTCGACGTATTCTCGATAGATCTTCGATTAGATTTAGATTTTATTCGTGTCATTTGAGTTCTCCTTCCTTCCTTTTTCTATTATTAGTTTATAAATGTACGTAAATATCGCAGTATAATAGGACCGCACGACTGATCTAAAGCGGCACGCATCCTTTATCTCCAATTGGGTCCTAACACGTACCCTTATACGGGTACAATTGGAAAATTTGACGAGATTTTAACGTTGTGGTTAGTAGGGATATAAATTGTAAGTTATAACGTATGATAAACGAATAAATGGATATATTATTTGTTCAGCGACTACTTTTATATTACCTCTTAATAGAAAGTACAAACGGATACAAATCTACCTATCATTTAATATAATATAATATTAAGGTAAATTGCCGTTTAACCACTGTAATCTTAACTTTTCTGTTATCTTAATGGCTTCCAATTTTTTCGGATCGTTTTCGAATTTTTCCGTGCTCTCCACTCGCAATGGATCTATTCTGGGAACAGAGTAGAGGGTACCGTTTTCGTGCAGATAACTTGCACCTAAGTAGTTTGGGTCTGGCAGCTCGTCCGGTAGTTTGATAGGTGTAATTTTGACGAGGTGTTTCACAGTCCACAACATCGCGCATATCTCTGGTATATTTTTAACTATCACGGGATCCCTTCCCTGTATAGAGAGGTATCAAGTAGATCAGGATAATACGGCGCAAGCTTATAAGAGTTATCTCAAAACCTTTTTTTTTTTTTTCATTTTTTAAATTTCTTACCCTCTCAGCTATACCCAATTGTTTAAGTACATTTTTATGCCAATAAGGATTACCGGCGAAAGGTTTCACCAGCGTAACCATTAATAGCTTGGAAGGTACGATCGGAGGATCCTCGTGATTTGGTGATCTGAAAAGACATTATTACAAATGGAGTTACACGACGATACAGTTTTTATAGGTTCGTCGTTTCCATACCTTGGATAATATGTGATTTTTTCGTATTTCACTCCGTCCGATTTCCAATGTTTTGGCATCGAGTAATTGCGTACGAAGGTGGTAAAAACTTTTGACTTGCTTGTCATTATAGTTGTAAATTAAATAACAGAGATATCTGCAGGTTCACTTTAACAAAGTACTCTCTTTTTATAGTCTTCCTTAATAAACTTTAAACGAGCGACGAAACTGCAACGAACGTACTTTGAGACGAAGAAGAAATTTTTATTCCCTTTGAGAGCATTCGAGTTAACTCCATATAAATTTTTAACCCTTGTTATGTATTAACATTTAAATATCCTTTCTCTCTCTCTCTCTATTTCTTTTTCCTCTCTGTTTTTTCTTTTAACTCCCAAATGGACCATATTTTGGCCATAAAAAAGATCAGAAAAGATGTAAATCGAGATAGAACGATCGTATTATGCTTCTTTGGCGCTAGTATCGCTTTTGAGCATCACCTAGGGGTCGAAATTCACATTAAAATACTAACGTTCTTTAAGCCGTTATGTACAAGATTAAAAAGAAAAAAGTATACTCGTATTTCTTACGAAATAATGATATAGCCAAATTTACCGATAAGAGCATCGTACAACTTGTTGAAACTGGAGAAATTTCAATTGCAAATCGGTACGATAGAAATTTTTTTAAATTACGCGGTCGTACCAACAATTATTGCGATCTTCGTTTCTTTTCCTCGCACGAGTTCGACTCTCCCAATGATTGATAATTAATGGAAAAATTCGTACGGTCGCGGTAAGTCGCGCTTAATTTCGTTGTGATCGTTCGTATTTTGTGAGTCGTGTTTTATTCCTTTATTTTCGGAATATGACGATGTCTTCGATCGAGAAAAATATAAAACTCGTATGTAATAATAAATTAATCGTATTACTTTAATCAGCATTCTGATATTCGATAAGACGATGGCCTTAAGAATAGAATTAATAGCTGACCAATTCTTTTATGCCTAACGACAATAAGGTAAGATTAGTAATACTAATTTTTAAATTGTTAATAATTGTAATAAGAAAGCACGGATTGAGTTTCAGTACGTCGCTATATATTCTTTTATTCATAACTGCTCTTTTACATAGCTCTTTACGATAATGGTTTTAACATTAAACGATAGTTAAAATGCAGTAACAACGTCGTCCTGTCGAATAAGCTACGCATGCATTTACCACGCGTAAAAATTATAAAGCGATCAATCGTTATATATCCATAAATATCATACAAGTACGAAGTAATTGTAATTTGAAATTTGATATCTTTAAACGGGGTCCGTCAATTTTCCTTCTCAAAAACTGCATCGAATGATAAGAAGAATTGCAGTTACCACCTTACCGACATTCAATGTAAATGCATTTACCGTCCTCGCGTCGATAATGGAGTTTTTAGTTATAGTCGGGGTAACACCGTTCCTTCAGATGTCGCCACCGCATACCACAAGTCAGGTGGTGCCATCTGGAGAGAAGAACGTGTTACTATTTGCAACCTATGCTGCATCGAATGGTAAGATAAATAGTAATGGTTACTACCTTATCGATATTCAACGCGAGTGCATTTACCATTTCGAGAGTATATCTCACGTTTTTATATAACTTTTTGAAAAACACATACGTGCGTTTGTTTGCGTATCATTTATATAAAGATAAGCGCAGATTACAGCATCGATGTCGTAAAAAGGGATCCCTCTCTCTCTCTCTTTCATTCTTAATCGAAAAAAGTTTGATTCTTATCTTACTCTTTTATTAGATATATTTTTTCAAATATTAATACATTGGTGATATCAGTGAGAGACGCGTAATATATAATTAATATATTAAATCGGATATCGAGATTCTCGCGAGAAAAGAAGTTTCCTTAAAGATTTTTTTTGCGAGAAATAGACATCGATATTGGTGTATATTTACAAAAATACAAAAGCTTACAAAACACCGATTTCTATACAGCGCAATCCTCTTTCTAATCTCCATTTTTCTTTCGTCTCTTTTATTCTCTTTTCTCGTATATATTCTCGTCCCTAAACATCAAACTCTATCGTCAAAATTTGACGACGATGAATTCTCGGTGTTTTATTTTTTTTTTCTTTTTACTTTTTGTCTTTTAATTAGAACAATAGAAAATTCAGACTTGTGGATTACTCGACACAACAAATGCTGTGATTGTAGGCCTCCGTTTCTCCAATATTTTTGTCGTTGAATGAATCACGTTGGTTGAAAAGAAACGACAACAAATCAAAAAGAATGGCTACATGTATATCAGTCCTTTTTTTTTTTTTTTTTTTTTTTTTGATTGGTATCAACGTCGATAAAGCGTTTTTGATTGGTATTAGCTGGTAAGATTTTTGTCTTGGTCCGAACAATTTTTTTTCCTTTTTTCTCCTAAACGAACACGAAAACTTTATGATCTATGTACAAAGAAAGTCGATTCTTACGATTCGTATCTTAATGCTGGATCTTCATTCTCTCTCTCTCTTTGACTTTAAAAAGCGAATACAATCTATCTACGCAGTCTGTGAATTATGTTAGGAAACGATCAACGTAGCACCACCGATCGTGAAATAGAGTTTTTATAAAGACTCGTCATTTATAAAAGTATAATCACAAGTTCGGATGGTTATTAATCATTAAGGATTCTCATCGACGTCCTAGTTTGTCCTTTCTTTCAAGAGAGTTTTCAAGCGTTTCATTTCGATGCGATCGATATAGAAATTCGACGAACTCTCTCTTTCCCTCTCCTCTCCTCTTCTTTCTTTTTTTTCTCTCGCGTTTCTCGCGTTATCCTCGAGTAAAAAAATCAATTGAGCACAGTCTAATGGCGTTCGCGCGAATCTTCCCTATGAGCGCTGTGCCTGCGTGATTCTTGGCCGCATGGAGTTACCGGCCTACGTTTGGATCTCTTGAATTTGGCTATGTCCTCGCCAAACACATCGCCGGTACGAAGAGCGGATATTAGATCGTCGAATTCACCTTTGTTGTCCCCTTGATTACCGTTAGATTCGTTCTTTTTGCTCAACGATATGCTGTTCAATATTCCTTCGCGAGAATTTTTCCTCTCCATCGTCCTTTTACGCAGCTGAAAATGAAAGCTCGGTGAGTAGTAACGATCTCGAGACGAAGTTGGTTAAACGACAACGTCAAGGATACCTCTTGTTCCTGTTTAGCGCGACGTTCGTCCTCCTCGATCTTCTTTCTCATGTTTTCAACGTCCTGTCTAGCCTCGGCGAGCGCTTGCAGGAAGTTCTCGAATATACCAAAGAATTCGTTCGGTTGCACACCCGCGGAATCCTCGCCGAACAGTCTAACGGCTCGGTCGAACTGCGTTGATTGATTAAAATCGATGATCGGTCAAATCGATGACGTTAGCGCGCTTTTAGGATCGCTCTTTTTATCGCAAATTGAATCACGCGTAATCGACGATGGAAACTTGGAAATTTTTATTAGAAAATTTTGGATCGATCGTTCCTATCAATAATTGATCCTATCAATGATTAATTTCGAATGAAAGGTAAAGAAAATGGTCGATAAGGAAAATAATCTTTGAAGGGATAAATTATCATCATCGTCCGTTCTTACTCTGGTCTTCATATCTTGGAACAAGTCCTCGGCTTCGGCTAATCTACACGTGGCTTGTGCCTGGAAGTCTCTCATAGCCGGTAGGAACATGTCTCCTTGCAATACCTGAGATTGGCCTCGATGAAATTCTGAAAGAAAATGAAATGACGTTGACTCGTCCGTGGGTACGAATGAAGAATTTTTAACGTCGACTAAATTATGTTTATTATTTGTCGCGCGTGCGCACCAATTTCCCTTTGGACGTCTTGCAAACCGTTCTTCAGGTTAGCCACTTCCTTTTGAAGATCTGCCATGCTAACCCTAGCGGCTGTCCTAACGTGCGGCATGTCCTCTTCAATGTCCAAAACCTCGCGGAACCTCGCCTCGAGGATTTGCACGAGATAATGCAAAAGAGTGGTGCCTTTCGAGCAAGAGGATTTCGTATCGACCAAACGATTCAAAGAGGCCAATCGAAATCCGCAAGCATTGCCTCGAGCATTTCCGCGATTAACATAATTCCCAAGAGCTAAAACCAGTTCCAACAGTTTCCTAAGTCTTCTCGATCTTGCAACCTGACGACTGGCCTCGAGTACCGCTCGCATTCTTGGCGTTAATTCTGCTATACTGGCTGAGAATTTCTTTTTGTAGTGCAACGATCTCAGTCTCTGCTCGTAGTGGGGAACTCTGAAAGAATAATTTTCATGGAGCAGAACGTTTCTCGACGGACGGGGGGACAACGAGAGAGAGAGAGAGAGAGAGAGAGAGAGAGAGAGAACAAAGTACGAGGACGAAAAGTCGAAAGAAAATGGAAAATGGGCAACGCGCTTTAAAAGAGCCAGGCCGGCGCGTCTTACTTCGAAATCTGATAGAGGAAACAATCGGCCCTGTTTTGTAATTCCTTCTGATGCATATCCAATAGAGCGGCTTCCTCCGACGAAGGAATGTATTTCAACAATTGCTCGACCATGTCGATGTGCAATATATTCTGTTGGTCCATCGACAGTATCGTCCTGGTTATCTCGCTGTCGGACAATTTCAGTTTCGACAACAATATCGTACAATTTTGCGCCCTTCTCGAGTCTATAACCGAAATCGTCGTCTTCTTATTCTTCCCCAATGTACGGAGATCCTCGATCGAACCTTCGGCGGACACGCCGTTCTTCTGATAGGCGCAAAATATCTTGTCGATCGATTCCAAATCCATGACGTTGTACAATTTCGTATCGTCCAGCTCGGACCAAATCGTACCCTGGAGTTTTTGTTCCGGTATCTTGGACCAATTGAACGATTTCAATGGATTGCTCGGTTGGGGAACGTTCTTGACTATCTCGACCTATCGGAAACAAGGACACGACGACGGCCGTCGTTACATCTCTCGTTACGTTTCACATGAGTTTTTTTTTTTAAGGTTAAGAGGAAACGCGTCGTTCGCGCACCTTCATCGGAGGTGGAGCTGCCGGCATCAGACACGGCGGAGGAGGCGGCGCCAAGGGCGGCGGAGGCGGCGGAGGTGGCATGGGTTTGGCTTCGACCTTTTCGAGTACCTCGTCGTCTACGATCTTTAAGGTGGCCTTCGCGTCGTCCGGCAAACTTCCCGACGCCACCAGTTGTTCCAATCGTTTCCTCTCGGACTTTTCGTTGTTAATTTGACGCGACAAAGTCTCGAGATTATCCTGCAACTCCGATATCCTCTGTTTCGTCTCAATGTGCATCGAGGTTTCCTTCTCCAAACGTTCCTTGATCCTCGCCAAGCTAGCCTCCATGTCCTCCTACAGGAAGAGACACATTCAAGGATTGATCTCGATCCTTTGATCCCTCGGTCGCGCGTTCGCGCGTTCGCGCGTTCGGGGTTACACCTTACCTTCTCTTGCGTTCGTATGTCGAGCTCTTGTTCCTTCTTCGCCAATCTCGTTGACATGTCGGAATTTTCACGTTCCAATTCTTCGGCCTTCTTCCTAGCGGCGACCAGTTCCTCCTCTTTGGCCAAAAGGTGTACGATTTCCTTCACGTCTATGTCGATCGGCGCTACGTCAGGATTTTTCGCGGCGATTCCCGATTCGTTTCCCTCGGTCTGTAAGACGATTTGTTGGACGATTCGATCGAATAGTAACCAGTGTTGAGGGTGGGAGCCATAATCGACTGTAAATGGAAAACGAAAACGATCCAATGACGACGTCGTAACGCGACGTATCGATATTCCTACCGTTGAATCGAATTCATTTCAAACTCGTTCGTCTCGCGAACGAAATTCGAGAGGACTTACGTGGCAGGAGCAAACAATGTTGCAACAAACTGAGAAGATGAGGATAAGCGGCCGTGTGACCGAGCTTTCGTCTCAACAGATCGAACATGGAGGTCGCGCTCTTGGTATCAACGTGTTCCTTCTCGAACTTCCTCGCCAATTCCTTCTCGTCCTCGTTGCGAACCATTTCGAAAAAATCAAGATGCCTGTCGAGCGTCTCGTTCTCGTATCTCCTCAATTTCTCGATGATCGGCTGAATGCCGAGCATCAACAATTCGTATCTAAGATGTAGCCTAAATTCTAGGGTCACCTGACCGGGCCCGTAATTAAGGACGGCGTTGATGAACGACATTATGGCAGTTTTCAGTGAGAGATTGTCCTTGTAGATGCCGAAATTTTTATCGAGATCGTTTATTATACTTTGGAAACGCGTTCTCTCGGAATGATACTGTTGAAAGTGCAGCATGGCTTCTAAAACTTTGCGATGACCCCCGGGTACCAGACAGACCGCGCCGAGTATTTCCAATACCGAAATTTTCGTCTTTATGTTCTCCGTAGCGAGAGACTGCGATATGGTATTGATCGCCGTTGGATGTGCCAGTACGTGTGCCCTGCCGTTCTGTGAGGGCAAAGGAAGAGAGAGAGAGAGAGAGAGAGAGAGAGAGAGAATCATAACTCGCCTTTGTCACGGGCGATAACTATCGATCTATCGATTGTTCAAACTGACCGAATTGTTCATCAAAGCCTTCAAACAACCGATCACGCTTGTGTGAAGGTTGCTGTTGGCCGCCTCGACGTCCATTCTTTCTAGAACCTGCAGTAATGCGTTCAAACCGTCGAGTTCGATGAACCTTAGGACGAAGCTGTGCGGTTGCGTTCTCAGAGCCGTCTTGAGGGCTTCCACTTGACGCATTCGTATCGCTGCGTCCTCTCCTTCCTCTGGAAATTGACTCTGAAATATGAAAGCGATCTTGGTCGGTTACGAAGCGGGGGTATCCCGTCGATTTCTTCTTTCTTTTTTCCGCCCCCCCCCCTCCCTCCCTCCCTCCCTTGTATTTACTCTACGCCCGACGGACGCGGGTCTGTCGGTCGGTCGGTCGGTCGTTAACGGACCCCCTTTTTTCTTTCCTTCCACCACCTCGCGTCGAGATGCCGCAACGAGCGGATTAATTTAGGACGACGAATAATATCGAAAAATAAAGGGATTCGGACTCACGCTCGCAATCGCCCTGATCCTATCGATATAATCGTCGGGATCCCCGCTAAGATCAGTGGTTCTCAGGCCTCCGTTTTCGAGGGTACCATTACCCTTTCTCGAACAATATATCTGCCATTTCTTATTAGCCGGAAGTGCCAGTACTGCTTGGCGATTGGCTTGGGTCAAATCGAGCTCGTCGACCAACTCGAGGAACATCTTGTTCAATTCTTCCTCGGCCGGCATCGGCAAAGTCGGCGTCATAGCTTGAAGCGTGAGCGTACCAGTGTGTTCCACCACGCAGTACGTGATTTCCGGTGGCTCGTCATCCTGTCGAACAAAAAGGAACAAAAAGGAAAGAAAGGAAGAAAATAACGAGGGCCGAGTTCTTCGCCGAGGTCGAAACGTCGTTTGGCGGTCGACGGTAAAAGCCGATCGAGGGTAACGTAAGCAGGTCTTGACCTTATTGAGTACGACTGGCGAGTTTTAATCCGCAGAGTCGACCGGCCAATAGGGACGAGATCTGTGTTTATGTCTCGACAAAAAAGAAACTCTCCCTCTACGCGCCGCGGCTCGCAGTTATCCTCTACGCTTTATATCCCTCGATCGATCGATTCCAGTCGGTATGCTCGACGAAAGGAAAAGAAAGTGCATTTTTCTTCGAATTACGTAAATTCGAGTAATGTTCCAATCGATTTTTATTCGCCACGATCGAAGGAGTTTCGTTCGTTTCCTTTCGAATACAATTTTTCCCCTGATCGAGAGCAATTTCTTTTTGGAACAAATATATCAAGCCTTTATATAAAATTGCTATGAAAACAAGCCTTGAATATCTTGGAACGAAATGTTTACACACACACATATATATATATATATATATATTATATCGATATATATTATGTTATATCGACGAATAATCGCGTCAACGTTCGAATATTTAGAAATACGTAATTCGTTCTTTTCTATCGAGATTGTGCCGACTTTCTTTCTAAATGGAACGCTGACAAGAAGAGATGGCCGTGCAGCATCTCTCTCTCTCTCCTCGCGCTCGTTCTACTCCATCGAACGGGACGGCAAAGGTCAGGAGACCGGCTTGGGCGCTGGATTCCAAAGGTACTTTCACACGTGACTAGGAAATTATCTATTCGCATTGGTCGTTCGCGATTCCTCGATTTATGTCGCGCGCGAGCACGATTACGTCTTTCTGCATCTTCGAGAGGACATCTTTTTTATTTCTTTATTTTTTTTTTTTTTCGTTAGGTCGACTAATCGAACGATCTTCGAACGAACCCTTCTTCTCTGCCTTAGGACAAGGCTCGTATGATACGGGACTCAAATGGTCGCGCGGGTGTTAAAAATTTGGCGAAATAATATTTTCGAGCGGGTCGGTTTACCGGGTTCGATTTACGACACGACGCTTGAAAGCTTCTTAGAAAATGAAAGAAGCGTTGTTGGATGAGCGAGAATAAACGTTCAGGGGGAAGAAAAGATAGGAGCGTAATTATTATATCTCGGCGATTAATATCTCTTCCGTGGAGCATCTCTTCGAATCACGGAAGAGATTTGAAGGAGAAGGAGGATGAGAGGAGACGAACGAGAGGAAGGGAGGAGGAAGTCTTAGAAACAGGTGGATGGTAGACGAGAACGAGAGAGAGAGAGAGAGTACTATTACGATAATTAGACCGCCTCATTACTACGTCAAATTAGCATTAATCTTCAAATCGATTCTAAGAAAGTTCTTCCTACGGTTTTTCTTCTTTTTCTTCCAATTTTTTTTCTCTTTTTCTATTAAAATTATTTTTTTACGTCTTGTCTTGCTCACTTCTTGCTGTACACACACACACACACACACACACACACAAAATATATTCGCTATACTTCTATTCGTCACTTTTCGTTCTCCCCTTTGTTATAATATTTTCATTTAGTAGGAGGAAATTTCACGAGTCGTTCGACTCGAGAGAAGCAGTCATGCATTTTCTTCTTTTTTTTTTTTTCTTTTTTCTATTCGCATGGGAAGACTCGTTAGAAAGGAAAAAAAAAAAAAATAAGAGCTAGAAGGAGGATAGGATGTGGTGGATATACGATCGTTAGATGTCCGTTCTACCTGGACACGCCTCGAGGCACTCGGCTAACGCGAATCCACGGTGCATCGGTCTAATAGAATTTACGGATCACATGGGATCCATTCAAGGACGACTGGCCTTTGCTAGAGGTCAACGACGCTCCTTTCCTTTTCCAATTTCTTTTATTTTCTTTTTTCTCTTCATTTTTGTCTTCTTTTGTATTTTTCTTTCATTCGAGAGCGTCGACCGATCGTTATTGAGATACTTTTTCTTTTTTTTTCATCGATCGAACGAAAAAATCCTCAAATACTTCACGCTAGTCTCTCTCTTATAATATTTCGTTTCGTTTTCATTGAATAAATACCCAAGTTATTTTGTCGATGTATCTAACGGAAAGAAAAAACACCTTTCTCCGAATGTCATTCTCTTTCTTAATAAACTCGATTGCGCGTCGATTGTAAGAAGAAACAAAAAGAAAAAAAATTCGACGTCTCTCGTTAACTATTATATTTCTTTGTTTATATAGAAAGATCAATAAATGAAGATTGTGTTTTACGCGCGAATCGTAAATAAAATAATTGTCTGACCTCGGAGCACAACGATGTCGTCTCGAAGGGACATATAAATTCTAAGAAAACTAATTTGTTTACGAGCGTCGTCAAGGAAGGAAAATTTGTATAGAAAAGGTGTGCCGAGCCGTGACATTGGAAGGTCTCTTCCAAGGTGTCGCGGACCACGTGCTGAATACACGATTTTATTCTATGTGTTTATATCTCTGGTTCGACCGAGTAGAAGGTCGAAACGTTGAATTAGTTATCATCGAGCATTCGACGAGGAAGGAATATGTATTTCATCTTGAAATCCAAAATTGATTTTGCGACGAAGATTTTCGTCCCGTCTTCTTTTTAACTACGATTAGGCGAAGGTGAATTAACTATGTCTCTCTCTCTCTCTCTCCCTCTCTCTCTCTCTCTGTCTGTCTTTCCGATAAGATAAAAATCGTTCGTTAAACACGCCTACGAATTTGTTTCTTTCCGTGTCTCTTCGACGGTTCGTCTTTATTCTCTGCAAGATCATTCAATGATAATTCGTTGCATTGTAAAAAAGAAAAAGAAATATATAAATATGAAGAGAAGCCGCATAGTTTGTAGTTTAAGTTAGGAATGCGGAGATGCATACCAAGATACTACACAACGTAATAGCGTTCTAGAAAATAAATGGATACAAAGAAGAAGAAGGAAGAAGAAGAAGAATGAGAAGAAGAGGAAGAGGATAAACGTTGTGAGGAGAGTATCGATGAATTATCGACCAAGATTCCTCCATTCGGATTTTCCTCTTTCGAAAGAGATTTTTGGGAAAGGAGAAAAGATGGATGACAAACGATTATAATCGATCGAACGTTATTACGTTGGCGTAATCGTCCGGTCATTCAATTATTTTATAAGTATCTATTAACGAGATAGAGAGAGAGACATGAGAAAACATTTATTACCACGTTATGCTTCGTGTTATTATTTATTATCAGCAGCTATCTTATACGTCGTACTAATTATACATATGCAAACATGAATGATAAAATTTGATTTATATGTGTGATGTACCGTCGGAGACGTTTAACGTTTTATCGTTAAATCTTTCGTGATATTATTATCATCATGATAATTTATATATATATATATATATATATATATATATATATATATATATATATGTATATATTTATTTATTTCTTACGATGTAGAAAAGTAGGATATAAAGAGAAGAAATAAAATGGGCAAGAGGAAAGTAAATGAGACGTTTCTTAAGTATGTTTACAGGAAGGAAAATTCATCATGCACTTACTTGGAGGCAACCGCAAAAAGACTTCTTCACTCTCGATGGCATCGTTTGACAGCGGCCGACAAACTCCTTCAGTGGCTGTGGACTCTTTATAGGACAGCTCGGAATCCTCTGAAGGCAAACAATAACAAGTAAAACGTTATAATAATAAGTTTTTTTATTTTTTAATAGACCTCTCGGACGCAAAGAACAATACTCCGATGAGTTTTAACGAGTATTTATTATCGAAGGATACTATAGTTTTAGAGTTTTAAGAGTTCAGTAGTCGTTCGTGGCTTTAAGATTTGTCGAGCCGATCGAAAAAGATCAAGATTCGATTCGAAATCGATGTACTCGTTTGAATCGATATCATTCTTACGTCAGGATACGCCTTAGAGGAAGCAGAAAGAGAGAGAGAGAGAGAGAGAGAGAGAGAGAGAGAGAGAGAGAGAGAGAGAAAATAAGGAAAATGTCGCGTTGCGGAATCGTTAACGTAACGCTACTTTTTCTTTCACTTTTCTACGATATACAGTGAGTCTAAGAAATACACTCGTAGGATTTTTCTTCCTTATTTATTTATTTATTTTTTTTTTTCGAGCGATTCTAACAAACGTATCGAAGTAATAATAAACTATTATCTATATATTATATTGTACCCATTATATGTCACTTTACAAAAAGAATCTACGATACGACTGGAGAGATTATTTTACGATTAATTATATATATACATATATATATATATAGAATAAATAAAAGAATATCATTCTTTGGACGTACTATGTACATACGTATATAATACATAAGAGAAAGAAAATTTCATCCGTCATAACTATAGCGCAAAAAGCACGTTCACCTACTACATAAGAAATCCATCGACGTGGAGGCGTCACGGGTTCCCCGTAACTCTCGATATCTCGTTCCTGATTCGACGAAGCCATTCTTAAGAGATACACACTCAACAAAACGTCTTTCCTTTTTCTATTTCTTTTTTCTTTCTTAACACGAGTTTGTCGAACGCTCGACCGACAATGAACGCTGCTCCTTCCTTCCGCGGCATCGTCAAGCTTATCGCGCTAATTTCTTATCTTTTGAGTGAAAAAAAAAAAAATACAAAAAAAAAGAAGAAGAAAAATGTGTATATAAAGAATCTAAATGTCAGCGGCTTGTGCGATTTAGTCTCGAGATACATAGAGTTAACTAGTATGCATATCGAGATACGCGTAAAGGTAACGTCCTTGAGCTATAATATCGTTCGATATAATCTAAAGACTCTTAAAAACATAACTCTTAGAATAATTTATTCGAAATTTTGTGGAATTTTTAATTAAGGTCTTTCGAATTAAAGATTAGATAAATCGATTTACATCGATTCGCGACATTTTCTATATAATTTTATGTACCAAGTAAGTCTCTCTCTCTCTCTCTCTCTTTTTAAACCGGAACTTAGAACGCAACATTTCTTATTTCAAGAATGACACACACCTGACACGTGAGTTATCTAATAAATATATGTAAATAATAATAATCGAATAGATTCGTCACATCGAACATGTATCGTACATACCTTTGAATATTTTCTTCCAATATTAAACCCGTTTGATAAATTATAGATTAGAATCGTGTTAGACCAAGTCAATGGAGGAGAATTAGAACTTTGTAGTATAACCTTTAAACCTTTAGATCGGAACACTATCGATTGACCACGATATATAATCACGATTAGATATATATGTATTACGAACAGTTTAGAGTTGGAAAATAAATTTCCCAAGGTTTTCGCAATGGGGTTAACGAACGTCCCTGCCCCTTTCGATCGTTTCCTCTTTGCGAAAATATTCACGAGACGACGTTGTTATTCGTCATGCAACTGTGGACTAGCAAATGAGCTCTCTCTCTCTCTCTCTCTCTCTCTTTCTCTCGACTGAAAATAGAAGAAACAGAAGCGAACAAGTGAAAGATAGTGACGGAGAAGATGAAGAAGAAGAAGAAGAAGAAGAAGAAGAAAGGAGGACTCGCTTCTTAATTTCAACTCGTCTCGGTATATGATTATTGTCATTATTGTCCTCGTCATAGTCGTCGTCATAGTCGTCGTCGTCGTCGTCGTCGTCGTCGTCGTTGTTGTTGTTGTTGTTTTCGATTCAAGTATTTACGAAAGACCGAAGAAGATGTATAGAATAGTATCTTACATTCCAAAGACTTTATTTATTTTCGTTAGTCATCATAGTAATTTTTCTTTTTTTTTTTTTTCTATACTACGTTGCATCGTAGAGTCGAGATATCGAAGGAAACGAATATAGATCGATCGATAAAACTCGTAAGAACTTTTCTGTTAAAAATTAAACAAAAGAAGGACTTGACTCGGAAATAATATATTTTTTTTTAAATGTTTTTTAAAGTTTCAAAACCGTTCGTACGATGTCGTGTTGTGCCAATTGACTGTTAAACGATACTTGTAATGTTTTACAGTTATTCATTCTTATTTCTATTCTTTTCTAACATCTTCTTTGTGGTGTTAATTCTTCGAACAAGAGAGCACACACCTGTTTGCTAGCCTAATAATAGCGGTCGCAATAAAACGGCGAATGTACGCAACTCTTGATAGTATTTTACGTTATCACTTTTGTTACATTCGACAACAAAAGCTTTATTATTTTTTTTTTTTTTTTGTTAAATCATACATATATACGTAAGTACGAAGTACTGATCCAAAGGAAAAAGAAAAAAGAATAATTCAAGAGATAAAATCGATGTAATTAAAGCGCTACGTCGAGAGAGAGAGAGAGAGAGAGAGAGAGAGAGAGAGAGAGAGAGAGAGAGAGAGAGAGAGAGAGAAAAACGTCAACGATTTCGTATAACGAACGACCAGGACGAGTTTTCACTCGTAACTTTCGCCGAAACGAACGCTTCGATAATTATTAAGAAACAATGGGGCTTCTCCGAATCAAACCGTTCGTCTTGTATATTAAATCATAGGAGGTACGTTTTGTAACGCATCGGAAAGTATGTAAGTACGTGGTACGTACTTACGTACGTACGTATGTACGTGAAACGATATGGCTCCTTCGCACGTTCGAAGGAGCACCGTGATTTTTTACGTAATTTGCGATTGGCCAAGCGAGAAGTTTTTCCTGCTCGTTCAGTGTCCTCGTTCGCGTGCTCGTACGATGCAACGTGCGTCGCTTACGTTTATTACTTATAAAAATATCCACGATACGAAATGTCAACGACAAAATGAGCGGGAGGACGTAGAAAAAGAAGAAGGGAACATTTGGGATTAGAAAGAAACGAAAACAAAAAGAAGGAAAAGAGATTATCGAGAGAGACGCGTTTTTTACTTTTATCTCTAATTAAAAAAAAAAAAAAAAAAAAAACAAATCTCTCCTGAAATATGACGTAAAATATGTTTCTAGCGTCTACGCAACCGTACCCTCTTATTTAGAGTCTCGCGTTGGCTGGAAAACGTTTAAACTGACATTAGTTGGAATTAAGTTTAATAACACGGGGCGCGTTTTAGACGATAATGCAATTGGGACACGAATTAGATGTCATTTCGTTTGACCGAACTCGTGCTAAACTCGTCGTCGAGCTATATAATCTCTCTCTCTCTCTCTCTCTCTCTCTCTCTCTCTCTCTCTCTCTCTCTCTCCTAAGAGGAATAATTTCGCTCTATTCCAAATGATACTACTATTAGACTTAGTATAATGGTTATAATATTACCAGATTGAGCTTGCCCATTTTTTCAAGGACAGTGTCCATGACAGAATCCTCCCTTTATTTTATTTTTTTTTTCTTTTTTCTTTAAAACGACACTCTTTCCTTTCGGTAATAATCGTCGATTCGGGGAAACACTTCACGATTGCAATCAAAAACAGTTTTTATAATTCGTTAAATCACATATTGGAGATCATGGTTTTTTAATCGTTCACACGTGACGATTCTTAAATCGATTATCCCGTTCTCTCGATAGTCACGAGCACAATTCATCGAGTGCTATCTCGACGACGATCGTACGATCAAAAACTTCTTCACCGAGATTTGAAAATAGTGCGAGGAGAATATCGGAAAGAACGCACCGATTCGCTCGCGATCGCAGCTTCGACTGCCAGGTGAAAACACAACACCTCTCGAGCCGTCTCTCTCTCTCTCTCTCTCTACAGGTGGTGTGTTCTCCCAGGTCTCCTTAAGAAGGAAGCGGGGGGACCTACTTGTACTCGGGGGACTCCTCTCCTCCTCCTCCTCCTCCTCCTCCTCCTCCTCCTCTTTTGATCGGGGGAGGGAAGGGGAAATAATAAGTAAACTAAAACCATTTTATTTAATTATTTTTCTTCTAGGACGTCAACGACCATCGAAAAATCTTCCTTTGTTAAACGAAACGTCTTTCTGTTTCTCTTCTTTTTTTCTTCTTTTCTTTTTTTACCAATAGGAAGGAAAAATCAATTATTCCTCCTTTTTCCTTTCAATTTTATTAACTTGCGTTACACGCCGAGACGTCGTTAAATGTCCTAAAACAACCATTAATTCGAGAAAGTAACGCGAGTTTCGTAAAAGGTCGGTTGAGCGATATCATTTAGCGAATCGTTGTTGTCCTTGTTCGCCTCGAGATACCACAGGAGTCTTGCATCGGAATGCAATCTTGTCTCTTCTAGCTGCAGCCGCCGTTGCTGCTGCAGCCACTGCAGCCGCTGCTGTTGGATACGACTGGTTTTTCAGAAAGAAAAATGAAGCGTACGACCGCTTCGGGATATTTTTTTCGTCCCTCGTCTTCTTCGGATTAGGAGACACGGGGAGAGGGGGGAATAAGGGAAGAGGAGAGAGAATGCTCGAGGGGGAAGGGCAGGGAGGGGAGGGGGAGGAGAAAAAGGAATGAAGTTTATTGCCATTCCTTCTGGTGGATCGTCGACCTTGACGACGGATTCTCATCGGACGAATCTCGGAGTCTCTTCCGCGATATACGGAAATTGGAGTCACGCGATCGATCGATCGATCGATTTTATGCAAACTTTTGTGACAATTCAATGGGTATACGCGAGGCCGAGCCAAAAGTTCCTAGGCTTAATTAGGAAGAAAAAAGAGAATTAAACTCAACGAAGTCTCTCTCTCTCTCTCTCTCTCTCTCTCTCTCTCTCTGAGGAACTTTGATCGCCTAGGAACTTTTGCTTCTCCACGTCCCGTACTCTCTCGTTTATTGGCGTATGAAAAAAAGGAAACTCTTTCCTTTCTTAATTAATTGCAATCTTTTTACGCAAATCTCTCAGGGATATTTCTATTTCCCTGTGGGTCGGGAACAGAATACACCCACAGTATCCTCTGCTTGTCGTAAAAGGCGACTAATAGGGGGTTTGAAAATCTATTTGTTATGGAAATTATCAATGATATAAGACAAAAGAGAGATGATCATTTTAAAAAAGGCATGGTGGTCTATCGTCGAATATAATTTCACGGAGGACCATGGGGGAGTAGAAAGGAAAAGAAATGAATTTTGACCAAAGTTCGAGAGGCAGAGTTTGCTTTGCTTTGCTTTGCTTTTAGGATCGTTCATCCGTTAGATAATTAACACGTGTTACATGGACGAACGATCTCTTGGAACTTATTCAAACTCGATTAGAGCTCGAACGATCAAAGTCTTATGTTCGAGAGGCATCGTACTTCTTTTTATTATATATATATATATATATATATTTTCTTCTTATTTTTAGCCTCTGAAAAGTTGTCGAAAGTAGAGAGAGAGAGAGAGAGAGAAAAGAGGCGCACCTTTCACTCGGAGGTCTCGATCGTTCGCCCTTATCGCGTCGGTGGTCCCTTTTCGACCTTGGTTGGTCGGTCGGTTTGTAGAGAGAGAGAGAGAGAGAGAGAGAGAGAAGAAGAAAGAGAGGGAAAGAGAGAACGAGATTCCAGTACTTTCGTATACGGTGTTTAACGGCCCACCATTTAGAAACCGTTCGACGTAGTTTCCTTCCTTCTCTCTGTCCTTTTATACGTCCTTCTGTACGTCCATACAAACGTCCGTACGTCCTCCTGACCCGACTGAAACTTCTCTCTCTCTCTCTCTCTCTCTCTCTCTCTCTCTCTTCGTTCGGTCTTCGTTTCTCCCATCCTCGTCGCGCTTTTCTACAGGCGATCGTTTTTATGGGTCGAGCATAACGGTGAGATCGAGTCGAGTTCATGGCACGTCTGTTCACGGTACATCGTTAAGTGTCATAGGTCAACACCGGCACATATTGAAATCGATTACGCGCGTTCGACTTGAAATTTCAGTTGTTTCCATTGACTTTCCGTCTACCAAAGAGATCTTGCCGTCTCGACGAGATACCCGCTCTCGAAGGATCGATTTTTCTTCTTTCTTCCGATGGCTCTCGTCCGATAGAGAGTAAAGTTTTATCTCTCGTGGGGATCTTCTATGGATTTTTTGCCCCACCCTGTAGAATTTGGAGAAATACGGAAACGGAAGTGGATGATTTCTCTTGTATGTAAGCAGCCCCAGTCTTGTTCTACCCGCATAGGACTCCATGCGTGACCTCTCGATATATGATACCGGTTTCACTTGATTATTCGGACAACAACAACTATCCTGCATTCCCGAGCGATAACATTTTGGATAATCGTCATCGAACGGATTTGTTATTTTCTCTTCTTCATTTTGATTCGTCGGACATTTTTCCAACCGTGTTCTTTTTTTAACATTTCCTAAATAATCTCATTGAAGATCGTCGATGCCGTGGAATATACTAATTTCAAATCAGTCCGAAATGGTTTTTCGTTGGACGTACGAAATATGTTCGAGATTAGAATTCTTGTCTTTGACACGTTTGAATGGTCGCAGGACGTCGATTGGTACGAAGTCAAAATTTCACGGATCAACCTTTCGTTGGATGGATCATCGATGAAGCGTAGTTTGTTCGTTCGAATCGAACGAGTTTAATTGGTTTCGTCAAATCCTTTGTAGATTTTCGAGTAAGAAGGCGATTGGAAAATGTCGTGTTATAACGTACGAAGCACGTTCGTTCGATGCTGTGTCGGTGCTCGAGCGGTATTCTCGGCGTAGGTGTTTCAAAGCGTGGGCTCATTCATAGATCGCTTCTCTATTCCACGTTCGTAACTTTCGTACCGTTTATTACTAGTCGAAGGAACAAAGAACTCTCTCTCTCTCTCTCTCTCTCTCTCTCTCTCTTTCTCGACTTGCGAGACAGTTATTTTTATTTTTATTTTATTTTATTTTACTTTTCGAGGATTTTCTTGCAAACGATTTCGCGAACTTTCGTACGAAAACAAAACGATATACGAAGTTTAAATATTCGAAAGTTCGAATTCCGTTCGAGGCCCGAGTAAAGTAAAGTCGTGCTCAGTTCCTTCCGCAATCGCGTGACGCGTTTCAGCGTATCTCGTTAATCAATCCGATCGATTTTCACCCTTTTGCCGACGAAGAGAGAGAGAGAGAGAGAGAGAGAGAGAGAGAGAGAGAGAGAGAGAGAGAGCCGAGTATCGTGAAAACAACGAATTCTGATGGTCAAAATCGTACGGGACACATTGTTACGAAGCGATCGTAAGCGAGGCCTTACGAATTTGTAAGAATTTTTCTTTTTATATATGAAATTTCCAAAGGTAATAAGGATTTATCATCATAGATATTCGACGTGCATTCTTTTGAAGACGTTCGAAAGATAATCTTCGCGTGTAACTATTTATACGAGCTTTTTAAGACGATTCGAAGAAATAATTCGTCGTACGAACTACAATATTTGAACGTAACTTCAACGCTAACGGGGAATGCGCGTGTTAAATGTAAGGTAAAAATAGGTGTACGTCTTTTCTCTTCGTCTCTCTCTCTCTCTCTCTCTTTTTTTTGTTTCCCCCCATTTTTCGCACGATGACGAACGCGCATAGAAACGAGAGGAAGAAGCTCGGAGACGAACGTCGTCGTCGTGAACGATCGACGTGCCAAGTCGCAAGCGTGTGTGTACACCTGTTGCTCGACAAAAATCGCGTGGCACACTGACCCCTAGAGTTGCGTTTTTAGAATAAATTTAGTCGTACGGTGTGTTGTTCGCCATTAACGGTGCCCGGGGGGGACCGTTCTCGCTTATGGGAGACGCATTTTAATTTGCCAGACAACGAACGAAAAGGTCGAACGTGCTTTTCTTCTTCTTCTTCTTCTTCTTCTTTTTCCTCTTCTTCTTACTCCTTTATTTTACTTTACGTAGAGAGACTCACGGTGAGACATTATCGTTTAGTTCTGATCCTAGTTGTATCGTGCCAATGAGATTCTATAAAAGACGAGCACGTACCTATATACATAAGTCGTTTAAATCTCTTCTTCTTCTTCCTCCTCTTCTTCCTCCTCTTCGTCTGGATTCGAGCTAAACACGTTGTTTCTCCCGTTGATTCGATCCCGTTAGAAACGCCTTTGCAAACTTGGTTCTTTTAAACTCGTTCGTGCTTTTTCCCCTCCCTCCTTCTCTCCTCTCTCTCCCTTCCTTATCACGTGAAATCGCGATGATATTATCGTACGAATTTACTATCGAAGATATCGGGGTGAATTTTGCTTTTTATTTTATCGATCAACGTTACGATAACGATTATTTTTATTAACGTGAATAATAGCTCGATCGATCCTAATTAAAACTAATATTATAGATACTAATACGATATAATATGTTATAATAAACGATTGGTTTATTCGCAGATAAGGAAAAGATTTCGCGAACGAGTTTATTATTATTAATTACCTACGAGAGGAATGGCACAAAGTAATAAGAGTACATTATCTTTTGCTTCTTTTTTTTCGGTGTTATTTTTTTTTTTTTTTTTTGTTTTTCAAGCAACAGATAACTACCGTTATTCGAAAGTAACGATTCTGCAATATCGCTACAGGACAGCGTCCAAAGTGAGAGCAGGTGTGTACATACATACATATACATACGTACGTACGTACGTACATACATACATACACGAGCATAAACCGCGTTCCTGCATAAAACAGTCCCGACAAGAGTTTTCTATTATCCCTCAACCAAATTCTTTTTAAACGACACTTTCCTTTCAGATTAATTTCTTAGCTCCTCCTAATGTTTATTTCCTTTTTCTTTTCTTATTTTTTTCGAAATTTCTTACCTAATCGTCTTCTTTTTTTTTTATCGTACAACTTTCACTAAGAAACTTTACGGCATCGAGATTATCGTACTGTGACGGAACGGTTCTTATATGGAAAAATCGATATGAGAAGAACGTTGACTTTAAAGAAGGTCACGGTGTTACATATAACGTATGAATATAAGAGGACGAACAAGAGGGATAAAGAGAAAAAGAGATAGAGAACAAGATCACGTCTCGCTTTGTTATTGCTTTTAAGATCGTAGTTTCGAGAGACTTCGTAAGAGGTATATGACTCATACGAAAGTCAGTTCAAGTTTAGACGCTACATGGCTCGGTTCGCTCTCCTTCGTTATCTTACATTTATATATGCAGATATATGTATATACATGCATATCCATATATATATATATATATATATATATATAGATATGTGTATATACATATTTGTAAGTGGAAATTTGGGAATCTCGCAGCTTGATTATATCAATTTTATACATATTCATATAATATTATTATACGATTTGGCAAAGATATAACGCAACAAATTTTCTTTAATTTTCTCGTCGTCTACGAAGAGAAAACAAAAAAAAAAAAAGATAACAAAAAATTCACGGAGGTAGATAAGGCGAATTACCTGCATGAATACGAGTATCGCAACGAGCTACAAAAATCTCGGCATACTGACCTACTAATAGCCGATAAGAAGATGAAGAAGAAGAAGAAGAAGCAGAAGCTGAAGCAAAAGCTGAAGCAAAAGCTGAAGAAGAAGAAGAAGAAGAAGAAGAAGAAGAGGAATAAGAAGGAAATAGCACTCAAAAGTAACGTTCTTGATTAGGAATAGGTTTCTAACTCAGTCGATGACTACACTACTGTATTTAAATCATTAGATGCATACTTTTCGATAAATCGATACGCTAACCGCGCTCTACTAATTCTCTCACAACTACTTTCTTTTTCTGCGATCGGTCCGTGATATTTCGACTTGTAAACGTCATAAATAGCTTGCCATCGGAAAATAATCTTTTCGTTATGATCGATGGAGTTGCGATGATCCATCCGATCTCTGTTCGATCGAGAATACCTATCCTCGCTCTTAGTACCGTTACTACTTCCTTTCGTCATTCTATTCATCCGACTTTTAATTAATTACCAAGCTTCACGTATTGTTTTATAATATCTTATTTTAGCGATTATTTCTTATCTATATTTTTACATACATAAAATAGATACGTATAACGTTGAATAGAA